>CAJFCJ010000018.1:0-600000 GCA_904063045.1 Dimorphilus gyrociliatus
GATATAAAAACGAGAGAATAAAGTGCATTTTAAAACAAAGATATCGATTGCCTATCGTTGTATATATTCAGTCTTATTAATGAGTTTCATGTATTTCTTAATTGTAAATGAAAATACTTTTCCTTATTTTATTGACACAAAATAAATTTTCTACTAGAGAGAGGCATCTCCAAACTAGTTGAATAGTTTATCAATTACTTCGTAATTGTTATTAATATTCAAGAAAACTATTAAGAAACTATACTAATATTTATCATTATTCGACTTATCATTAATTATTTATTTCAGCCAGCGAGAGTGGCATTAGTGAAGAAGACGAAGACGTCTCAGTATCCGTTGTTTTAAACGGCGAAGAATATGATATGACTTTCGTCGATGAAGATGATCCCGATACAGTGGAGGAAGAGAGATTGAAAAGAGAAAATATAAAAGCTGTTTTAGTTCTACTTTCGGTGACGGACCGCTCGTCATACTATGAAGCAGATCGAATGTGTAGCGAATTATGCAAACGCTCTATTCAAGTTCCCATTGTTCTAGTAGCTAACAAAATCGATCTTGTACGGAAAAGAGTCATCCACTTGAATGGTAAGTAAGAGTTTAAGGTTAATACATATAGAAAAAAAATTAATCCTGCTCATTAGTCAATAACAGTACATTTTCTAAAAGTTACAGTCACCTATTATATTATTTTACTAAAGTTTGTTCCTTTTTCCTACATTGCTTTGCACTTTCTCACGGTCGCCGTTCCGTCATCATTGAATATTAACATTCAATAGAAGGAAAGAATCTTGCTCGTTATTACAACTATAAATATACAGAAGTGTCGGCAATGTTGAGCCATAAAGTTGATGATCTTTTAATAGGCCTACTAAAGCAGATAAAGACTTACGAAAAGCGACAAGCTAATAACGCCTGTTGCTGGACATGTTTACAACAGGCTTGGAAAAAATTATGTGCTAGTAACGAGAACTTATCGGTACACTAATAAAACAAATAACTCAGGAGATCAATGTCTGTGGCAAACAAACAATGTCCAAACATTGAACAGTCTCATTTTGCAATACAGCAGCGTGAATATGAGCAAGTCGGTCGATTTTATAGCTAACGCTATCCAACGAGAACTATCAACATCCTCCAGACGTCCTTCGGCTGTATTTGAGCAGTTAGTAACCATGGAGATATTAGAAGAAGTGCCAGATATCTATTCTTCTACTTTCCGGGCCGAAACTCTGCGAACTGCGTTGAAAACGTCTTCACGTCGAATTCGACGCTTCGATTCTTCGGATGAATATCGAACATTTACTAAACACTTATACAAGGTTCAAACTTTTCCTACTTTAGTTAAAATTGATCGAGCACCTATCAAGAAGGAAACTTTGGTGGAACTATCTAAACCTCATTGGGCTAACTACAGAGGGAAAAGCGTCGCCAGATCTTTGACCCAATTAAGGAGACTGAGCGCCGACGAGTATTCGGCACTTGTTCGACCTTCTGAGTGATAATTCCTTTATATTTTATTTCCCATTTTTCTGTTCGTTTTTGTTATATAACAAAAATCTGCATAGGCCCATTCACTAAAAAACAATTGGACGTTTTCTTTTATTTCTTCTATTGTATATAGCAACGTTGTTGACGACAGATGTCACTTGTTGACTCTAATTATTATACGCCTAAACGTATGTATTTACACACAGTATTTACTTTTTAATATTTTTATATTTTTCTGAATTATTTTTATAAAATGGAAAAATAAAAAAAGAGTAAAAGCAAAGTTTATTTAGCATTTTTTTCGAATTTATTCAAAGTCGAATCGTAATCCAATAGAAAAACTTCAAATTACTTCTTTTCCCGCCAAAATCATCAATTTTTTCGTATGCTTAATATATACGAACAAATTTATTCTTACTGTCTGCAAATTGTTCTTCCGGGTTTGATAACAAGTCTGTGTATATCCAAGAATAACTTATATATTCTATTACTTTAACAACTTCGGAAGGATTTAGATCAAGGTAATTGATTTAGAAAAATTAAAAAAGTTAAAACTCGTGAGGCGATTCAGTAAAGAGTGGTGACTACAGTCTCTCTGCTATCACCGGATTTTGAGTCATCAAAACAATATATATATATCTTAATGCATGATCAAAAAGCTTGAGTGTCACATGCGAATAAGATATCTTACATTTTTATAAGTAACGTATATTCCAGAAAGAACAAAAATGCCATTTTCATCTCTTTTTGGGCGGAAGAAAACCCCGCAAGAAATGCTTCGTCAAAATCAACGAGCTCTCAATAAAGCTATGAGGGAACTTGATAGAGAACGACAACAGATGGAAAATCAAGAAAAAAAAACTATAAATGAAATAAAAAAGATGGCTAAAGCGGGTCAAATGGACTCTGTAAAAATTCTCGCAAAGGATCTTGTTAGAACTAGAAGATATGTCAAAAAATTTATGGTTATGAAAGCTAACATTCAAGCCGTTTCTCTAAAAATTCAAACTTTAAAGGCCAATGATTCTATGGCCACAGCCATGAAAGGCGTAGTAAAAGCTATGATGACAATGAACAAGCAAATGAATCTGCCTCAAATTCAAAAAATTATGATGGAGTTTAGTAAAGAGAGTGAAATGATGGAAATGAAAGAAGAGATGATGAGCGATGCTATCGACGATGCTATGGGAGATGAGGACGACGAAGAAGAAACTGACGCCGTTGTTGGTCAAGTTCTCGACGAATTAGGTTTACAAATCGCCGATGAAATGAAAGATTTGCCTTCAACAAGTGGATCCATAGCAGCCGGAACCAAAGCAAAACAGCCACAAGCCGCTGCTTGTGGTGCCAACGACGCCGATGCTGATTTGGAAGCAAGATTAGAAAACTTAAAGAGACAGTAGCAACTCCTCAAAAGGCTTCAATTGTAAAATCTTTAAGCACTGAGGTTTTATTTTATGCTTTATTCTTTTGTATAAATTAATAAATATATTGTAAAATTACAAATTCAAATCGATGAATTATGAGTCATTTTATTATTATTCATATTCATGAAAAGCGTAAAGAACGCCAAATTTACTCATAGTTTTGAAATCATTCATTCGGTATATTCTACATTTACAATCCTTGTCTTAATGAAATTCTGAATCAAACTGACATTACTGAAAAGATATGGATTTGAACTTACAAAGTGATTATCTGTAAATAAAAACATTAAAAATTTCAGGATGGTTTTTTAAGTGGATGATTTTTAAAAATGGACAATATATTTTATATTGATTGTTTTGTATGAACCCGAAATTTTGCTAAGAAGAAATCTTTTGAAGGCAACTAATGGTTCTTTGAATAAGACGGATGATGTCACGAACGGTTATGGTTACGCTATAGCTATAGTGACTTATATAAATGAAATAGATTAATGTATTTTTTTTACAGGTGATTATTTCCTACGTTAAAGTCAGAGAAATTAACGTCTCAAAGTTTTAATTTTTCCTTCCTGCTCTCCTTAGCTTTTCTTCTTGAACAGCTGCCTTAGATGCAGCATCCTTGGCTTTTTTCTCTTCTTCTCTCCTTTTAGCGGCTTCTTCTCTCTGCTTACGAATAAGGGCTAATCTGGCAAGATCAGCTCTAGCTTCATCAGTTTTTCCCTCAGCGTGTAATTTTTCATAGCGTGATCTCGCTTGCTGCTTTTCAAGTTCTTCTCTCTCTCTTCGAGAGAGTTGTGGTTTTGTAGAATCAATTTCGTTTAGTTCGGTTGCTTTTCTATGCTGACGACCTGATACTCTATTTGGATTATGAACATCAATCACACCTTCAACACCCTTTTTCTTAGAATCATCATCAGAGCTTTCCTCCTCAGACTCATTCGATCCTTCCTCTTCAATATCCCCTCTTTGCTCCTAAGATGCGAATTCAATATATTTATGTTACATCACAAAGTTACAATCTTAATCACTCTATTTCAAAGGTTAAGAAACTTACTCTCCAGCTCCTTTCTTCTTCTTCCTGTTTTCGTTTATGTTCCAGCTCTTCTGGATTTGTAAAGTGTCGTCTTGCACCTTTATGCGAACCACGTTTTCCTATAATGATTTGTTTCTTTATTAACTGATAATGAGAGCTTTTAGGTAGTTTGTAACAATAATTACTTACCACCACGGGGCATGTTGGATTTATTCAACTATAAGATATTAAATAGACAACAAAGATATATATAAATTGATAGCTGTCGCGTATTGCAGTCAGTTGTGACAGAAATCTGACGAGCGATAATATGCACTTTTCTAAAGGCCAGTTAATTTCCGGTTGACCATAAACTGGCACCTGCTCAGTTTTATCATTGAAAAGCAAACATTTTCAGGAGAGAAATACAAAGTTATAAAGAGCTATATTTTTATAT
Source organism: Dimorphilus gyrociliatus (assembly GCA_904063045.1). Classification (NCBI taxonomy): domain Eukaryota; kingdom Metazoa; phylum Annelida; class Polychaeta; family Dinophilidae; genus Dimorphilus; species Dimorphilus gyrociliatus. The sequence continues at coordinate 4,385 of CAJFCJ010000018.1, forward strand.
CGAAAGAAAACTGTTCATATTTTGACTTTATTTTGATACTAAACTTCTTTCTGAAAATTAGTTAGTGTTGAAACTCAAGATATGACACAATGAAAAAAATTATTGAGAAAATCTGATTGTTTAACTGCCTTAAATAATATATAGTGTGTTTTTTTAAAAAGTAACAAGTATATTATTGAAACATTAAAGTAGATCTTTTTTTTTTAAATGCTTTTTACGCCATCTGTTGTATAAAATTTTAACGGGCGATATTAAGAAAGCGTATTGCCATTATCGACATATTGCGACTGAATTATTTTAAAAGTATATAAATCTTATCGTTATAATGCCGAAGGTGAAGAGATCACGAAAACCCCCACCCGAAGGCTGGGAATTAATTGAACCTACACTCGATGAATTGGAACAAAAAATGAGAGAAGGTAATAAAATTCATGCTTTATCGATCACTTTGAATATTATTTGTTATATTTTTGTAGCTGAAACTGATCCTCATGATGGCAAAAGAAAAGTAGAAGCTCTCTGGCCAATTTTTAAAATTCACCACCAGAAATCTCGATATCTATATGACCTATTTTATAAAAGAAAAGCTATTAGTCGAGGTAAGAATAATTCTGTTTCCAATTAGGCAAAAATCAATTAGATTGTTAAAAATCAAAAAGGAATTTTGTTCTATGTTTTTGTTAAGTTTTATCATTTTTTTATCTCTTTTAGAACTGTATGAATACTGCTTGAGAGAAGGAATTGCTGACCAAAACCTTATAGCAAAATGGAAAAAACAGGGTTATGAAAATCTATGCTGTCTTAGATGCATTCAAACCAGAGATACAAATTTTGGGACAAATTGCATTTGTAGAGTTCCTAAGAACAAATTAGAAGAGGTATACTTTTTGTATTTTACTTTGATAAAATAAGCTGACTAAAAAAACTATCTTTCAGGGGAAAATAGTCGAGTGCGTACACTGTGGGTGTCGTGGATGTTCTGGCTAAATTTTTTAAAACTTGTATCAAAAGACGTATGTGTCGGTGTAATTAAAATTTTTATGTATATGTAACAAAAAAGCGTCGATTTCATGATTCATGCTTATTAGACGCTTTTGAAGGTTAAATATTGTACTTGTTAGTGCATAATTGAAAATAAACGTTAAAGTTCTTTAACCTAGAGGTAATTTTTTCTTGAAAACTAGCTCTATTTCATCTTGTCTTTGCACATGGAAATTGTACACTACAGTGTATATAAAATGAGTTTATGCTTTGAACAATGTTATGAATTATGATCCGCTTATACAAAACAAGAGTGGATTGAAAGAAAATTTGTTGTCATAGAGACAACGAATAACGCCAGAGGTCGTCCTTCGTTGCTGAAAAGGGCGTGTTCTTGAAGATGAAAGCTAGTGATGAAGACTCTTCACGTTTTCTGCCTGAATTTAATTCAATTTTTTAATGAAGCCTTATTGTATAAGCTCCAATTCAAAAGTGACGCAATTGACATAACCAAAGGTTTTGTCAAATATATACCAGTAGAAAGTAAGTTTAATGCTTATTAAAATATATAAAACGTTTTAAACTTTATTAAATGTTTCTCCAGTAAGTGTAACATATAATGGCAGCGAAAGAAATATTCCAGCAACAAATAGTTATATATTCGCTAAAAGATTTAAAAAGAATTCTACGAGTTTTGCAAGAATGACAAATTTTAAATATATAAAAGTATTTGACAAAGACGACGAATCATCTTGTTACTCTTTCAGGTAAAGAAATATATTTACGAAATACATTTATACATGATAAATATCAGACAACAACAACAAAACACATATTACAATTTCTATTTATCTTTGAAAATAGTTAATAGTTTATAAATCAACTGAAAAAGTCATTAATATTTCTTATTTTCAGTAAAGTGAATCAAATTTGACACGTGAATCCGTATATTTTATTTCAAATATCACTAATATTAGTAATATTAAAAAAATGAATAATAGCTGAATAGCTATTACACAAATCAAACGGAAGTAAGGGAAGAAGTTCAAAAGCACATGAACAATGTATTTTCTTTATGAATTAGTTTTTTTTTATAAAGCCTAACAATTATGTAAAACTAAGCTTGATAACAAACAAATACTTGTCTTTTTGTAGTTCTTACTGTTTTCTTTCTAAAGCAAAAATTAATTTTCAATGGTTATTTTTAGCGCTAAGATAAAGCTTCAAGCGGGAATAAATTATATAACGGAAGATTATACATTATGCTCCCGAAACGATAGCTGTATTGAAATTTTCTCCAACTCTTCCAAACACATTATAAACTCTTCAAATTATCCGAAAACTCAGAGTTGCCTCTACATCCTAAAAAATTTACCACATTACACACTACATTTACAGGTAATTATTTAGAACTGTAATACGTTGTTAATAATAAAAAAAAGTGTATTTGTTTAATTAAAAGTATTAAAAAGACTTTTATAAGCATTCTAAACGTGTAATTAATAGATGATTTATTTTTGGTATGAAACTATTTTAGACGTACTAAGCTGATGAATAGTTTTATATGTACTTTCAATAATTGTTACCATTACGTTTAACTTGTGCTTTAATATTTATATTACATTAAAAAAAGATTGTAGATATCACTTTCCTATACATTTCATTTTCCTATGCATTTCTTCTTTCTGTCCGTGTTTCATTAATATTCTTAGTTTTATTGGCAAATATTACAAGCATATTTTATTTCCTATTAGTTTAAAGATATTCAACTTCAACTTAAGAATAATGACTGTAAAGATTACATTAGGCTCTCAAGTTCCGAGTTGTTTCTTAATGAATCGTCAAAGCTTTGCGGAAAATTCCATGATATATGGCGCTATTTCAGTTACACTGAATATCCTTATTTACTTATTGAATTTTATAGTGATAGTAAAAGTAAACATGTTGGATTTTTCGCTAAATTTTGGAGGATTAAAGAAGATTTTAGTAAGTAATTCTTATATTTATCTTTAAAAAAAAAAAAGAACAGCTACATTGCTGGATTTTTTTTTGTTATTCATAGATTGTTCTAGGACTATTATACTTAGCAAACGATCCATAAACTTAACAAACGATATGCCTCCAAGCTTTTCCAATTCTCAATGTACAATAACTCTTATATCTCAACCAAGATTTAATATCTTTATAACTTTGAAATATTTGTATCTGAGAGGGAGTAATGATGAATTAGTTATTATTGATAAAGAAAATAATCAACGAAAACTTAATAACAAAACCAAAACTTTCTCTGCTTTGTCAAACTCTTTTAAAATTATCTTCCAATCTACTACTCTTCAAGATTCTTTAGATTTCCACATTGAAGGTCATTTAATACTGGAATGCTATGATACAATCGCCGGTTATAGAGGAACAATCAGCTTCCCCAACTATCATCTCGAAAAATCTCATCATAGAGGCTGTTCTTATATTATTAAATCAAATAATTCTAACCATCGAATCGAACTTCGATACTCTAATCCAAACTTATCCGAAGAAAATAGAATGTATCTGTTTCTACTTCAAGAATATATAGAAGTGCGATCAGGAAAAAACCAGGCTTTAATATTCTTAACAAATTCATCTACGCTTAAATTTTTATACTTTAAAAATGAAACGAAGTAAGTGTGAATTATTGCATTTTTTAAATGTTTTCTTCTATTTTACTTTGTAATTTTCCAGTGTAAGGGAAATATTCTATTCATAATTTTTTCTATATTTTTAGTATTGAGGAGCAAGAGAGTATTATTGCCTATTGGAAATTTACTAAACTGGGATGCCCTCGAGATTGGGAGGAGTTCGATGACAGTTGCTGGAAAGTATTTACAGAGAAGCTCAATTGGTTTCAAGCGAAATCGAAATGCGAAAGAAACGGTGGATTTTTATCTGAACTCACTAATTCCCAAAAAAATAGCATCGTCATTAATTATCTCTCCAACGATATCATTTTTCGTCATAATCATAGAGAAGCATTCTGGCTTGGGATGAAAAATAAAAAATGGTTAAGATGCCAGTCATCTATCTTTCAGGACTGGTTTCCTGGAATATTAAATTCTGGATTCTCTAAAGAACCAAGCGATGATGGATTAAGGTTTGCCTATTTGCCTTTTATTGAATGGTATTCTAATTAACTATTGTTTATTATTTAATTGCCATATGCAGCGGAGATCACTGCTTAGAACTAAGGAAAGAGTTTCCGTCAAGAAATCAATCTCTCATAATGAATAGGTATTACTGGGCCGATAGAAATTGCCAAAATACTAAAAATTTCTTTATTTGCGAAACGATTGTTAAATTTGAGGATGTTGATAATATGATTTGCTATTTGAATATTCTTATTGGAAAGAACCAATCATGTATATTTACCATTCCAAACTCTCAAGAATATGATGCTTGTAAATACGCTGCAGACGATCAAGAGGGATTACAGCTGCAATTTAAAGTCCATAGCTCCCTAATAAAGAAAAAATGCGAAGTGTACATTAAACCTAGAGATAACCTTAGACAATCTGCTTCTGTCAATAGTACTTCTAACAGCAAAAGAGTTCCTCGTTTGTTTTCTGTTAAAAACATCACGAACGCCCTATATCTTTCTAGTTATTCTGGGGAGAATGATGGCTTCCGTGCATTAACCTTTTTAAAAAATGATACAGTAATTATAAAACTAAACGTCTACTTAAGTATTAAAAAAATTTAAATATTCATGATTTATTCTAAATAGTTTCACAACTACTGTATCTAGGAAATTCTCGATCTTTCAACTTCTTTCGTCTTTGTTACCTTCTACTCGATAAACTTGAATAATAACTCCTGCGATTTTCTGGATAGCCAACTTACGAGACTGAATGATAAGCAGAGATATACAATTGAAGTAGAAGAATTGTCAACTGTTCATTTAAAATTTGATATTCCGAGTGCGGACTCTAAGAAATATTGTTATTTTTGTAAATTAACGATATTCGCACAAAATGAAGACCGTTCAATAGTAGCTGGAAAATTTGTTCAGGACTTGTATATCACAAATATGATTGGAACGATTATTGTTGAAATTTTAACTGATTACAATGAAGACTTTAAGTTTTTATCTTGGGAACAGTACAGATATTCATCAATTTGTAGAGATTTAGTGGTCTCTGACAGGATTGTAAATATAAATAGAGGATTATATGTTCCGCATTCTTTATGTTGTTTCAATTTGAAAATTAACAGCCGAGAAGATTATCAATTGACGTTTACACAGATTTATTTGTTTCCTAAAGATTCATTGGATAGTTTCGTTCAAGTTAATAATAAGCGTATTTATCCTCCTCCTAAAATTGTTGTTGTTAACGATCATGTTCGAATATGTACCCAGTCTGCGGCATTTGAAATGACTGTAGCAAAAATTAATAACTCCATTCAGGAGGACATGTTTGTAGACTCTAACGAAGAGAAGTATATCCATGGGATTGTCAGCATGAATGTTAAAAGAAAAATTCAGAGACGTATTGTTATCAGAACAAGACTTAAGCATAGATTAGTTTTAACAAAGATGAAATCTATTAAGGACAACTTGTTTTTTATCGATCAATTTACTCCAGACGATGAACATTCTACCCCTCTGACTAATAATACATCTTATTTGCATGAAGTGGAACTCAAGTTTGTTGAAGAAATTGGTAACAGTTTAGATAATTTTACTGTAAGAGTGGAATCAATGACTGATAACGAATTTGAAAAGAAATCTATGCGTCATTTTAATATAAGTGTTGGAAATTGCAATGAAAATCCATGCAAAGAACCAGCTACGTGTCAGAATTATTCGACATATTCAACTTGTAAATGTTCTGCGGGCTATTTTGGTCTACTATGCTCTTGGTCGCATTGTTCCAATAGCCCATGTAATAATAGTGGTAATTGTACAGCAACAAGTGACAACGATTTGGGATTCTTCTGTAACTGTCCTAAAGAATATTTTGGAAGATACTGCGAGCAGACTTCGAATATGTGTAGAAAAAAACGTTGTTCAAACGCTGGTGAATGCAAAGGAAGAAATGAATGTATTTGCGATAACAGACGAATAGGGACATCTTGCGACCAATTGAAGGATATTAGAAATTCTGGAAAAGATCCCTTTGTAAAATTATTACAAGAACCATTTTGGTTTGGTATAGTTGTAGTTCTTGTTCTATCACTTGCTGCCGCCTCTAGCTTTGCCCTACGTAGAAAATGTAGTAAACAAGCCGATAAATTACGAAAGAAAATCATACTTTATTGGAGATCAAGACACTCTAAGAATTTTGAAGTTGAATCCAATCCCGAACAGACAGCTTCAAAAAGACCGTCTTTTGAATATTGGGATAGATGTTCTGTTGTGTCTCAAGAAGAAAGAACGTCTGCTTTTCCAAATGTTTTCAATTTACTACAATCGTGGCAAGACAGTATTGTAGTAGAAGAAGTACCTCAACCAACGGCTGAACAACGTCGAATTGAATTTGTTGATGCTGTTAGACGGTCCAGAATATCTAGTGTTTCTACAATTGATAGCTGTGACTCCTCCAGCATTGATAGTAGACGGAGAAAGCGAAAAAGATCTAATCGAAAATCTAAAACGGATTGCAGTAGTACCGATACCGTAGATAGCAGAAAGTTGAGAAGACGAAAAAAACAACCAGCTAATCGGAAGTTGGTCCGAAAAACAAAAAGTTTAGATTCAAACAACGAAAGTACAACAAGTGGCTTTGGCTCCGATCGCTTGGCAGAAGTTGATAACAAACAACCTTTAGTGAGAATGTTAAGCATGATAGCAGACGAAGAAGAGCAGCAGAATAAAAGCATCTTTTTCTTACAGGACCGTCCACCAATTGCACTTTATGGTGAAAGAGTGACAGAACTTTAATGTTAAAAATAAAAGCACAAACTTCTTCTTCTACAACTAAAGTTACTAAATGTTTATGCCACAGTGCGGCTCTATATGTTGAATTTTATTATTGTCGGCAAAATTTATTAGTTATTGCGTAAGAAAAAAATACTGCAATACAATTGTCACCTTTAAGAATCTTTTCTCTAATTTAATAATTCAAAAAAAGTAGTATATCACATAAATTTTAAAATAAGTTTTGTGAAATTTTAATACTAAAATTTTTACCGGTTATTACGATAATAGGAGAAACCGGTCGGTTTATTAGTATGGCGGAACCCATGCAGTAAATCAACGATAAGCTGTTGTTCGATTTGTTAAATATAGAGAGAAGTAAAAACTATAACAATGTCAGGTGATATGGAAAAGTTTGATGGAATGCTCCTAACTATGGCGCAGCAATGTGACGGAGGCATTCATGAGGTATTTTTCGAGAAAATTCTAAAAGAGGAATGACGAATGAGTTTTCCCACAGGTTTTTGATTACATATTTTCATTTTTGGCAAGAAAAACTGACTATTATACTGGCGGTAAGGAAGGAGAAGCTCAAAGGGTAAACTATAAAACCAGTCGTAAATAAAAATTCAGCTATAATTGTTTGTTATGTCGTTTATCTAGATTTTGTTGGAAAAATTTAAGAAACATCAGAAGGGTGCATTGCAGCGAGTAGCCCAAGAAAAGGAAGAGAGGGAAGAACAAGAACGTCGTAGAAAAGAGAGGCTGAGGAAAAAGCAAGAGGAGGAACAACGAAAGGAGGCACAGATACAAGAAGTAACTGATGAAGAGGCTGCTAAAATTCAACAGGAAATAGAGGAAAAGGTTTAAAATTTTTTATTTTGACTCTCGTCTTATTAACTATAAATAACGTCTTACAGAAAACAACTAAACAGGAAGAACCTCCTAAGGAAAAAAAGGTATTTTCAATATCAGAAACTAAACTTGAATTTAAGTAAACGTTATACTTTCATAGGATGAGAGCGATGAAGAGGACGAAGACGCTAAAGGAAAAATTAAACCTAACGCAGGAAATGGATGCGATTTAGAAAATTATAAATGGACTCAAACACTATCTGAAGTCGAAGTTAGAATACCTTGTAAAGTCAATTTTCCTGTTAAAGGCCGTGATGTTATCGTTGAAATCCAAAGACATGTTTGTAAAATATTTTTAAATGAACTTCCTTTGAACGAAAAATTTAAACTTCGTTAACAGAAACTAAAAGTTGGTTTAAAAGGCCATCCTCCGATAATAGAAGGCGAGACATATGCAGAGTTGAAAGTTGAAGAATCGACGTGGTGCATCCAAGATCGAAAGGAAATATTAATAAATATAGAAAAGGTTAACCAAATGGAGTGGTGGAGTAGGTTAGTAAAAACTGATCCAGAAATCAACACCAAGAAAGTACAGCCAGAAAATTCGAAGGTATCTCATTTTCATATTAAAAAATTGTAACTCTAAGTATTGGTAAACTATTTTTATGTTCAAGCTATCGGATTTGGATGGCGAGACAAGATCTATGGTTGAAAAAATGATGTTTGATCAAAGGCAAAAAGAGATGGGATTACCTACATCTGATGAACAAAAGAAGCAAGACGTGTTACAAAAGTAGGTTTAATAAAATATACAATTTTGTAAAATGGATTAATATAAATATTTTTAATAGATTTATGAAGCAGCACCCTGAAATGGACTTCTCCAAGTGCAAATTTAATTGAAGCTATAAAAATATCAAATTTCAAATAGCTGCCTAGTTGTTTGATTTTGATTTAACTCTTGTGAACGATCAATTAATTGTTATTCTCATTTTCTAACGGCTTTTCAAAATAAAATAATTAAAAGCGGATACGAATTTACTTTTATTTTTATCATTTTTACTTCTGAAGGACGATTTTCTTTTAATCGAAACGACAAACTTGTTTAACTTTCTTTCAACTAGTCAGGCTATTTTAATTGGTCATGTTTATTCTTTTTCGTACAGTCTGCTTCAAATGGCTTTGAAACTCTTTGTCCGCTGTGGACAAGTAACTAGGAGTTGAATGTCCTTGTTTTGTTTTCTTTTCTGTTGGGCGTTGCAGTTCTTGTTTTATTTTCTCTAATATACAGCCCTGACTAGGGCATTGAGGATGACAATTTCCAGCTGAGAAATTATCATATAAATCAAATTCGATTACATTTTCTGGAGAACTCTTTCCAACTCTTTCGAGTTTCTTTGATCGACGTGAAAAGGTCTTATGATGACGTCTTTCTTCGTCTTTAAACATTTTCGGAAGTTTATGACATTTTAATCTCCTTCGTTCACTTTCGGACTGTTCAAAACAATCTTGTTCGTCCTCTATATCATCAGAGTAATCTGATGGATTTTTTTCCAAAGTGTAAATATCATCACATTCAAACGGTTTATCCGAATATGCATGAATGTAATCTTGGTTTTTGTCGAATTGAGCGTAGGAATCGTTTAGTTTATCCATTACATGACTTAGAGTTGAGTGATTCAAGTTACTAATGTTATCTATTTGAAAACATTGTATTGGAGAATTCTCTCTTGTGCGTGGAATTTGATTTTTTCCAAATCGAGATTTCTTAAATGGTGTCGACGAATTACAAGCATTAATATTTTCGCTCGATAAGTCAGTATTTCCGGCTTTCTTTTTGTTTAAGTCTTCTGAAATGTATTCACGGTTTAAAGGACGATTTACAGATGTCAGAGCAGGCTTTTGATATTTTGAATTTTCTAAAGTTTCATTTGTGGAGGTGTCACAAGTCGAATTTTCCGTATAACTGTATTGTGAGGGATTACTACGAACTTCATTTTCTAGATTTTTAGTTTTTGATAGCCTATCGTATTCTTCTTCATTGTCGGGCGCAGCTGAAGAACTATCATAACAGTAGGACGAAAACTTTTGTATGAGGTCTGAATTCCTCAAGGTGTGTGGTTGAACTTTTTCTAAGTCCTCGTTAGCATAATTAGGCTCTAACTGTTTTGCCGATTTCATAGATGTTAATTCATTTTCCATTCTAATTGATCTGCTTCTCTGTCCACTACTTCCGTCTTTTGAATTCGAGTAGTAACTGGTAGTCTTCTTGGAGCTTTCGTAAATGCCTTGATTCCTACTGTCCATTGTTCGAAAGTCATTCCTACTATCCGAAGATATCTCTGGTACCGCTTCCAACTGCATACTGTGGGAATTTTTATTTTGAGATTCTTTATGTGATCTATTAGGTGATGAGGATGTTTCGTTTCTTCCTCTATCAGCAGATAGAGTAGTATCTTTGCAAGTGTCTGATAATTTCTCCTCGTTATTTAAGGTATCATTTTCATCAAGCCTCTCTTTTTTAATTTTATTATACTCTTCAAACACTTTTATAATGGCATCTGCTAAACACTGTAAATTGTCAGTTAATTTGATATTTAAGCATAGAGTAGTGCTGTTATCAAAATCAATCTTTATGGTATTATCTTCTCTTTCTTCTTCTTTAGCAGATTTAGTTTGCATTTTAATATTTTTAATCTCTTTTTCGCTCTTAGGTGACCATTCTTTTGGGATTTTATATCGACATTTACGCGAATCTAGTACTGTTTCGGGTAATTTACTTAATAGTTTTCCGCATTCATTTAAGAATTTCTTTTTTCTTTGAAGACTGCCGGAATTGCTTTGTTCAAAATATTCTAGTTCATTAAAACAGGAAGAGTTTTTTTCTTGGCTATGATTCATAACTTCATTCTTTTGGAACATAATCAAAAAATGTATTTATATTTTCCAAAAAGATAATGGAATTGTTCTAATTTATGCAATTTTTTTTATGTTTATAAATAAAGATGTCTGTATATATAATTAATGTTTTATTTATAAATCTTTAAAAACCTTAAATGATGTGTTAAAAAAAGAAAATTAGGCATCAATATAAAGTTTTTTTTAAAGATATTCTATAAAATTTTAATATTTCTTTTTATTTCCACTGATTAAACCTTTTACTTTTCAAGAAAAGTCACTATCTATGATCAATAATATATAAGACATTTTCGAAAAGCTATAAATATCTTCATGTAGATGGCAGCTGCCGTCACATGACCCTCTCATGCACCACGTGATACTACAAACTGTTTCCGGCTTGTCGTCAAAATAAGATACTTGATTATTGGCAAATTGGCAATTTTTTTACATAGTTATTTAGTAAACAAGGTAACGTATTATCTTATTTCTTTTAATCAACAAAATAAAGTTAATTTATTCTATACTATGTAGAATTATCAATAATCTAAAAATATTATTCATTTTTTCCAAAATTATTCAATCTAACAAGTAATATACGACATATAATAACAAACTACAGGTTACATAGTAATAATTATGATATAATATAAAAAATTGTAACGAAACAATTTTAATAAATTAACGTAGAAAGATTTATTTTCAATTTTTTTGAAAAATTATTCAAAAGAATATTATGTTTATATAAATATCTAATCAATTAATTTTAATAAGTAAAACTATTATAAATAATATTATTATTAATTAAAGACAATTTTTCAGACAATCGAGAGAAAAACTAGACTGGAAATATGTCAATTATAAAACAAGGATACTTAGATAAGTACTCTAGTAAGTTTTTCGTTATGCCATATTTAATTTCAAACTGAATGTTTAATTAATTGATTAAATTAGCTGAGGCTATTTTTTTATGTTATTTACAGAGGGTTTAGTAAAGAACGAATGGAAAAAAGTATATCTAAAATTGTATTCGGACTCTTCTTTATTTTGGTACAAAAATAAAGATTCGCCAACATCTGCTGGAAATGTAAAATTATCGGTAAGATTATTTTAAAACACATCTTTAAATCTATATGAAATCAATATTTAATATAGGAGGTAGCAACATTTATTGCCGTTGGACAGCATTGTTCAGCCATACCGTTTAATCCTGAAATACCTGCGGGTAAAAGTATTAATCAGATGATTGCAATTCCATTGGAACCTAAGAAGAAATCTAAAATATTCTTCTTTCTTGCTGATGATCAAAAATTATTTGAGTAAGATATTCAATTGTTTCTTAAAATAGTTAATTTTAAATTTGTAAATATTTGATAATACAGTGAATGGTGGAATACCATAGTATCAACAGTAAGTTAATAGTTTTTTTTTTATTGTTTCCCATATGATATTTAAGAGATTGGAAAGCTATTTCCTTGAATATGATCTTACGAAAACCTACTCCATCCTGCTTCTTTGTTTACAACTGATAATGTAGAAAATTTACTTTTTATCAGCTTCCTCCACCTCCACAATCAAATCAGGGGACTAGTGCACCAGCGAGTTCTATTGCATCTGCACCTCCTCCGTATAATCCTAATGCAGGTGGAAAAGCCCCGTATCAGCCTGCTCCAAGTTCTATGCCTCAACCCGCTCCGATAGGATTTAATGTCAATCTTGGAGGAGCAGGTATGATAAAGTCATGGATTTCCGTTTAAAAACTATTTTAAAATAATAAATTAAACTTATTAGCACCTCCTCCACCTGCCCCTGCTGCCCCAGCTCCGGCTTCAGGTAGCGCAGCGCCAGCGACTGGATCATACCCAAGACAAACTACAAACTATCCTAGACAAGCCCCTCCCCAACAAGGATATTATCCTCCAGGAAGTTATCCACAGCAGCAACGTTAGTAATTTTAATTAAGCAATTTTTTTGATTCATTACTTAGAATATCTTTTTATCCAGCGTATAATCCATATCCTCAGCGTAAGATTTTTAAGACTTTTTGAATATTGCAATTCTGAATAATAACCACTAGTTGGCGCTTATATCTATTATGCCTTAGTCTTTTATCTAAAACGAAATGAATGTTTTAAAATTAACATCTCTGTTTCCAGCACTTTTTTTTCTAACTAATATTTAATGTTAATCCCTTTTCTTGTTAATAATATCTAAAATTGACCTAATTTCAAGCTAATTCAAGTATATTTTCAATATTCTATTTATAGAACCCTACTATCCTCCTGGTCCACCACAAGGGCAATATTATCAGCAACCAGGTGATTATTGATAATTTTCTTTATATTGCTCTTTTTCTAATCGTTGTCAATTATAATAAAATAGGGTATAGCTATCCTCAGCAGCCACATCATCATCGACCAAGCCATCAAACAACCAATGTCGGTTAGTATACTGTATAATACATTGGGGTAGCTCTATAAATTTCAATCTCTAAATATTTGTTTCATACTGAGCACTGTTTTCTTTTAGTATACGTTCAGCAGCCAGTTGCTCCTGTACATCACCGAGGATACGGTGGTGGAGGTTATGGATCCGGTATGGGAATTGCTGGTGGAGCCGCATTAGGATTTATGGCTGGAAGTATGATGGGAAGCCCTTTCGGATGGGGTGGTGGCTTTGGCTTCGGTGGAAGTTGGTCGTCCGGAAGTTGGAGTTTTGGTTCTTTCGGATGCGATTAATGTATACTTTAAAATGACAACATTTCCTTTCCAAGTTTAATGATGGATAACCGTAAAATTAGTCTATTTCGACTGAGATTAACTCCTTCAAACCGTGACGCTTTCCTTAATAATTTGGCAAACGATATCTATACACAATATAATGTTGTCCGTAGTGAAAACGTTTTCATTCAGTAAAAAATAGTTGCAAATGATTAAAGAAAAAAATCGTAGTTAGTCTCTCCCTTTAACATGACAAGACAAAGAGTGCAGATCTAAAGGAAAAAAATGCATCTGAAAACTTTTCACTTGATATTAAATGCATTTTTCTTGCAAAAAAAGAATTTCTAAAATACTTAAAAATACTTAAAAACAAAGATTAGATCTGATCTATTTTTTTTTCTTATAATTATTCAGCATAATCGGTTTGTATTCACATCGTTAGTTGCATGTAATTTTTATAGAATAAATGAGTGTTGTCCTACTTTTGAAAAAATGTATACATTACCAAGTTCATTTTTTGATATCACTTCAATACAGTCAAAAATATCATGCACGGTTCTGCCTTTTATAAATATCTTATCTTATCTCTGTTTAAGGAAACTTCTTAATGTTTAACATTATTCCTATTATTATAATAATAATTAAATTTTCAATTTTAATAGTAATTGAACTATTTTTTTTAAGAGATAAGAGAGTAAAGTAAGAAATGACATTCGATCAATAAAATATTTGCTCTCTTCTTGTTAATACTATTAAAAATTTAGCCTATTATTAATGTTAATACGTTGTTATTTCTATTAAATTGAAAAATCGAACACGTTGAAAAAGCATTTTTCGTTAATCTACAATTTGCTTAAATGATTTATTAAACAAAAAAAATGTTATTAAATGAAACCTTTAACAAGAAAGAAGGGCATAAACACTGTCATTAAAGTATTAACATTTCATTTATTGGAAACCTTTCGATACGTTTTGAATGTGTAAATATCAAGTTAACTATTGATTTTCTTTCTCTTGATGATTATATTTTTGGTAGTTTAAAAAAAAGATATTAACTATGATTGAATGCCTTATCTGGTTTCAATACTGCACAGAAATGAAAGAAAGATATAAAATAAATTTATAAATGCCAGAGATTTACATGAAAAAAAAAAGAGAAAAGAAAATAATAAATATAGAATTATTAAGTATGTTTTTGTTAGACAGTTTGAAAAATTGCTTCTAACATGCATTGTTTTAAAGCATCTTTATAATTAATCCATCTTTGCTTGTCAAAAATTCTTCTACTAGCTTCTTCTTGTGTTAGATAGTCTTTACAAAATGTATCAACTTTCAGCATAGCGTTATTATTTGCGTATTGAAGGAAGAATCTTTTATGAACTCTAATAATTTCTGCACTCTCCGATATCAAACTTATTAATTCGCCACTTTTTACCTTCTCTTCACTTCTCATATTACTTATATAGACACCTTGTTGTCTCATAAATCTATTAAGTATATCGTCTAAGCCGAAGACGTCACCAGCTTTCAATCTATCCAATTCAACAAATGTTTCTTTCTTAGAATAATCAATTTTGGATTCTTTGGGAAAAACGGACGGTAAATTAGTTAATTGAGTCTTTTCTCTAGTTAACCACAGCGAATGTGTTAATAATTCGTCTTCAGTGATTGATTTTTTTGGAATATTAATTGTTGGTAGATACGATAAAGGCTTATTCTGTTTGTTGCTATTATTCTCTCTTTTATTATCGATATTGAGTTCAGTTTCTAAATTTCTACTACTCTTTGCTCTTGTAGCTGGTCTAGACAGGGAGACAGACATACGTCCATTATCCAAGCCTACATCTATACCAATAGTTTGAGCTAGTGGATTAAAACTTATTCCAGGAGATAATCGAGTTAATTCCATATTGTTTAACTTTTTATTTTCTCGTTGTCTCCTTGAAGTACAGTTTAACATGATATCGGCATGACTAAAACTTCTACCTAGACCCAGATTTTTTGATTTTACTGCGGCGACGCTATTATTAGGAACTTGAAAAATTTGCTGATATCGCACGACCTTAACTGAGCCAGTTTTAACGACGTATAGCCAAGAAGTTTTAAGTGCATTTTTAACAATAACATTACCAGAAGGAAAGTAGTTATATCTAATGCAATCCAATTCCTCTTTAGCTAATTTTTCACATGGTAATTCGGATAAAAGATTAATTGAAGATAAAAAATCTGTTGGTACGTGATGGCAAGTTCTCTGCAGGTATTCAAACATATCGTAATCCAAAATTAATACTTCTAATTGACCTTTTGCGACTAACGTTACATCTCTTACATATCTATTCCTCAATTCTTCTACGTTTGTCATCATACCTTTATGCAAATATCCTAAAGACTTTGAAACTGTTCCCGATGCCAAATCATAATCTTTAATTTGATGAACTGAATAAAGAAAGAATCATATATATCCGAAAAGGAAATATCGTCTAAAAATATATTATTATACTTCTGCCTGATAGTATAAAGTAAAGCCTATTCGGAACAGATCCTTGATTAGCCACAATCCTTCCATCCTCGTATCTATCATAAGCGGCATTTCTAGCCATTTCCATTTGATTTTCATCCGGAAATAGATCTTGAAATGCTTTAGCCGCTTTTAAGATCCACAAGATCTTTTGAACAGAATTATTTTCCCTATACTCTGGTTGAGTAATTAGCGTCATTTGCAGGTCATAGCCAAGCTATTATATTCAATATAAAGAAATAATAATAGTCTATCCTTGTATTATTGTAGTTTAATATTATTGCTTACACTTGTACGAGCACTGGATACAATTTTTTCCTCAGATTTTTGAACCTTCTTCCTTCTTCTTCTATTACTGGTTGGTTCCTGATAGAACTTTCTTCTATATTTCATACACTTAACAATGAGAAAGATTTTTCTTATACACCATATCAATTTCTGCTTAGCCTGTTTGAATATATATATATACTGTCTATATTAGTATATACTAATATATATATATATAGATATGTATATAGATAGATAGAGAGATAAATATAATATTTAGCTTAGTAAAACAAAATTATCTCATTTAAATATATAACCTTCCAATTTTTCCTTCGTAATTCCAATAATTCCGCATCAGACATATTCTCATATTTTTCAATCATTTTTCTCTGACTAGGAGAAACTCTGTCTAGAACGTGTCTCTTATCAGGCCTAAATTTTGTCATTCTCTTAACTTCATCTAATCTATCTTCTATCTCTTCGAATGTCTTACTCCAGTCTACAAAAATTTACGATAGATATTTAACACTCTCAATTCAAGTTTAAAAAATTAGCTAGAGTTAATCGCTATAGCAAATACTAAGCTAAGGGAAAACTTTAAGATGAATAGCAACGCGTCCCTGGCGATAGATTTAAGATGAGGAAGCACAATCATTTATATTGCTTATCATATAAGAGGAACTTGGGAGAGATGTTTGAATTTTCTACAAATACATACCCTCTGAATCTTCAATATTTCCGTTGATTAGGGAACCATGAGCTAAAGCGAAGTTCTTTACTTTCCTCCACTTGTGAGCCATAGTTATTTTCTAAAAGAAGTTTTTTTTCAGGAATTTCAACCGGAGAAAAAATAAATCAGACCTGTCTAGATTGTGTAACGATGTTATCTAACGAGATTAGATAAAAAGTTGAGTCAAAAGGTAGCAATAAATCACAAGCATCGCTAAAACTGAAACTAGACAGCTAAACCCTATTATGTTCATTACTCGAAAAACCTGAAATATTTTATTTAAAAATATTGCTGCGAGTTTACGAATGATTTATGTTTAACATTGAAGTCTCCAGTATTCAGTTGCCAATGAACAAATGCTAAATTGAAAGGAATGTTTTCAGTTCTATTTACACTATTTACAATACTCTTTTATCGTTCAGTCGGATTACTTAGGATTAGTTAAAAGTAATAAAGAAATCAATTCGACTTTTTCAAAAAAGAGAAGTGTATTTATGTAATTTTACTCTTTCTTATCTAATGTTTTTATCGTATTTTTTCAATTTTTATTTAATATTCTCCCCAAGATTTTAGCGCTACAGCCCGAACTTCTTTGAAAGAGACAAAGATGTCCTTTTTCTTACAAGATAGGAGTGTTATTATTAGAGAGTAATCCTATTGGCAGTTTTGCTTATATTGCTGATATACAACTTATTATATCGATAATCCGTCGATAATGCGAATGAATACCATAATTCACACATTTTTTTAATTGTTGCTAACTATATCATTATATTAACAAACTGACGAAAATAAAGTATATGTTTGTCCCGGATAGACGCTAGGCATAACTTTAGATTCCCAATTTACTTTTCTCCAATTTGTAGATAGGCCTTCATCAACCTTATAATAGAGTTTAACACTATTAAATTCTCTTTATAAGTTATATGACTTACCATTGCAATTACAGCCCTTGTTACTGGAGAAATATGTTGATCGTTTTTTATTTCTTCTAGCGTAATCCACTTACAGTCTTGTATTTCTCTAGTACAATGTTGAATATCCGTTGTAATTGGTTTCAAATGACAGATAAAATACAAGTCCGATCTATTTTCATGGAAAAGTCAATTATAATCTTTAATAGATAGAAAGTTTCAGAATAACTGAAAAGTCAGTCACCTTCCCCAAGCACCCGGAAAAGAGTGATGCTGTCGAAATGATAATATTCCCTGAAATTTTGCTTGGATATTTGTTTCTTCGTAAACTTCCCTAACGGCAGCATCTGCAATATCCTCTCCAAGATCGGCAAGACCTCCGGGTAGTTTCCATCTTGAAAATGAATGCGTTTCCGGTCTGTGCTTGTCTTTGACAAATAATATTTCTTTCGATTCATCATTTACAACACACCCTAGAGTTTTCAAAAATTAGACTTTTAACAAAACTGTTTAATTGTTGGCTGGGAAAGCAGAAAATAAAAGTGAGTCACTTCATAATTGAAGAAGAAATATATCGTACCGGCAACTCCGACTTGGTGTGAAGCAAAAAGAGGAATAGAGGAAGAAGTTGATAAGGTTTTTATTAAAGTTGCATTATTCTTTTCAGCATGATGGAACTCAAAACCTAGCTCGGCTGCCGGAGGAATTAGAAAACTTTTTGAAATTGGCAAAGACATCCAACAAGCTATGATACCAGCTCTACTATAATCTTCAACATATCTACTTAATATTTTTTTAAATGAATTTCTTGATGTATCTTCAGGCAATGGAGATAAATTTACTGTGACAGCTTTATATTTATCAATTCTGCCTTGCTTGAAGCACTCGTTTATTAAATGATTCTGACTATCAGAGCAATACTGGCGTTTGGCAAATTTGCATAACTGAGAGAAAGTTGTGAAACGACTCATAATGTGCTGAGACGAAAATACAGAATCCAACGAAAATTTCTGCAAAATTTAATATCTTTAATTTCTTATGCGTTCCTTGCACATGATGTAAAAATTTGATTTACATTTTCCAAAGTGCTCACCGAAAGTTTATATTTTCAAAACGTATTTAACAGAGTAGCCACTTGATAAAGGATTCTATAAAGAAACTCGCTGTAGATAACAATAGAACTCAGACTAAAAAAACTCCTGTAATTGAATTTTGTAAAGAGTAATCTTTAAATACCGAATTTCTAAATCAACATAATTAAATCTCTTTTAAAAATTAAATTTTTTTAAGTATAACTAAACACCATAAATAACCTTTTTAGGATGAGCGATAATATCAACAGCTTACTTAATTGCAAAGTAATTCGTATTTCTACAAGCAATTTATAAGTATAACATTTATTATAAAAATTATTTTAAAGGTACATTTCGCTTTAAGTAAAAAAAACTTTAAACATTAAGGTCATTTTGTCGGATTGATCGTTTTTTAAACAGTTCAAAACTTGCGCCGTTGGTGGACTTGTCGAGTGACTGTTAAATTGGAATTGATTTTGCCCCAAGAATCATATTCTTTTCATCAAAAATGCAGGGTTTGGGCTCAAATAAACTATTTATTTCAAACCCTTTTGAGGACTATTCGACGAATAGCGATGTTGTAACTTCTGATGGAGAAGTATATTTAATACATAAGCATATTTTCATTTCCATACTGATATTTAATATTTTCGCTAATAGCTTACTCTCGTATTTAAATCTCAACTTGAAAAGTTTATATCGGATACTTTACTTCTCCTAGAAGAAAAATACAACTCGGACGAAATAGACCGTCATGATAACAGCGTTTATACAGGAATGAGTGGAGTGGCATTTTTATACATAAAATTGTATGAATTGGGAATTAAACCTGATGGACTTGAAATCGCTTTGAAATATGTAGAGAAATTTCTTCGCAGTATAAAAGTACGTTATATAACTTTCTTATGCGGAGATGCTGGACCTTTAACAATAGCTGCTTATTTGTATTATAAATTAAATAAAAGCGATGAATTTCAAATGTGTATTGGACATTTATTATCAGCGGAGGAGGAAGCTGTAAAAAGATCAACTGCCGATGAGCTGTTATATGGCAGAGTTGGTTATTTGTATTGCCTTCTCTGGTTAAATAAGAAAATAAATCCAGAGCCAATACCCCAAAATCTTATTCAAAGAATTGTCAAATGTGTAATCACTAGCGGTTTAAATTATGAAAGAAAGGAACAGTATCTGCCTCTTATGTATGAGTGGTATCAGGAACAATACGTTGGAGCCGCTCATGGCTTGTCTGGTATCGTTACTTTACTTTTGAAAAGTAATTTTACTGGTAAGTAGACTTTTAAATTATGATTAAATACTGTATTAAAAAATTCTATTGATATGAAGACAAAGAATTAATGGTCCAAGAAATTGAGGGATTATGCAAGCTGAAATATCCATCGGGAAATTTTTTCACATTACTACAATCAGAGGCAAAAGAAATTCTGCACTGGTGTCATGGAACTCCCGGATTTACCTTTATGTTCATTGAAGCTTATAAGAAACTAGGGGATGAAAAATATTTAAATGAGGCCAAACTGTGCGCAGACCGAATTTGGGAGAAAGGAATTCTAAAGAAAGGCTATGGACTATGCCATGGCACAGCTGGAAATGCATATTCTTTATTAGCTGTTTACCAAGCGTCCAAAGATATAAAATATCTTCACAGAGCCGCAAAATTTGCTGAATTCTGTTTATCATATGGCACTCATAATTGTCGTATACCCGACAGACCGTATTCTTTATTCGAAGGTAACTTTAGATTAAATAATTTATATTCATAACCTATGTTTCTTTTAGGAATGGGTGGAACTCTTTATTTTCTTGTAGACTTTTTAAAGAATTATGAAAACGCCAAATTTCCTTGTTTCGATGACATTTAGAGGTTCATCCAACGAAAGAAGAAAAGGTTACAGATAATGAGCTTTTTTTTCAGATATACAGTCGCGATATTAAGTAATTATAACAAGAGTAAAAATGTCTAAAAATCGAAATATTGTGTTTTACAGATAAAATGTATGGTTGTGAATATTTTTTTCTGTACGATAGATGACTTGTTAAACATCATGCAAAATTTCAGATAAATATCTATATTTTAAGAATCAGTTTTTCACTCTTTTTTACAATACTATGAATTTAGGTCGCTATTAAGTAATTATAACATCATCTTTATGACCTCATAATTATGAGTAGTATCATTGAAAAAAAAGTGGCCTACAAAAAATATTGTTCCCCTGTTCTACAAAGAATTCAGAACATTCAATTTATTTTGGAATAATTAAAAAATGCGTCGCCTATCTCTTGAAATCCGCAAAAGTATCCTGAATCACCTGGGAATGCCGAAGATGACGATTTGAAGCATAGCAGAAAAATTTAATTGCAGCCCTGCGACAGTGCAGAATATAAAGAACAAATTTAAAAAATTTGGAACAATAAAAGATTTAAAGAGATCTGGTAGACCACGCAAAATCACTAGGAGGATGGAGTTACAGCTAACAAAATCATCAAGATCGAATCCAAAATGGACAGCTAGACAAGTTCTAGAAAATTCAGCTGTTCCAATAAAGATTTCTTTATCAAGCGTAAAAAAAATTCTCTGCAAATACAAATTAAATGGGAGAATTGCTGCTAAAAAGCCAGCTCTAAATAGTAAACAAATTAAAAAACGAATGCAGTTTTGCAATCAAAAACTGAAATGGAGCTCAAATATGTGGAGAAAAGTTATATTTAGTGACGAGAGCAAAGTTGAACTCCATCCTCGTCGAAGGGAATATGTGAGGAGGCCAGTTGGTACTAGAAATGATCCAAAATACACTACCAAAACTGTGAAGTTTGGTGGTGGTAACAGAAGAAAACTATGCTTAGGCAACCTAAAAATATAAAAGAGCTGTGGGAAATTTTTAGGGAGGAATTCTTCAAAATTTCTAATTTCGAAATTCAAGCATTATATGCCTCTATTGAAAGAAGGCTAAATGCAACAAAAAAGGCACGGGGTAAGCAAACAAAATATTAAAACTAATAATTTTGCCATATACAATTGTATACCTATCTGAAAATGCATAAATAAATTAAAATAAGTACTTTTCATGAACTCGATGGATTTGTTATAATTACTTAATAGCGACCTAAATTCATAGTATCCTAAAAAAGAGTGAAAAACTGATTCTTAAAATATAGATATTTATCTGAAATTTTGCATGATGTTTCACAAGTCATCTATCCTATAGAAAAAATTATTCACAACCATACACTTTGTCTGTAAAACAAAATATTTCGATTTTTAGGCATTTTTACTCTTGTTATAATTACTTAATATCGCGACTGTATTTAGAAAATTTTCTCTTTTAAAAAGAAAGTATTACATAAAGTGAATCACACGGAATATGTATAACGTTAACAGTATAATTTGAAACAAATAAAGCAATACTGATTTTTTTTCGAAAAGAACACGATTTCTTTTAAATACAGAAGAAAATTCATAGAGAAAAAATTGAGGTCTCCAAACGAGGAACGAATCATTTTCCTTTCCAAAATATCAAACAGACCATTGCTCTATTTATTATTCATATTGTTATTCTTTTTTATATTTTACGTCTGCCAGTAATGTGAATTTGACATCCACTTTCAAAAGAAAGGGGTATATATCCATCTACATTTGGCGATACATAACAAAATTCTGTTCCTATTTGTCAAATAAAGATTTATTATAATTAGTATTCAAAGTAATGTGCAAAGAAAGATTTCACTTACCAATCATAATTTCTACATTAGCTAAATTAAAAACGTCCAAAACTGCGGCATATTTTAATTTATCGCCGTCTAATAGGAAGTTCTTAGTAATAGTCTGCGTATCGGAATGAAGTGTAATATAAACAATGGGAGGCGTTGACAAACTTGGATATGACATTGAATCAAATGATTGGTATGGTCTGGAATTATTATCAAGGAATTCATTTGGAGATGCATTTGATGTGGAGTGAGATTCCTTTAAATAAAAGTAATACAATTTAAATTATGTAACATTCAATATAAGCACGTAGTCTTTCTTTTTACCTCTTTTGGTCTAATATTCTCTTTCCAATCGTTTGTTATATCTTGTATTCCTGAAAATGAATTAGTGGCTGCTTCTTCCATTCGAGAAACTGGAAGAGTGAGATTGTTCATTTTCTGGGCTTGTATATTGTTGTAAGGATTTAAATTACTCATTAAAGTTCCTGGGAGCATTTCGTAACTTTTACTACTCTCATTGAAAAAAATTTGACCGCTGCTCATCATATTTTGCATTTCAAAGCAAGGAATAGAAGCAGAAGGGGAGTTTCCTACAGATAATGTAGGAAAATGTTGATTTACATCCATTGGCAATGCTTTAATAACGAACATAAGAGTTTTAAAACAAATATTAATTAATTTTAGAAATGATAACACTAACTAGCATAATTTTGATATTCAAATGGAGTTGAATAAAAATTATTTGGAATAAAAATTGTATATGGAGGTTGAGACGGACTTGCAGAGTTTTGAGAGATAGAGACTGGAGAGTTAGTTCGATTATCGTCATTTTCTAATCGCTCTTTTAAAGGATAAGAAACGAATTATAGTCTTCGTTTAATGCTACTATAAAAACAGACCTTGATATACGAGTAGTTCAACTCTAATCGAGTACTTTCCCAAAATACTAAATTGAAATGATGGCTGTTCTTCTTCACAAATGGCATTCAGTAAAAGAAATTGATTATTTTCATCGGATAGTTTACATATTCCTTTCGCCCTTTCATTTGTATTTAGGCTGAGACAAGAGTTTTGAAATATTTTATCGGCGTCTTTGTTTATCCGAAATTGGTATACTTTCGAAGAAGCATGTCCAGATACAAGAATACAACCCATATTTGTACACTCCAAAATATCCGGTGTTAAAATGTCAGTTAAATTAAACGTACTCAAAATAGTTTCTTCTATAAAATCGACTAAAATTACTTGGGAATATTTTTCAGTATTGCATTCGGTTATGCATAAACTTTTGAGTTTTTCTGCAATAGAGTCGTCTTTTCTCTTGAATCTAATAATACTCGGATCAATATGATCTTCCTGTGTTTCGTCTTCCTTATCTTCCAATTTCAATAAGCACTGCCGGTCGTTGGCTTTAGTTTTTAATTGATATCTACTAGTACATATTAAGTATCTTTCGTCTTGGCACTTTAAGGCAATAATTAACGTTTCAATGCTTTAAAACAAGAGAAAGATTATTAGTTAAAATATTAAAATTATAGAAAATTAGTGAATTTATTACATATCCAAACAAAAAGTTCGAACAACGTATTCCGTTATTTTTTCCTTTATATTTTTCCAATGATAAATCTACAAAATACAATAAAAAGCAATTAATTAAGAGCTGTCTATCTTAAAATATAAAAATATCTACATACTACTATGTTACTACTACTTCCAATGATGAAATAGTTTCCTTTAATTGACCAACATCCGCATTGCATTGGAGCTGCATTTTCACTGAATCAAAAAAACTTTCAAAATAAACTTTGCATTTATTAGATTAAACCTAATTACTAACCTTGAAAATTTTGGATCTAATGCTAAACTAGCAGGTTTATCTTGGCCTACGTTATTCAAATATATCGTACTATAAAACTTTGAAATTATGCAAACAATATCCAAAAAAGGATGCCAAAGAATTCCATTTAATAAAGATTTAGAATTAATATCTCGACAGTTGTTAACATAGTAATCCAATTTTTTCCCCTCTCCCGAAATTCGAATACTCTTTGTAATTATAAACAATTTTACAACATTCGGACATTGAACTGTAATAATTCTGTTGTTTGCATCTATTCTGTAGCCCCATAGAACAGCGTCGACTTGGCTGTAAATGAAACAAGGTAATTAAAATAAGAGGATAAGTTTAATATATC
Organism: Dimorphilus gyrociliatus; assembly: GCA_904063045.1. Classification (NCBI taxonomy): domain Eukaryota; kingdom Metazoa; phylum Annelida; class Polychaeta; family Dinophilidae; genus Dimorphilus; species Dimorphilus gyrociliatus. The sequence goes on from CAJFCJ010000018.1 coordinate 29,152, forward strand.
TTAAGATACTAGTTTAACAAAAATGCATTGAAATGCATTCTGCTTGCGCTTAGCAATAATTGACTTAATGACATGCGCAGATGCAGAAGGTAATAAAATTCAATAGTATCGCATTACGTCGTGATAATAATTTGTTCGTGATAATAAAGCACACCCATATTGGGTGTAGATTTATATTCTCTTTATGGTTAAAGAGTAATATTTTATGCAAAAAAAATAATAAAAATATCACATAATTCTTTGCAGTACGAAAAATAGATTCAATTTATATGTTAATAGTATTTATATTCAAAAGTCAAATCTTTAACAAGATATGAGAAAGAAAGAATGAAATTTTAATTGATAGTTATAGGATCTAATTATCAAGTATTAAATTACTGTTACTGGTATGCCTATATGTCTACAATACATATAAATATATATATATATTAGTATATATATATTGAGAGAGGGAGAGAGAAAGATATATATGGTTTTTTATTATTATATGCATTTAGAAGTTTATATTATGTTATTTTAACAATATACTATCACAGCATAATATATTTTTAGAGTCTTGCTAGGTTATATTAATTTGTATGTACTTACTCAAGTTGCATCAAGGTTTTGGTGAGAAATCTTTCTAAACATCTTTTAATAGCTTTAATACCACATATGTTTACATTTCGTCCATCAGTCCATAATAATCCATGTTCTTCGCAAAAGCCTATTTATTAAAATGATTTTTTGAATATGTTTTCCTCTAGTTTTGACCATTCTAAACCAAACTACTGAAAATTCTACAAGTTTCTTAAATAAGAAATAGCTTTTACAGTTATTTATTAAGGAAAACAAGGTAGTTACATAAAATGCAATCATCTATGGCTTATATTATTTAGGTTGAAATTTGTCAAAAACGTTACGTAACTTGAATATTGATTATATTTAGCAAAAAGGATTGGTTACAATTTTGAAATTAAACACTTACCAGATGCTAGATAATTGATTCCTGCTCTTGCCAAAGAGGCTGTTCCTAAATTCATCATGGAATGATTGATATATATTAAAATTTAATCTTTATATCAGTTTGTTAACATATTCTTCATATTTGTGAGAGTTATAGCGACTTGCCTCTTCAATCACGATCTTCAGACGTCCTGTCGTCTGCTAAAAGTTTACAATCCGAAAATGAGTTTTAGTATTTTTATGTTACAATCTAGAACTTGTCCACAAATCAAAAAAGACTTTGATGAAAAAAATTTCTTTATATTGTTTATATGAAAAGAAACTTTTAATCTACACTTTAAAATATTTAAATACACAATAGACGTCGCTGGCTGCATATAAAGATCACACCATCACATGACGTTAGGTCACGTGATGATCTGGCTTTGGGTAACAAATAAATAAACAATACCTGTTTCCTACATTAGAACAGACACAAATAATCAACCAATATCTTTTTCTGAAGATTAATATTTTTTGCCTCTTAGCTTGATACAGAAAATTTTATGATTGAACTCCATAAAATAGGAATATACTAACGTTATGAACGATAATAGGAGGAGAGAATCACCTATATTTTTTGGAAATCATTTGAATCAGAGTTTGGAAAGATTAGTGTATGCAGATATATATAGTTTAAATAATCCTATGGCTAATACTCTAACGTAGATAATATTTCTTTTTAGGAATAGCTCAACTCAAAGCGAAAGTAGAGTTGTTTGCTGCGGTTTCTTAACACCTGTTCGAAGAACATTTTGCCTATTAGTAACATTCGATCTCATCCTTACTTTTCTTCTATGGGTCATTTATACACAAGTAGTTGGAATAAAACCATTTCCAAAAGAAGCTTTTCGAATGGAAGTAGGAGAATATAGTTTCAAAACGTCCATGTTTGATATGATTGTAAGTAATTTTGCTATTTGAACAAAATTAAGCAAAAAATTACTATAATCTTTTTATTACATAAAAACCCGCAGATGGCTTCTGGTAGTCGCTTTGTCATTTTGTTGCTATTCTATTTAGCAATTAGAATGAAAAATCCCTGGATTGTGGGTTTGACTACTGCTGCCACAACTGTATTCCTAATTGTCAAGATTTTTCTATTCAACTTCACAGTAATTATCCTTTTAATAGTTTACCAATGCATGATAACTATTTTACTTAATAACTATCTAAAACTACTAATAAATAAATAATTTTTAAGGATATACTTATATATAATTACTTTACAGGGTTCTAAACAAAATGTTATAACTTATATACTCCTGCTGGAATCGTTTGTCATCGCTTGGATTGAAGTGTGGTTTCTAGATTTTAATGTTCTACCAAGAGAACAAAAACTCAGAGATAGAGGTATAGAAAAACAATAAAACTCATACATATATTGTATTCCTTAAATCTTCGCCTTATTTAACAAACTATCTTTTTTATATTTTTCCCTCACATATTTGACTTTACGCTGCAGAACTGCTGAATGGTAGAGGTTTTTATTACTTACCATTCGTTTATCCTAAACAAAACATATAATTATCCTTTAAATTACTGGTAGCTTTTATAAAGATTAGCAGAATTATTACACGTGTTAGTGATAATTACTAACAAGTATTTAAATCACTAATGCTAAATTTGTTTTATTCCCTTTTTACATTAAGCTATGATAGAGTAGTCAAATTTATAAACTATTAGAGTATAGGTTAAAATTTATTTAAACGTTTCTGCAAGAATTTATTACATCTATGCAGAGAGTTTACCACATATGGCGGACGAAAGATCAGCATTGTTACACCGTTACCTACGTGCCACTTCTAATTATGATGCAACTAGTGCAGATTTCTATTCATGCAGAGAATGGTATAGCCCAACAGGTTAGCTTAAAAAAGGTTTTTGAAAGATAGCCAATGTTTAAGTAGAGATAATCGACAAAAACAGGTTCTGATGATGAGGCAGAAGAAGCAGACTTAGACAGGACTATTGTTGGACAGGAGTCTCAAACTGAAGCAAAGATGATAATAAATAAAGCAAAAGATGCCTGGGATCGGTGCTGGGCTATTTGTAAAGATAGTAGTACTGCTTGGAAGACAGAAGGCAGGAATGAGCTAGCTACAGTTCACTCTATAATTCTGCCCGGCCTGGGGAAATTTTTTAAACTTGAGTGTCTTTTGGAAGCAGATGTAAAATTATTATTCGAATTACTAGTTGTTAGACTGGAAGAGACGCCAGGATGGAATAGTCAAATAATAGAGTGTCGAACACTCCAATCATTAACTACCAATTCAGACATTACCTATAGTATAGCAGCACCTGGAGCTGGCGGAGTTATTTCTAGCAGGTTTATTTTCATTTGCTCATTAATTGATTAACATAATAACGCTATTTGAAAATTTCTATCCTAGGGATTTTGTCAGTGCCCGATTTTGGAAATGGAAAGAAGGTTGCATTCTTGCAGCGGCAACAGCTGTTAATTGTAGCAAAGCACCAGTTAATAAATTGTATGTAAGAGGTGAAAATAACTTAGTCGGGTGGCTGTTGCAGCCGGTTACAGATGAAAGAACAAAGTTCGTGTGGCTCTTAAATACAGACTTGAAAGGATATATTCCAAAATTTACTGTTAATAAAGCACTGTGTGCTGTCATGCTTGACTTTATTAGTATGCTAATTGTCAAATTGAATAGTTTAAAGAATTATGAATGAATGAGTTATTTTCTTCATATAGCGTTTTTGTTTCTATTTGTGAAATTATATGGAACGTTTTTAATTTTCAATTCTCACGCAAATGATTAGATACAAATATTTTTACAGTTGAACCTATTTCATATATTCGTTTAAAATTGCAAGAAATGCTTCTCCGTTTTGTTTAAATTATTATTTTGATTAAGTCTAACAGATATTTGTTTCACACCGTCTTATTCTGATCACGAAGATCGTTTTTTTAAATACCTAGAAAATGGGTTAGCAGGAATATAATCAGATAATTTTTCAAATAGAGTTAGTTCTTCAATTTTCCACACTCCTACTCTTTTTTTAATAGCAATTCCCTCAGCTCTATTTAACCTTTTCATAAACCTTGCCCATATCGCATCATTTTCATTCACCTTTTTAGGAAGACCCAATCCCCTTTTAACAACTTCCTCATTGACGTTTACTATGAGCTTCCAAAACGAAGGCTTATGTAGTATAATGCAGTCCAAACTATTCGAATCGATTCTATTCATTAGCCTAAACCATACTTTTTCCGACATGAAATTGGATTTTAAATAGTTGACTCCTCCTTCTTTGAGGATTACACCAGCTAAGGAGACATTGAGCGATTTTGTATGATTATTCAAATAAGGAAGATGGATTAGACGTTGATGCTCTATTTTAAGATTTCCAACTTCATCAATTGATCTAACAAATCCCTGATTGTTGAGTTTAAATTGGAAATGTTATTCAATAAATCAAATGAAAATTACCTGTAATTTGACGTGCCGGGTTATGAATCGTTCAGGGATTTGATTAGCACTTTTGAATTTCGTTAACTAATTTGAAAAATTGAATCTTAACACAACAAATAAATATTGAAGTACGATTTATTCTCTCACCAATCTTCCACTTCTTCCAATTAAAATCAGACCTACGAAACCAGTAGCAGCAATTGTATACTGTAAGAAATAAACATGATATTCTTATAGTAAAACAATAGGCTTGTTGGTAGAAATCTTATATATAAGAATATTTATGATTTTCAAGCCTAAATTACAAATTGCTTTCATAGCTTTGTTATACATTTATATATTCTATAAAATATATGATCTAGCCTGATTGTGATTAAATGACTATCGATAAATTTCACTATGGATGAGAGATAGTCAAAACTAAACTGTTCATCTTTGGTTTCCTACATTTGGATTCTATTTTTCTAGCTATTTTTTTAAATTGTACAATATTACTTGGAAAGATCCTATTCTGTTTCTTTTGTAAGAAGATTAAGTTTTAAAACATTACTTTTGCTATAACACTTTTTATAGCTTCAGAAATGACTACTGTCTGAATATCTCCTCTATCGACCATATCAAGAGAGTATCTTGTCTACAGAGCTTTTACTTTGATAATTGTGTTCTCACTTATTAACACCATCCAAAACACGGAACTTGGCGAATTATATACACCAATAGATGGCGTTAATCAAGAGATATTATATCATGCTAAATATAATAATTAAAAAAAAACCAACACTAATTAGTATCAATATGGCATTATTCTCTACTTAAAGGAGATCTAATGCTATTTTTGGTTCAATATTCTCATATTTATAAAAAAAACTCTATTGATATACATGTTACAAAAGCATTATTTATTAAAACTCAGCAGTTAATTTATTAATATTTGAAACATAACATAATCAATTTATTATTCAAGGTGTGTATATATACAGTAAATAGATATTTAAAACAATATTAACATGTTTTGCTTTCTTTTATCCAAATTTGCAGAATATTCTTAGTTACAATTTAAATTTCAAGTTGTCTACCATTCATTCCATAAATTTCAGTATTAATATTTACTTAAAAGTTAATATATCATATGTAAAGAGCATTCTCCTCATTGTGAATGAAATAAGAATTCTGTAAATTAATCAATGTTACCGTTTCCCGTTGTATTGATGAAAATTCCTAGAAAATATTCTGTTAGCGAACTGTCAATCCAGGTTCAACTTGGCCAAAAGGGTACGACATTAACCGATATAGAAAAATTGAAGGCGTTTATAGTATTAATATTTTTTAAGTGTAATTACGTTTTCGCATTTTAACGTTAAAATAAGAGAGAGAGAGAGAGAGAGAGAGAGAGAGAGAGAGAGAGAGAGAGGAAGAGAAAGAATATGGAAAAGTCAAATAAAATCCTCATTATTATTGACTTATTTCCTCTTTCCATTTGAAATAATACAAGTAGGGGAAAATCCTTAATACGATTTATTTTATTACTATTATCTTTATTCTTATTTAACTAATTTTTTTTGAGTTTTTATACAAAAAGCTGACAGAGATGACGGACATAAGATAAATATATATATACAGCATACATAAAAAAGACTATTCGGTCGCATTATGGTCACACGGCATTTAATTACAAAGATTTAATAGTAAGTCTGATCCAGAAAAGTTATTCCCAGAAGTTAGTGATGATTAATTGAGGAACTTTATTAAATAACAAACTTGATTAAAATTTAATCTTACCTTTATCTGGTAAATAAAAGCATAAAACCTTTAAAATAACATTTAGAATATTTATTTATTATTAAAATGTAAAATTGTTACCCAAAATTCGGACACTTCTCTCATACTCTCCTTTATTTGATCATTTTATTGTCCGTTTACAAGGGAAATGACAATCAGTATAGAAATTAATCAAAAAATTATTATTATTCAAAGTTTAATTATGTTTAAAACGTATAAATTAAAAAGAGTTAATTATATCGCCAACCAACCACCTGTTGCCTTTAAACCGGCAGGAAAATAAAGCAGCCAAAAATAACTTTAAGGATATAAGGAAAATAAAGACGGGGGAAAGCTTTAGATTTGAAAGACTTTCTATAGTAAGAGAAACTGGTAAAGAAAAATGAAATCTATTTGCAAGTTTTCTTATTTAGCGATTTTTGGCAAAAAATAAAATTCTATGACGTCATATTTTAAATCTCTTTTTATATATTATTGATATTTCTAAGCATCACGTAAAATGTTGTCTTAAAGTAACAATTATGGTTTTTACGATGTTCTATTGTTGTCTAGAAAGCTTTCTCGTGCAGCGGCGTACTTTTATTTGATGAACCATTACGGAAATTACACATAGGTAAATATCCAAATGACTTAAATAAACTATTAGATAGAACATTACAAAGTTATTTACTATCATAATCGGGGTTGTATCATTATATCTTTAACCGTCTTTTCTTTTATTGAAGAAATTCGAACCAAAGTCTTGGAGGGACCTCTTCTCTCCAAATCCTCTCTTATTATATATTTGATTTAAATAATCTGCCCATTCTCTCTTTTGGAAAATTGGAGATCCAAAATCTTCAGCGGACCATTTTTTATTAAACATTCCATTACCAAAGTCTTGAGCCGACCATCGTTTGTTAAACATTTTGCTACCGAAGTCAGTAGCAGACCATTTTTTGTTAAATACGTCTCCACCGAAATCCGAAAATGACCTCTTCTCACCAAATCCTCTTTTTACAGCGGCGGAAAATACCGGTGTAGATAAGCAAAGGAGGAGAACGATGGAGGCAAGTAGGTGATGGAACATATTCTCTGAAAATCATTAAGCCTTGATCATATTAAGAGAATGGCCTAATTGTAAACTACAGATACAGACTTTAAAGAAGTAAAACATCTTAAAAAATTAAAGGGAAGAGTATAAAGAGGTCAATATTAGCCTATTATGTTGAAAATTGGAGGTTTCAGGTATCTTTTATTAAACTATTAGAGTTTTCCCTTAATAAGTTTAGAAGCAAAATTAGTCTCCGTAGCCTGAATTTCAAAATATCCGACTCTATATTTCTTTAATTTACATAAGCCTTTTGCAAAGTAACAGTCGTAAATTAGAATTTATCAATATAATTTATATCAATCAATAGTTTTTACTTAATAAAAATTATCCTTTTCAATTATTGAATTCTCATTAAATTATTATGAATACAGCAATGGAAATTGCGTGGCATTCCTTAGTTACCAGAAATTGTCTTATTGGTATTAAGCATACTAGAAATATCTTTATAATTTTACTAATTGTACTCTAATTAAAGCAAATTGCTTCTTTAGATAAGCGAAGAAAAATTGATTTAGCTGCAGAAAAGAGCCATCTTCGTTAAATTTAATATATAGAGTTGTATCATTAACAAGACATTTCTCTAACTATTGTGAATTCGAAGTTAAAAACAATGAAATATGAAAGACTGCAAAGTACAGAAACATGTCAAGTATCTATCGTTCTATAAATAATCATCCATCATTTTAGATCACATTACTTCGTTCTTTTCTTTCAATTTCATATACCAATTGATTCGTTACAAGTTCTAGTGCAAAAATATCCCTTTAAATATGGATAATAATGATTTTCTTCCATCTGAAAACAATAGTCGCGTTTATCCTTCTCTAAATGAATATATAATAAATTGTCAAATAGTTTTCATACTAAAGAAATAAGTGGTTTTCGAATTTTCACACTTTTTGCAGAAAATGCTTACATCTATATTGAGACATAAAAAAAAGAAATAGACAAGAGAGAGCAAGAGAGAGAGAGAGAGAAGGCGAGCAAAAAAAGAAAAAAAACAATTAACGCTTTCTCAATTCCTAGCCGAATCTGTCCTTTTCGCTGACAAATATTTTGGATTGATGAAGAAAGTTTCTTAGCTTACGTTACCACTACTTTATATTATTTCTTTATTTTTTTTCTTAGAACGCTCATTTAGTAAATTAATAGATGTTACCACCCTGTTCCTATATTAGATTTTTACCATCTTTTTTTTCTTGAACTCTATATTATTTTTTTATTTTGTAGCCATAAATAGAAGAAAAGGTATTTTTCTTGATTATAATCATCAGGTAAAACTAATAAGGCAATACGAAGTGGATGATGGATATATGTGTTCAAATACAGTATATATATATAATGATAAAAAATATAAGAATAGTTGGAAACTGTATAACCCCCTCCCTTCCCCATTCAATTATACATATGTCAAGTGTATCAACTTTCTTACTTGAGTCTAAAAAGCAAAGTTAACTTTTGAAAGAATATTTCAATATTTATAGAATATTTATTGTTTTCTTTTACATTGATATTGAAGATTATTTGGAGTTATATTATTATTGTTTCTATTATTAATAATAAAGAAACTCTACTAACTATATGTTAGGGTGTTTTTTGTATTCAGTGAACTATAAGTTCTAATTGAAAGCTTAATACTTTACTTACTAGTTAAAAGATGTCAACCTCATTGAACATTGTTTTTTGAAGAATACACTTAATTTCTATATGAGTAATAATCAATAAAGAAATAGCAATACCATACGGTACAAGTAACGATTAAGTAACAAAAGAAAGATTTGTTTTTAATAAAATTAAATCAAGAATGATACAAGTATCTTTTGTAAGAGAAAACTTCAATGAACACATTTTACTAATGGAAGGGTTTTTTTTAATTATTCAACTAGCAATAGGCTGTTTTAATTATGTATTTTATTAGTCTAATAAATACTCACAGAAATTCCTTTCAAGGGAAAAAAGTGAATGGCTTGTAAATTTGATGTCCGTCCGAAGTTACGGCGGCAAATGACGATTTGAGTGCAGCATAAGCTTTAGCTCATAAATATTCATATCTTCATCGTCACTTTTTTTTCTTCTACTTATTTTAACGTATAATTTTATGGAATTAATTGAAAGTATAAATTATATAATATCTCTCATAGGAAAGAAAGTGGAATAAACAGTATCAAGCGGCTAAAAAAATTAATAACAACTTTTTTAACTATAATCTTGATATATTTATGGGGCGTCTAAAAATTTGGCTCTTCTATCTCTGGAGTAATAAAACATTCGTTATGTAGAGAATTCAGAATTAAATCCTCTATTAGTAGAATTTTTGTGGGAGTTTTTCCAATTTTTTTCAACTATTTTAGCATTATTCTACATGGAGAGAAAAATTTATAGACATCAGATGTCACTTGAATTTATGTAATGAAATAATTATAAACAACAGTTATTTACTATTTATATATAACTTATTATACCCTACCATCATTAAGATTAAGCATACCTGGTCTTTCAACTCATACTTATATCCAACAAGAAAATACGAAAAGATTATAGAAAATTACGTTTTATAATAAAAGAAAAACATAAACAAGATGCTTTAACTCTAAAGAAATTTATTAGACGGATAAAGGAAATTTTCTTTAAAAAAGAGAATCTACTTAGACTATATTTCGTGTCTAAAGAGAATTCTTGAGAAAGCTCCCACGCACCGGAAATAATTTGAAAAATCAGGTATTGCAAATTTTCGGCATTTTCCAGTTCTGTTTAACCCTTTTAGGAAAAAATCCAATAAAAAGAAACAGAAAAAGAGATAGGAGATAATGATTTATTTTCTAAAAAAGCATCAATATAATACATAAATTAGAAAAAAGATTTATATAAATTGATGTTCTTTTAATATTTTATTAATAAAGTCGATGTTATATAATATATAAATTAGAAAACAAATAAACTAAGCTTAATTCTATTCCATTTCAACATTCGAAGAATACTTTATCAGGAAAACCATAGAATATTGACAAGTTTTCTTACCACCTACGAAAGATTCGATACTAAAACCTAAAAATCGAATAAATGACAAGTATAGTTTTGTACAACAGTAAGAAAATATGGCTAATCGACGTTGGTTGAGGCTTAATAATCGATATCGCAAAAGGAAACCATTACAGGATGGCGTAATTTTTCTTTTGTAAAGAAGACATATAAATTAAGGTCATATATTATTAAAACTTTAACAGAAGGTTAAAAAAGATTTGGAATTATCGAAAAAGAAAATCAAAATCTGTTTTTTTTCCTGATAACCAATTCTCTCTCTTTGTATTTCAAGTCTGATATAAATCAATCTTGTAGGAGAGAATATCAAACTATGTTCAGCTTAAAAATCATACTAAAAAAAACGCGCTATGCTTTCTGCTTTCTGCTTTCTGCTTTCAGCAACAAGCACTTTAATTTCTAAACAATGAAAAAAATATCAAAGACAAACTCTTAAGATATTAAGATGCAATTACAAGTTATACTCTTTTAATCTAAAACTCTTTTTTTTTCTATAAGGCTAAAAAATCTCTCAATCTTTTCATTATGATAATTTTTGAGACACCTATCTCTAAAGGAGTATTATTCATATTATAATAAGTTAACGCTTTTGTCTCTTTCTCTTTGCTATCAGGAGTAATGGAAGGTAGGATAGGAAATAGAAGCTAGAAATGGAAAGATTAAGATATTGCGAAAATGGTTCTTATTGAGACAAACTATTACACCGCCTGTAGCAGGTGCGACAACATTAATAAACCTCGTTAGTTTATAGTTTTCTCCAGATTATGTTCTTTTCTTTTACATATCCACCTAATCTATAAAGAAAATTGCGTATTCTCACAGTTGTAACAGAAGTAAATGCTAGCACAAACACGTTCCATCCAAATAGTTAATGACAAAGACGTTGTTATTATGGAAATAACAATGAACAGTGAACAACCTACTACAACATAGGACAGGAAAAATACTGAATTGCTCTTTTATTATTATACCTATTTAGGAAAATATGTCAACTTTGTACAGAGAGACAAAGAGGAAAGAAACGAAGGGAGAAGGGTTGTGATTGCTATTAAAATGACAAGACTAAGCTAGCCTTTAAATCTCATGGACCATATTTTCCAACACCAATAGAAAAAAGATAAGAAAAGAAAATATGACATTGATAAACTTGCTTCTCGTAACATTTATTCACATATTTCTATAAGTTTTGTTGTAAGTTTCGCTTTTCCAGCAAATTCATTTCAAGCTTTGACCTTTCCATATTCTATAGACCAGAAGGTTACATTTGAAGAAAGCAGAAATGCTTGAGAAGGGTTTTAAAAAATCGACGCTTCAAAGATTCCCTTAATTTATACTACATATTTTCAACATCGTTTTTCCCCTATTTTCGTATTTCGATTTTTACAATGCTAAGATTATTATTTATAACTATCTGTCTTATTATATCATATTACTAACTAGTTTTCTCTTAACTATAGATATTAAACTGTCACGTTTTATTCAGAGTAAATTGGAATAAACTACATACTGCTGAAATGAAAGGGTTTTCTTAAAGAAATAGTAGATATAGTTATACTTTAAAAATTTATAACTATTAAAAAATGTGGCAAGTGATTTCTTTAGTTCAAATAAAGAGTATAGATCTTAAAGAAACTTTTTTCTAACAGACTAATGAATAGATAACTCTTGAAGAAAAAAAAACACCTGTATCTAATCAAAACTTTTCTTCTCTCTCTCTCTGTCTCTCTCTCTCTATCTCTATTCAGTTTTGTATGGACTATACAATAAAACTATAAAGGAATATTATACAAATTTCAATATTCCAAGAAATGCTTTAGATCTTATAATAAGCTTTATATAAACAGATTTATTTACTTTTGAATTTCTATTTAAAATCTCAGGATTTCTCATACATTTATCTTGGCACGGTAATCTCAACTATCCATTATAGACTTATAAAGAAAACGCGATTTTCAAGATGAAATGAATTATTATTTAATCTTTTATTATAGAAAATAAGATAGGCTAAGGTCATCATAAAACGTTGGGATTTTTTTTCACATTCTTCTATAATCATTGCGATAAACTTTAATTTATTATTAAGTAATCAATCTCTGGACCATATCTTGCCTTTTATATTTTTATTATTGGTTTATTTATATAGATGAATAACCTGTGTTATTAAGCTACAATACGATCTATATTATCACCTTATTTTGAATTTCCCGCCCTCAGTTTCGTATTCTTATTGGGATATGACCATGAGAAATGAACTGATAGGTCACACCTCGTGTATTATCGTCAGTATATTTTGTTTAATTCCTATTTCTAGTGCTTTGAACACGTTGACGCATAATAGTAATCGGATTCATTAATAGCATATTTGAGTAACAATGGAAAAATCAAAACGTAAAATTGTTGTAGGATCTAGAGATAGCAAGGTGAGAAAGAGATTTTTAAAGCATATAGACTCTGAAATTCTAAACTTTCATTTTAACTTTCAACAGCTAGCTTTGATACAAACCAACTTCGTCGTTGACAGACTTAATGAATTATATAAAGATGTAGAATTCGAAATAAGTTCGTACGATTTATTTACGTCAATTTAAACCGTATTTATGAAATTATTATATTCATAATTAATAGAAACGATGAAAACAACTGGTGATAAGATACTAAACTTGGCTTTATCTAAGGTAATCAAATATTATTTTACCGCTACTTATCTACGAAAAAATAAACTACTAAGTTTATAAAATTACTGTTTTTAGATAGGCCAAAAGAGTCTTTTTACTAAGGAGCTTGAATTAGGTTTGGATGATAGAAGTATTGATATGGTAGTCCACTCTCTAAAGGATCTACCTACAACTCTACCAGAAAACATGGTAATTGGAGCGATACTAAAGTAAATACAAGTTTCCTAATTCTATTATACTGCTCATTAAATTTTTACTATCACTTTCTCTAATTAAACTATTGGCTAGGCGTGACGATCCACGCGATGCAGTTGTAATGCATCCAAAGCACTCAAATCTCTTATCTATTGGAGACCTACCAGATGGAAGGTATTGTAGACACTAGAATATGCTAATAATTCAACAGTAAATAATTTTTTTTCTCTTAAACATCTTTCATTTAGTGTCATTGGAACTAGTTCTCTGAGAAGAATTTCTCAATTGAAGCAGAAATTCCCTAAACTACAATTCAAGGATATCAGAGGAAATTTAAATACAAGACTTAGAAAATTAGATGATGCAGATGACTATGATGCTATTGTATTGGCACTTGCTGGTTTAGTAAGAATGGGATGGAATAAAAGGGTTTCTCAGGTAGTCTTTTTTAACATCAAGAAACTATATATCATACAACAAGCGAATACTTTCTCTTTCATACAGGTATTAGAACCAATTATTTGCATGTATTCTGTTTCTCAAGGTGCCTTGGCTGTTGAATGTCGACAAGATGACGATTATACACTTGATTTGCTTTTCCCCCTTAATGACTATCACACTTTGCTGAGATGTATTGCAGAAAGGTCTTTCTTAAAAAAATTGGTTAGTCTATTTTTCGAAAAAGCTAAAAACTTTACGCCCTTATCATTTTAATATGCAATATTATTAGGAAGGAGGTTGTAGCGCGCCAGTAGCTGTTCATAGCCAAGTTATCCATGGAACGTATAGTAATAACACGGAAAAAGAAGACTCAGTCAGCCTAACAGGAGGTGTTTTCAGCTTGGATGGGAAAGATTGTCGTATCCATTCTGTATTGAGCGGTAATATAAACTTGGATTTACTGGATGAACCAACAGGAAAAGTATAAATACATACATATATATTCATGAAAAGTGTTCTATCGTTAGTTAATTGAAACTGTTTTTAATACTTCACAGAGGTCAAGACAAACTGAAATATTTTCATGCGCTCACTTGGGAAGATTTGAAAATAGAGAAAGAATTACTTTTGAAATTTGCGAAAAACTAGGCAATTCTTTGGCTGTTAAAATATTAAATGAAGGTGGTAAAAGTATTCTTGAAGCGGCAAAAGCTCAAACAAATCGGGAAATCAACAAAGTAGAAAAAGCCGAATAAATTAATTTATTTAAATGATGTCCCTAACCATATCCATCTTAAAAGCATTAACAAAAATATACTATTTGGAATTTAAGAAATCTTCGTATCAAATATCATTTTACGTGGTCTATACTAGTTTTACTAGTTTATAATTAGTTCTAGGACAAGTTTATACTGTAGTACGTATCTTTCTTGGTGAACTTGGCGGATGTATAATTGAAAAAGAGTTTATCAGAAGGAGCACTAAGATTCTATTAATTTTCCTATTCTCTTGAAAGGTAATTTTTCATCTCATTTCGAATAAATTACAGTAAATCGATTCTAATTTATACTTATATTTAAGCTAGCCGATATATTTTTTATCTTTTTTAAACAAAGATGGCGCCATATGTAAACATTATTGCGACAACAGACACGTTTTAAGTTATCCAGGCTTTTTTCATCAGTTAATTTCACTATTTTTTAAAGGTATAAGATGCTTCATTTTTTAAGTTGGAAGCTATAAATAATTGAAAGTCTTAGTCTAATCTCATGCCATTTAAAAGATGCTTTCGTTGAGTACGACTAAAAATTAAGAGAAAAAAGCCTGATTATATATTGACAAATAGTTAAGCCGGTATAACATAACATCCATATTGTTCAGTTTCTCCAAACCTTGACCTGAAATATATTAAATAATATATACCAATACAAAATATTTAGCTTCTTTCTTAGAAAATAAGATAATAAGTCTATACTTTAATACGTCCAAGTATCTAATTTGGAGTTCAATACTTCTTCCAATAACTAGCATACAGCATCGTTAGTTTCACTTGTAAGCTGCTTTTCATGTTTTTCTCATAAGTATTAGATTAGGGATTAAGTTTTTTTAAGAACCTCTGCAAACAAAAATTTAGTCGATATTTCGATAATAACAGCAATCCCTGCCTATGAATACCACTTTAACTTGCACAAAGCATCCAATGATAATCAATGTTATTTAAAAACACTTTAGCAACGTATCAATAACAAATATTGTTGATTTTCATAAAGTTTATTGTTTTCAGATTTGGCTTTTGTGAGAGTAGAAATTCTAAATCATTATATGTACCAAAAAAGAAAGTACTTGTTGACAGAGAATGCACCTTAACTTAGCTTGTCTAAAATACTATTGAGGGAAAGGCGACTGTTTATCGTTTTTAGAAGAAAAGCCACCCATTAAAGTACCTTTGAACAGGTATTCATATTTTTCGACTGTAAATCTATCAACGAGGTTTAAAGCAAAACATATTTGCCATATCGAGTAGTTTTGTCTATCTTATAAGGATATGTTTTCACAATCCACCTCTAAAGCCTTATCAATCGGCGTGCCAAATTTCACCAGCGTCATTTGCTCAACATCAATTCCTCACTTCCGGATACGTTTATCTTTTACAATGTCCTTTTGTCTCCTTTCTAAATCTTTTTATAGCGCTATAGAAAATAGTGATTTTGTCAGGAGAATTAGATGTTCCACAAAGACATCTAATTCTCCTGACAAAATCTCTACTTTATGTCCATTTTTCATCATTCTCTGCAACAACAAATCTAAACTCCTACTCTTTTGACAGAAAATCATTAATTGATCAGGAGCTTCAAAAGAATAAATGTCAGATATAACATTGTATTTGTCTCACTTTATTATGAATTCTGTTTCACTTTCTCATTTGTACTTTTTGGTAAAAAAAAAAGAAACAAAATTGTATAAATCTTGGAGAGCAACGAAAGAAAGGGATTATAATTTACTATAGCTAAATCCTCTGTTTTTAGGTTTCTCTTTCTAACTAATAGAACTATATTTAGTACGAAATGTTTTTATGTCGTCTTTCTTCTCAGAATAATGAAAAAAAGTATCTCGCACATATTTTACTGCAAAGCTACTTATGTCTAATAGGCAAAAAGTTCTTTCCCTATCCAAACCTGTATATGCAGAGAGTTGGTCATGATAACCTTGAGTATTGATCGAAACGTCATCCTTGTGCTAGGATGAAGATTTTTATCTTTTTAAATCAAAAGCCTTTGAGCCTCGACCCTAGTGAAGAACATCTCCAGGAGCTCCAATTATATTTTGAGCAGTCAACTTCGATCCACAACTCACTGTATATATTTACATAGACTTAATAAATCTAATTATAGAGACAACTCTCTTCTGTCATTGTTTCAATTTATTTCTTCCCATTTCAATAACTAAAAAAAAAACAAAAATATAGTTAGATGGATAAGTAATATGATTGACAATACACCAGTTTTCATGTCTTTGTACAAATTTTTTAGCCGAAAATTGACATCTAAATCCTCTAAATGTTTTATGAATTTAACTATTTTTTCAAAGATTGTAATAATTTAAACGTTGAATTTATTTGCCTAGAGATTGCTTTTAAGTTGTTGCTTTTGTAGAGATTTTTCCCTCTTATCTCATGCTATCACATCTTTACTGCTATTTGTTATGTACTGTATATACTGTATATACTATATATTTTGATGGATTTCTCCTGGTTTCACAATTCTCCATTACTTTATTTTACTAGACTTGTAAGGTTATGCCTATGTACTTCTGATGGGTCTTTCTTCCTTTTCTGCCTACAATTGTCTAAGTTCCTTAAGCTTAGTGATAACAATTAAGGTTACATTCTTACACGCTTCAAGTTACAGAGATAATTGCTTTATTCCAACCCTTTCGGAATATAGATGGCGCAATTTATACACTTAAAACCTTAAAGTTATCTTTAGCACGCAATGAGAAATTCATATAATTTATGAGAGACATTAATAAAAGGTTATATACTGGTAGGAGTCATCCACCTTATAGAAAAATTATAACTAACTTTAGAATTTGCTTATTTTGCAAAGTATAATAAATTTACATTCAAGGCGTCCCTACATATTGTTAAAATAATTTTAGCGAATTATTCTGCACAAAGATAGATTTTTTTAGAATAAATTTGTAACTCTAAATTGCAGACTGAAGACTCACAATTCTGCTTGGAATAAAACATTATGTTACATGAAACATTCGAATATACCAGTTTTCCCATGAGCAGACGAAAAATGGCGGAGAAAGAAACACGTGAGGCTAAAAAGCCTAAAAATTCAATCATGAAGGTTTAAAAGCTAAAACAATTGTAAATTTTATACTAATTGAGAATGCTTTTGTACTATTTTTAGAAGAGGAAGCGGTTTTTTGATTTTACCCAGAAAGAAGAAGATAAAAAAATAAGTGATCGTGTCGAAACTTTCGACTTAACAGAGAAGTAGTTAAGCATATAAAGTGTCAACGATATTACCTCAGACGAACTCTAGATCAAGAAAAGATAGTTTCTTTTACACATACCAAGAAAGTATACAATTTAGCCTATCACGAACAGAAATTCTGAGTGCAGCAATGATGCTGAAGGCAATATACTGTACTATTCGTAGTGTTACAGCATTATATTCGAAAATTCTATTTCTCAAAGTCCAAAATAAGCTAAGGTCCCACAAGCAGTTAATAATAGACATAGACATAGCTCTAGTTTAATTCTGACGTTGCCATTTAGATTAATTTGGTTGTCTGACCTTTTCTCTAAATTTGTTATTCCGTATTGTGTTCAATCACTTGCGCTAGAGTCATGAGAATGTCATAAGTAATTGAATTTGAGGTTATATCGTTGCAAAGTTGTTAATAACTGGAAGGATGATGTAATTTACTTGTAGAATTGACAAAAGAAGTAATGCCACCACGAAGAATTTCAAGGGGAAAAAGCCAAAAGTATTAATACATTAAAATTTTTTTACTAATCTATATACAAAAGTGTTGTTATTAGTAACGGAGTCAATTAATCTAATTTTTTCCAAGTCAAACAATATCATAATTTGAAAATTAAATTAGTAAAAGTTATAAATTAAATAAAGTTTACTTCTTAACAATAGAAATTCTATCCATCCTTTTTTGATAATTGTTTTTCTTAGGATATTTTCGACGGTCCTGCTCCTTTATCGAAACATGCTGTGAATAGATATGCTAGAGGTCATGAAGTTGATGAAAAATCGGTTCGAACCAAATACAGAAAGGCGGAAATCATAAGCAATGAGAAGAAAATTTACTCAGCAATGAAAGATGCTGCAAGGGCAGAAATGCTTTTAAATGAACAAGCAGGGTAAGAGATATTAATTAAATATGAAATGGCCATTTTTTTACATAATATTTTTAGACTTCTACTTACGATTTCCAAAAAAAATTAAGCTAATCAACTATGTAATTAGTCTCTTTACAGTGTAGTAAGCTGCTTTCGTATTCTTTTCCTCAGGTTTTTAGAAGCCGATGAAGGAGAACACACTAGCCAATATACTCAAGATGATATCACTAAAGTAGTCGATGTACAAAGTCAACAGAAATATTTTGAAGTAAAATTAGAGAATTTCGGTCCGTATAGAATAAATTATACGAGAAATGGTCGATTCATTTTATTGGGTGGCGAAAAAGGGCATGTAGCTGCTTTTGATTGGCAAACTAAACAACTAACTTGTGAAATGAACGTCATGGAAACTGTTAATGACATTCAATGGTTACATACTGAGAATATGTTTGCTGTTGCACAGCGTTTGTGGACTTATATATATGACAATCAAGGAATCGAGATACATTGTTTAAAAGCTCTGGATCGTGTTTTACGACTAGAATTTCTCCCTTATCACTTTCTTTTGGTGTCAGCAGTAAGTAGATAAATGTCCCTGATATATAGAGATAGCCAAAATATCTTATTCTCATTGCAAACGAGATAAAAATCTTTGTACCTTCCTATTAATGGACTAATATTCATGTTACCTGACAGAATGAAAAAAGCTACTTATCCTACATAGATATATCTATCGGAAAAAAAGTTGCTGGATTTCCAACAGCTTACGGAAGATTAGATGTCATGACTCAGAATCCTTACAATGCTATAACTTTATTAGGCCATAGTGGGGGAACTGTATCAATGTGGTCACCAAATGTTAAGCAACCCTTGGTAAAAATGCTTTGTCATCGATCGGCAACTAGATGTATATCAGTGGAGCAGAGTGGCCAGTAAGTAAATGATAAAAATTGATAACCCTCTGACACGAGTCTCAAACCGTTTCGTAACAATAGATATATGGCAACGTCTGGAATCGATGGTAAGGTCAAGATATGGGATCTGAGAA
Organism: Dimorphilus gyrociliatus; assembly: GCA_904063045.1. Taxonomy (NCBI): domain Eukaryota; kingdom Metazoa; phylum Annelida; class Polychaeta; family Dinophilidae; genus Dimorphilus; species Dimorphilus gyrociliatus. Next base: position 48,710 of record CAJFCJ010000018.1, read on the forward strand.
CTTATAAGCTGCTACACTCTTACAAAGTCGGTTCTCCTGTTTACGACTTATCCTTTAGTCAACGTAATTTATTGGCCGCCGCTGTCGGAGACGTCGTTCACATATATAAAGACTCTCTTTCAAAAGAAATCGATGCTCCTTACATGTGCCAAAGATCACCTGGCTTTATTCGTAATATAGATTTTTGCCCTTTCGAAGATGTTCTGGGTGTGGGACACTCGACTGGCTTTTCTAGTTATTTAGTTCCAGGAGCTGGTGAGCCAAATTTCGATGCGCTCGAGGCAAATCCTTATCAGACTAAAAAACAACGCCGTCAGGCGGAAGTGAAGATGCTTTTGGATAAGGTATATTTGTGTTCTTTACACGTATTGTAATTTCATTCCTCTGAGGAATGAATTTTTCTTTACAATATCTATCTAACCTTCGTTGTATTTTTTAGATCCAACCAGACTTAATAAATTTGGATACGGCAGTTTTGGGAAAAGTTGACAGAAAATCGGCTCAGGATATTTTAGAAGAAAAAAAGAAATTACTGGTAAGGATAATTAATTAGATGGCGAATCGCCAAATGTCACGCATACGATTTTCTACAGTATCTTAAGCCTGAAAAAGTCGATTTCGTTCCACGATATAAGAAAAAAGGCGGAAGTAAAACAGGAAAAATCGAAAAGAGGAAAAAGGGTGTTCTGTGGGAGGACAAGCGTAATCAATTGAAAGAACGTCTATTAAAGAAAAAGCTGAAGCTTAAAAATAATCAAACAAAAAAATTAAAGAAAAAAATACTTAAAGAAAGCAAAGTGGATACAAGGACTTCAAAAATACTAGACAGGTTCCAAAAGAAAGATAGTTAACTTTTTCAATATATGTATTGTACAAACATATAATGTACGTAAATATATATCTTAACCAAGTTTCTCGAAAATACATGTAAATTTCAAAACGAATAATAATTCATGTGAAACAATAACAACTTTCCTAAGCGTAGACAGGCAGTTGAGCCATTTCATCTTCATCTGCAGTATTCAATTTCTTTATCTCTCGACCTGAAATAAAAACGTAATATACAAATAGTGCAAAATATCCCCTATGCCTCTGCTAAAGAGATAGTGAATTTATATTTTGATACAATTGGGTATCTAATTTATAACTTCAATATTTCCTTCCAATAGCTAACGTGTAGAGCATCGTTAATTTCATTTGTGAGCTTTGTAAGCTTTTCTCATGAGTATTAGATTAGGAATTAAGTTTTTTCAAGAACTATTGGAAACCAAAATTTAGTCGATATCTCGATAATAACAGCAATTTCTGCCAATGAATACCACTTTAACTTATACAAAGCATCAATGGTAATCAATATTATTTAAAAACACTCTGGCGATGTATCAATAACAAATATTGTTGATTTCCATTAGGTCTATATTTTTAGATTTGGTTTTGTGAAGGGGGAAATTCTACTAAATCTCTTTGTGTACTAAAAAAAGTACTTGTTGACAGAGAATGCACCTTAAGATAACTTGTCTTTCTTAAATATTTTTGAGAAGAGCAGGTATTAATCTCTTTAAGGAAAAGCTACGTACCAAAGTGCCTTTGAACAGCTTCTAATATTTTTCGACTTTTGGTTCCATCAACAAGGTTTAAAGCAATACCACATTTGCCAAATCGACCAGTTCTGCCTATCCTATGAAGGTACGTTTCGCAATCAGCATCCCCAGCAGCATCTATCGGCATGTCAAAGTTCACAACAAGAGTCACTTGCTCAACATCAATTCCTCTCGCTGATACATTCGTCGTAATTAGTACCCTTTCGTCCCCTTCTCTAAATCTTTTAATAATGCTTGCTCTTTGTGTAACATCTAATTCTCCTGACAGAATTGCTACTCTGTGTCCATTCTTTATCATTCTCTCAGCCAATAAATTCGCATTCTTTCTTGTTTGACAAAAAATCATTGACTGACCAACAGTTACAGATGAATAAATGTCAGAAATAGCACGATATTTGTCTTCTTGTCCTTGACAGTCAACGTAATACTGTTGAATATTGTCAACTGATTCTTCTTCTCTTTTCAAACGGATAATTATGGGATCTCGAATGATTTTATTTGCAAAATCCATAACCGGTTGTTCGTAGGTGGCAGAAAAGAGTAGCATTTGACACTCTCTTGGTAAAAGTCTGGATAGTATAGAATCAGAGTTATAAATCTTGAAAAGAAAAATAAAAGAATGAGACTATAATTTATTATATCTAATTTCTTACTGTTTAGGTTTCTCTTTCTAACTAATGAGACTATACTTGACACAAATTTTTTTATTTTTTCGTCTCTTCTAAGAATGACGAAATAAACTATTTTGCAGATTTTACCTTAGGGCTACTTATTTTAATCAAGCAAAAACTGGTTTCCATGTACAAACCTGTGGATACGAAGCGTTTGGTCATGATGACCTTGAGTATCGATCATAACGTCAGCCTCGTCTAGAGTGAAGATTTTTATCTTTTTCAAATCGAAAAATTTGTATTTTAGGCCCCAGTCAAGAACAGTTCCAGGAGTTCCAATTATTATTTGAGCAGTCAAGTTCGATCCACGATCCACTGTATAAATTTGCAGAGTTAATAAATCAAATTAAGGAGACAACTCTCCTCTGTCATTGTTTCAATTTATTTCTCTCTATTTATAAAAATGATGTACAAATATAGCTGACCAGAGAAATAATTATAACACTGATAACGCAAGAGCTTTAAGGTTTTTCTATATGAGATAAAAACTTACATCTTTGGCCCTTAACAGCAAATATGATTTCCAAGCCGGTCATGAATTTAGACATTTGCTCACAGACTTCGCCAATTTGAAGTGCTAATTCGTACGTTGGAGCAAGACATAAAGCCTGTGGATATTTTTCGCCAATATTTACACGTGTTAACATGGTCAAAACGAATGCAGCTGTTTTCCCCGTTCCACTCTGTGATTGTGCAATCATATTCTGATAGGGTTCAGCTAATAGTAGAGGTAAGGCTTTTTCTTGAATTTTTGACGGTGCATTAAATCCCATATCATATACTCCGCGTAAAAGTTCATCATTTCTGAAAGATCACAATATTTTGACTTTCTTGTCTTAGTTAGTCCTAATAGCAATTACTTATGTATTGCTACATTTAGCTTTGAAGAGCTTCTGATTTAGATAACTAGAAAGATGTATTTTAACTTACAATTTCAGTTCTGCGAAAGAGCTAACTGAATACAAAGGCGAATTTGGATTTCTTTGAATAATTTCTAGGTCAGCTTTAACAGGTACTAAACGAGATCGCAACAGTTTATTTAGCAGGGATAAGTCGGCTGAAGTTGCTCCTGAAATATATATTTATTAGATCATAACATTTTGGTTAATATAAAATGAATTTATGGCCTTTCAACTTTTTTCCCTCCTAAATTTCATAAAGTGTGATATATTTACTATAATATTTAGTGATTTCTGATTGCCTAAGTCACACAATGCTTCTAAATTACGAAATGGTTATTTATATAGAGCATGCTTTGCACGCCACATTACCATCTTTTGTTTTATCCTCCTTCTCTTTGTTATCATTGTTGTCCCAATGTCCTATTTCAAGCTTTCCACTCTCTTTTCCTTTGGGCTCAGACACAGCCGGCTAAAACGGAACGTTAAATAGTCGTTTCATACTTCTTCTATTATCACTCACCGAAGGTATCTCCCCAGCAGCTTCTAGTTTTCTTTGTTCTTCTTTCTTTACACTAACCGCCCAAGACATTCTTGAAGTAATTTTCAGTAAAACTGTAGTTCTTAGGAATTTTAAATACTTCAATTAAGTAACTTAAATGTACTTTTTTCTGGCGGTTAAATATCAGAGAATATTAAGATCGGAATCGTTAATGATACCGATAATCGAAATTTAGCAGTTAAAGGATTGGAACAAGACTTTTTCGGGTGAATCGATACACGCTCGAATCGTTTTCGATAATTCGATCAGCCAGTCAGCAACTGGTAGAGAAAGGTTGATTGCTGCATTCTGATAGGATAAAAATTCTTCCCCGAATGATCTGGTTCAGTGTTCAACACTTCGCCGAATCTTAGGAAGTCGATAACTGGAAAGGAATACAAATACTTTTTAAAAGAGTTGTTAGCAAAGCTACGAATTAAGTATTCTAGTTTACTTGCTAGCCTGTTAAATTACTAGCTTCCGCAGGACCTGTAAATCTTAAATGACTTGCTGATAACTTTTTTTGGAAATCTTGAAAGGTATTTGCCCAACCAGTAACCGCAATTTAAAAAGTCAAAAGACTCATCTGGGCGGTAAAGTTGAACAATAGGTCAATAGGATGGGTGTTTGTTTGACATTAAAATGACAAAGACATGTGGTAGAAACTTGTATAGTCTATAGTAAAAAAGGGGAGTTTGTAATTTGAGCTAGTAAAAGGCAAATATAATGATAATTACGAAAACTATAGGCCTAGTATCAGAAGTATCCTTGTCCTTTCTTTAATTAGCTGGCCTTCACAATAGCTAGGTTTAATTTATGTCAAATATTTTTTGTCATATAATATAGCACTAAAAAAGAAAGGAATATGTTTCTGCCTTTTAATTTGTCATCCTTTAAAGATAGTTTTTGATTATTCGAAACCAACGCCTTTCAAGTCCTGTCATCTGGAGTTTTTTTTATATGTTTTGTACGGAAATGAAAAGGTTAAATACCTGATATAATAGAACAATTTGAATATTTGGAAACTCAACTTGGGAATACATTGATAGTACAAGTTATTTGTTTAATCTCATTTTTTTTAATAAATCATAACTGTATTTTATTATCGAAAAAAAAACGCCCTACATATATAATTATTCAACAAGAAAAGTCTTAAATGATAAAATCATTAATCGATTCATTCAAGTTCGCCGTTTACGATCGGAGAAGTTTGAACATGTAAATATAGGTGTAAGTTGGATAAAAAATAAAAACAGATACATTACTTTCCATGTATACTTACAATGTTGGTATACATACAATTCGTCATTGGTATACACTCTCATACATACATACTCACTCAATCACTCTCTCTCACACACTCACACTCACATACATACATACATACATACATATTTATGCAAATGGATATCGTATCCAAATAGCTGTTGTATACAGAATTTATTACAAGTATTATAATTTTAATGCATGCTATGTTTAAAGATATACAATATAATTTCGTAACTTTAAGTGGAAATGGCAAAATCAGGAGTCCCTCGTAAAAAATATAAGAACAACAACCAATATTGCTATACTAGATAAAGTTATACTAGTAACTGCTATAACCATGGCAACTTTCCCCCTCACTCTTGCAGCTTCCCAATCCATTGGAGCAATATGGCGACTGGCGCAAGAGAAACCTAATGCCACTAAGCCTGAAAGATGAAGTATTATATTTATTGATCAGTCTGTACCTAGGCTTATAAAATGTATCATACCAATTACTGGGTTGATGATAAAAGCAAAAATGCTGATACATAAATGAGAATTTGGGCCAGTTCTGTTTCCGGAAATCGTAGTATGGCCCGAAGGCTGCATTACCATAACTGGCATGCTGCTTGTAGTTGATTTTTTCTACTTCTGTTTTAAAGAAAAAAACTAATTAGCGGAAAAAGCTCAAAACATTAACTATACGTAATAACAGTAAGAAAAATAATGAAAAAAGAGTGAGAACGGAATGATGAAATATGACAGAGCTCACAAAAATCAATGAGACCGATCGACGTTTATGTCTGGCGTGAAACGGGGCGTTTTTTGTCAATTTATTATTCTGCTTGGATTTTACTTCTGTAACGGAATTTATTGGCACGAGGAACAAGATGCCAATATGCGGCCGAGAGATTAGATTGTTTCATTCACAAAGTGTATGCTAATGAGTTTGAGCGAATAGGATCGGGCCGTGCACAAGAATTGATAAAAAATTTCTGGCTTTCGCTTCATACTTCCACTTCACTTCCTTTTCTTATTTGGATTAAAAAAAATAGTCAGTCTTTCAACCAATTTTCCAGCTGATCTTTCTTACGGTTAATTATACAGTTGAAAGGAAAGCTTGTTAAAAATAGGAAAAAGATTGCAACAAAGAAATTACATATACTGGTTGTAAGTAATGTAAGATGACTTGTATTTTACAAAGAATTTAACTTATTGGCCACTTTTCCCTTTTAGTTTTTCTATACGTTCATTATAAATCTCTTACCCCTGCAGCTATAAGCTACAATAAATCTTTTGTAATTCGCAAATCTCAATGGAACATCCGGCAGATAAACTCGTTAACGCTTTAAAAATAGTTGTTCTAACTTTAAACGACCTTGGTTAGTAATACTACAGAATAGTATCTCCGAAAAAGCTTAACTTTAGACTATGGTCAAAACATTATACATAAGTTTATCTATGCAATTTTTAGACCATCGTTCCAAATAGCCGTAATTCAACTGACTTAATAGCACATTTCGGCCCCGGAAGTACACGTTAATGGCAAAGGAAATATTTCAATGCCTTTCTAACCTTTAGAACTTTTCTTCAAAAGAAAACAGAAGAGAAAAAGAAGATTTACTACTCAATCGATTTATTTTATCAGGGATGTTAGATTGATTTTCATTAAAGTTAGACGAAGCAAAGAGACATGATGTAATTGATATTAATGCTTTTAATGTAGGATTATTAATAATTGTAGGTAATTTGAAATGATTGGGAAAAGCTTAAAGGAATAATGAGATATTCGATCTTGGACGTAAGCTAAAATTGATGTCATTTATTAGTATCCTTAGGCTTAACAATATCCGTATGGCTATAGTTCAGCTCTCATCTATTAATTTTTGGATTCCGTCAATTCTTTGCACCTATTACAGCTTAGAAGTATTTTCTTAGCTGCTTTTAATGAGTTTTATAACTAAAATATGCAATATTACTTATTGTCTTAATGTGTGTTCAAATGAATTGCTATATGTCAAATATATTAAAATATAGATGTACATGTGAATAGTACGCATTTACGGATAAGAATATTTTTAAATATAGAAAGGAAAAGAGTATAGATAGAACAATTTCAGCATGAGTTTTATCGTTGATAAATATATCATCAAGCTATAAATTAAGACCGGCTTCTATCGCGTGACAACAGGAATAAATACTCGGCTAAGCATCAAGCTTTTCTCTTTGATTATAAGTCTAAATTCGTTGTTTTGCTCCATCAGAAAATTCTTCTGTAACTCGAAAACCTCGGAGGGATGTATTCGTGAGAAAGCTCATTAACATTCCCTTTCGTGACATAATTAAGGACAAGTGGATATAAAGTACGTCGTTTATTGTTTTCTAAATCAGTTTTAACAAAAGAAAACCAGATAGGTTTTCATTATCCTCTTAAATTATAATTTTTGTTTCAGGTTTAATAGAAAATGGAGGGAGTCGAGAAGTTTGAAGGGTTAAAAGGGGACTGGATCTTTACCCTATTTATAGGTCTATGGAAAATAAAGACGAAAAAAAAACAGCTTGTGCATTATTGAAGTCAGAGCTGGTTAAACAGTGTTTTTTCCTATTCGTACTATAATTTCAACAGGGAAATCGTAATACTCTGGAAAAATTCAGGAAGATGCTCTTAACAATAAGAGCCTACAAACCCGCCAAGGTAGTGTAAATTATGAATAGCAACGACTGTATAAATATGATAAATCGATAAACTAAGAAGCTACATATCGTTTTAATACCTATGAATAGAATTGTTTATTTTAAGATATATAACTATATATATAAGTATGTGGGTAAATATATTACCTATAGACAAACACACACACATTTCGCCCACATATTTTATGCTTCATTTGTACATAAATTGCTATTGTAGATATATCCTTAAGCATATGGTATACATGTTTAAATTGTAGTGTTATTTTGATTTGAATGAATATAGACAAATGACACTCATATATACCCTAAACAGTTTAATACGATAAATAGATTTACAGGGTATAATACATATTGACATATATATATATAGATATATAGATAGAGATGAATAAATGGATGACAAGTCTAGTGTATATCATATTTAACATGCAATATGTATTATATACATATATCTTAAGAAATTCTTAAAGCCTTATTGATCGATAGGAAAATCATTCATAATCATCCAGAGTTCACAACACACGCAGTGCAAATGTACTTGTAAATGTTTGAGGAAGTTTAGCATATGTAAATATTTTCCTGGAGATGTTTAATTTGAACAGCGTCATCTATTAAAAATTTCCCACAACAGACAATATTGGTTTTTTTATTCCGCTTTTGTGTTATTTATTTGTTTTTTCAATTGTTTTTTACCCTTTGACTCATATCTCGATTATCGTGTACCATTTATTGACAGTTATGAGAAATAGTCTTAGAAAAACCTTGTTTCGATTAACTTGTAAGAGACGCCCAACGGCTAAACTCATTAAAACTGTGTTGCAATTTTTTCGCCGAAAAAATATTACTGCCTTTGATCTCTGAAATTCTAAGCGTAATTCACTGAGAATGTTTGCAGTAGTTGTTCGTGACTGGAATACGACTAGGACTTCATCTATAGCTTGTTTACAAAGCCAAATTCGCTTAATTAATGCCTTCCATTAAACGCTCTATAAAACCGCTTCTGTTTTCTATGTAAATAAGCTGAGGCGTCGCGTTTACATAGGAGGCCGTCTCTTACTGCAAAGAACCAGAAAATTTGCAGTTCTATTGCGGCTTGATTGATTGATGCGCGACGTTATCGGTAAGACGAGAGTGTTTATGGGAAAAAAGTCAGTGTTGAATTTTGCAGAATCGTTTGGGAATTTTGCAGAAAAAATACAGATTTCAATGACGTCACCACATTAATTATTACAGACTAAGACGTGCGTCCTACATCCTTCGCTTTGAACTACTTTCCGGTTGTACTTTGTTTCATTGACAGTATAGATTACATAATTTCATAATACGTGTTAGTTTTTCCAGAAAGGTTAGTTTTTAACTTGATCATTGGGCCAATCTATCACTACTTATTAAGTTGCATGAAAGCAATACCATAGATTACTTTTTATACGAAAGGCATATAGAATATATTTATAAAGCATGATTGTTGGGAAATTTTAACTTATTTATACAACAATATGCTCAGGCCAAGTTGATGCTTCCTCTTAGTCCTAACAAACGACAAAATGTGTACCATTAATTAAAATTAATCTGTTGAGGACAGCATCAGACACATTCATTTCCCCTTCTATTTTTATAAATTCGTTTATTTTTTGCATTAATTATTCGTAATCAGCAAAAAAATTTTCATTCCTAAATGATTTTAAGACTTATTAAATGAGTTTTATTAGAAATTACTTCTTTTCATTGGGGAGTTATCATCTTGGGAAATATCAAAATCAGTTGTAATTATCTTTCTATGATAGATAGGAGAGAAAAGAAGAAATAGATTAAACTACTGGATGGGAAGTAGGATATTACAAGATTCAATTATAACAACCTTTTACCATACTTAATTATCATTCAGCGCAACGGCTACGGAAAACTAGTATCAAATGAGAGAATGATAAATTATATAAAAGTTGCATCAATTAGTCACCGATTCACTAACTATTGCAGTGGTAAACGTAGGATACTGTTAATGACATCGTCAATCATATTCCTACATTAATCCATCTCTTATTGTCGGTTATGAGTACAATAATGTGCTAGAAAAATACACGATTGGGACGTGATTTATAACCTTAGAAACTTAACGGCGAGGCTATTAGGAATCGTTAACTGAAAGGAGGAGAAACGCTGAAAAAAATAGTACTCTTACGTAAACGTTGTTCGCCCGTCGCTCTAGAGTGGATAATAGGCTTAAATACTGAGAAAGAAGCGTCATATGTACTCATTGGTACTGAGTCGACTCCGTCTATTTTGTGTATGACGTAAAACTTCGTGACTGTAATGGAAATATGGAAGATTTGTCCGAGGTATGCCTTATTTTTTTGTTTAATCGATGCGCAAATCGATATTTTCGGGTGCGTTTTGATAAATCAGCTTTTTGTGTTTTATAGATGCAGATAAAAAAAAATACGTCAATAATACAATGGGCTTTTATATAAAGAAAAAAATATATATGTTTGGATAGACAAATATTAATATATATATATATATATATATATTCTAATATATACATCTTACTGTATAAATCTCTATTTATATGTACAGAATACATTATCTTGTATGCACTATATATTTGTTTATTGTGAGAGCACCAAAACCGTGCAATATGTATATCACAATATCAAATATATAAAACATAGTGTGAATAAATATCTTAGAACACCTTCAATAAGAATTTATGTAATTTTCGTCGATTTAGATGAATGATGCTTTTTGTAAACTCGTGTGTTGCTGCGCTAGTATGCTATTCGCGGAAACTACAGCGTTTTACTCTTTCCGCAATAGACCTTGGCCTATGATTCCTAAATTCGAGAAAAATTTTATACGAAAATCGAGATAATATTACCGTAATGAAAGTTTACGTTCTCCTCTGTACCTTTTACTATCTGCATATACTGTGCGTGAGAATATATATATATATAAAGCACAACATAAATGTTCGTTCGTGTGCAGATCTTTCATTATACCAATTATTGTTGTGGGGTTTATACTATACAATATCTAAATTATATTCTAATACATTACGCGTATATAACAAAGTCTACGTACTTTATCTGATAGATGAATTTAAATTTTTATTACTTGCCCTATTTACGAATTATAAATAAAACAGCAATAGTTAGAAATAAATTTAAGCCAAGGAAGATTCTCTTAAATATGTTTCTTCTCCGACTATACAACGCATTATTCTAGCCTTTTTAGAGCCTGTATTAAAGTATCTTGAGTTGTACACATACATTTTATCTATAGTTTCATTTTTATAAAAGCATATATACTCGTTGTATCTTTAGGCATTGTGTAAGAACTATATGTACCGAAACTAATGATAATTGTTAAAAATACTATATATATATATATATATATATATATATATATATCTAAATAAAAAATATAGTTGTATATCGATTTTTACTTACCCGGAAAAGAATACTGCAGCAGTCCGAAATGCAATAAGTACGGTTTGTAATAAAGGGGCGTCGCGAACAGCGAAAAGACGCTTAAGCCCCGACTGCAGCCAGTTGAGGCGCCATCTGGACTGAGTAAATTAATGAGCTTCGTAATATATTTTATTTTAAAGATCAATTTTGCTTTTGTTTTTTAAATAAAAATTTATTTAATAGAAAAGAATACGTAATGATAAAAATTATTTTTATTCAGTTTAGATCAAACTTATTAATCATCACAGTACCAACTACAGATAAAATAAGAGAAAATTCTGCAGGTAGTATACTTGGGGAAGAGCGCCCTCAAACGTTTTCTCTATAATTTCAACGAACAGCGTCTAAAATTTCATTGCAAAAATACTTATACTTGAAACATCTATTTACATATTATTAAACTCTTTTTATAAATGCAGACAAAAAATGTAGTTGCACTAATTAAGAAAGCATATTGATTTACTTGAAAGAGCCTATTCTCTTAATATGAGAAAAACGTATATTCCATTTTTATATAATTTACATGCCTTTTATCTAGAGCTTCCTAAAACTATTTTATTTGGTTCATATATGTATATATACAGTATACATATAAATACATATATATATATATCTGTATATCAACAACTTAAGTGAATGTTGTTTATAACCTTTTCATAGAAAAAAGTTTGCTTTGAAAAAATTAAAAAGAACTTAAGTTAATAAACAAAATGTTTTTCTCTGTAATAATATAATGAATCAATGAAAGTTCTCTCTTTTGTTAAATGATCAAGTAATAAAAGCAACCTTTTAATTAGGAAAAATAACATAACAAATAAAAGTTTAAAAAATCACACTTGCTTGTTTCGCGGTTAAAAAAAACTGTAAGCAATAACTATAAAACGGAATCCTTGACGAGCAATTCAGAAATATGGAGCGGTTACTTTTGTGTGGGATACTTTTAAAGGTATTCCGAGCCAAGTGACACAGGGCTCCAATGAAAGAATTCTTCTATTATCTATTATTCTACAACGAAGTCTCTTATATAAAATATTAATAAAAAACCGCAGCCACATTGAAAGTTTGAATTCTTGACAATTCTTGTATCACAGGTATTTCAAGCTTCACAAAAGTATCTTCTCCAAAAACCAACAGTATGATTATAAACGATTAATTCGCTTACTAGTATAATTAAGCTTGAAAGGTACATAGACATGTATATAAATATGCATATACATGTTTGTATACATAAATACAAAGTATACATGCAGTTGTATGTATATTTGTTTCGTGGCTGTAGGTACTTATAAAAATATAATGCCGTTTTTTTGCAAAAATAATGGACTTTTCTAGGCTATACACTCTCTCAAACATTCCTGATTAAAATATCAAATGCATCATATTAACGATGCATTATGCATTTAATCACAAAAAGAAAACATCCAACAACAGTTCTTCTTTTCAAATAACAACCTGCAGGAGTAAAGGCTAGCAGCAGTTGAGCAAAAAGAAGCATTCATGAAAAAATATCAGTCAATTTTCTGACAGATTGATGCAGCACAAATTTCAAATAGCACCAAAGTGTGTTAAAGTTTTCTTTTTTCAATCCATCTCAACAGTCTTATATATTAATACACTGATATGCGTCGAGAAGGTAGAAAAAAGACTGCTACTCCAAGGTAATTGGTAAGTAATTTTTTTGTGTTTTTTTTTAATTTTTGATCCGCAAAACTTCAGGCACTGAGATGATTTAAGTTATTATTTTTTGTAGAGTAGTAAAAAAAGTCAAATGCTTTTCCTTTTTATCCATATTTACAAATATTCGGTGAAAGGGTAAGTTTAAAAGAGGTTGCGTTGCTTCTTTTGCTAGGATGTTCCATTGGAGTGCGATGCGTGAGGTATATTATGGTTCGCATTCTTTAAAAATTCGATAACATTGTCTACTTTTGCTAAGCCTTCCATGAATGGTATTAAATCTAGAAGCTCCGTGTCACCTGAATCATCGAACCACGAAGCCACTGGGATCTGTGATTGAGAAAATAAAGTAGAATAAACTTTAATATGGGCATAGGTAACGTGATATGCTTCATAATCATACATAATAGTTTCCTATCACGTGATAATTCTTTTCATTTTTGCCTCGTAACAACTTCGTTACAAATTTAATGATCAACGGTATTTAAATCGTTAACAACATTTTTTAAAGCTTAATACTCTTCACTTGACTAAAATACGAGCTAATAAATCATTCTTTCCACTCACAGCATTATCAGGATGAAATAAGTAAGATGCCGGTGAATTATCGACAATAGCAATCTGTTCAATTTCTCGTCCTAAACGACTTAAATCTTTAACGTAGTTTCCGCGATGAAAGACACAGGATTCGCGGAAGAGCCTGGTTCTAAATACATCCCACTTGTCTAGCAGATCAGCAACGGGGTCAGCGTACTGAAACGAAATTTAAAGATTTATTAAAGAGATAAGACCAAAAGCCCTTGATTGGTAATCAAATTACTTTAGCTAGAGAGGCGGTAAAGAGGACACATTCGAAAAGTTGTCCCATTTTTTGCAAGAATTCATCCACATATGGTCTTTTAAGAACATAAACTTGGTGCACTGTTCCTTCGATATCTACAGGTACAATGAAATCCGCATCTTGTACGGGCTATAAACAAATATCTTGTTAGAAAATTTCAACAGTTGATTCAGAGATAAAATTTATAGGAAGAAATTTTATACTTTAAAGGAGCTATGAACTAATGTCTCGTCCAAGTCTATAATTACACACTTCTTATTCGTATCATCTCGTCTCGGAGGTCCAAGAAGGGGCCGAATCTGACTCGGCTGTAAAATACGAAAAATCCCAGAAGTACAAACTGCAAAATATTTTGAGTAAAAACACCTACTGCTGCATGTCCATTTGGTTGATGTGTAGCCGGGTCGGGCGTTTGATTACGGCCCGTGCAGCAAGTAAATAGAGAACGCCAGAAACTTCTACTTCTTGGTTTTGTCTGCTTTGGTGTTGTAGTAGAAAGTGGCACTATTAAAAAGAAAAACGGGTCATGAAGATAAAAACGAAGCATTTCTATTGTTTATTTATTAAACAATAGAACAATTTTTTTTATTTTAAAATATTCATAAAAATAATATTAAAAAAACAACATTTATTTTTGTATAAGATGCCTGCTGTTAAATAAATTAGAAGGGAAGGCCTAGTCTTGTATTTCATACTTTTGAAAGAAAACATCGCCTTAAAATTGTAAGCCTGCTCCTGACATATATATATATATAAGAATATGTGTCGCATAAAATAGATATTTGAATATATTCAATTGTTAAACTGTCGCGCAGCTAACTTAATATAAAGCCAATCGCTTTTATCGATTCTGGTGAACCTTCAAATATGTAGGCTCAATTTTTCACTGTGTTTATTCAAAGCGGCAGAATTTTTGCAAATAGCCTATAAACTTTTCATCCTAACTAATTAACGTAAGGAAAGCCATACATCAAACAATGATATGATAGTAATAAAATATAAAAAGGAAATAAGAAATTCGGCAAATTGCTATAGATCAAATAAAACTAATTATCTAATAGAACAAGCTATTGTTAGTGGTTAAATAAAATGAATACAACGTACATATGCTATTCGAAGATGGGCGTGGCGACGTTGCAGTAAAAGTTGGATATAACTTAACTGGTGCGCTTAACATTTTAGTTTGAATTGCTAAATTGCAAATTCTAGCAATGCACCTTTATCATCAATCGAGTGTTATCTCAAAAAAGAGCTGTGAAATCAATAAATTCTTTCCTATCAGGTTCAAAATTCACTTCGACTGCCAGTTGATTGGCGCCTATTTTTGGAAAATTTTAATGAAAATACCCGATTTTCACTGCGAGAACGTATATTACGATTGAATTTTACATCTTATTTACACTTCTTAGCAAGTCAAACACTCCTAGTGCTAGGGTACGAACAAAATTAAGAAAAATTTACTTGAACTTCCATATGGTCCGAACTGCTCCTCATCCCTATTCACCTGCGTTATAATGGACGTATTGTCCATTTATTCGATTATATCCGTTAGTAAATTAATCAGTTTCCGAGCTATCAAAACAAACCAGAACGAAATTCAATATGGAGAAAAAATGGCGCATAAAAGTCTCCAGTCGATATGAATATTCAGTATTTCAAAATTTTCCATAACTTCACTTAATCTACAAGATTACGAAGGGATTATTCGAAAAATATATAAACGTATTTGGATAGTCCAATTTTTCAGCACAAATACGTTCTGTCACTATAATGTGTACTTTGTTTCAGAAGTGTTTAAACCAAAATGCGCGAGACTTAGATACTTCCGGTTGTGTCTGGTCTTTAAAAAAGAGAAATACAAAAATAATTTTTTTTAACTAAACATAGTTTTTTTTAAAATAAAGGAGAAAATGTTCATTTACAAATTATGTTATAAAATCCGAGAATGCGGTACTTGTCAATAGCGCGCCCTCTGCATTAGGCCTAAAAGGGTTAATAAAAGGCCAAAATTTATTATTAAATTTCTGATTGGTTTATGGAATCTAATTAACACTAGTTTCATTCTGAGATAAAAGTATTCAGGTGTCTAAGTAGTTTTTTTCAATTTTTAAACTATAATAAAGCTACTACGGGTTACAACAAGAGGAAAATATGTGATAAATGCAATCACAATAGCGTTGTAAACATTTGGTTCTTTATTTGGATATGACAAGTAGCGACGATACAGATGACGAAATAGCATATAGGTACAGAATGGAACTAGAAACGAAGAAAAAAGAGGCAAAAAATTTAATAAAAGATAATAATAAAGTAAGGGAATTTTTTTACTGTTTTAACATGCTTCTTAACAATAGAAAGAAATGATTGTCCTGAAATATAGTCTAAGCTTGAAATCTGAGAGAAAAATTTAGGATCTTTCTTATTTATTTCAATGCATAAGTCAATTTCAATGAGAGAAAGAGAGAAAGAGAAATTGAAAATAAGTGATAAAAATATTTAATCTAATTAACTTAACATTCTTAATAGGATTCTAAAGGACTATTCAAAGGTTTTCCAAAGTCTATACTCTATATTTGCGGAAATGAATTCTGTGAAAGATTTTCTTATTATGGATTAAGAGGTAGTGTTCTTAAGAATATAAAGATCTTCCTTTCTAATGGAGGATAAACCTTAAAATTTTCCTAATTTTTTTTTATTATAAATAATAAATATAGCTATTTTGGTAATCTACTTGAAAAATTTTTTACACCTAACTGAGAATAGTGCAACTGCAATATATCATACATTCGTCATGGTTTGTTACTTTTCTCCCCTCTTTGGTGCCATGCTAGCTGATGGATGGTTAGGAAAATATAGGTAAATGTGGAAAGATGTTCTAAAAATATACTTCTATTAAGGGTTATTAATCTTTTAGAACTATATTATATATGTCACTTTTCTATGGAATTGGAAATGCTGTTCTTGCCCTTACAGCTATTCCTCCCTCAGAAATGTAAGTTATCAAAATGAGATGATATTATTATAGATAAATATTATAAATTATTCATTTCAACCTTAAAAAGTCCTGGTCCGATAGTGGCATTATTAATTATCGGTGTAGGAACGGGAGGTATAAAACCTTGTGTATCGGCATTTGGAGGAGATCAGTTTAGCGAATCCCAACAACAACAAAGACAATTATATTTCTCCATCTTTTACTTTTTGATAAATGCGGGAAGTTTCATAAGCATATTTCTTACGCCCATCTTACGAGGTTGGTTTCTTCCTAACTATCTTCTCTTACATACTCATTAAAACCGAATTAAATTTCTCATGATTTTATTTATTTTTACAATCTTCTTTGTTTATAGCCAACGTTTCGTGTTTTGGTAAAGACTGTTACCTTTTGGCTTTCGGTTTGCCCGCAATTCTAATGTTTTTATCAATAAGTGAGTTACAACACTCTAATGTTAAATGAAAAACAATTTTAATACAATAGGGATAAAATATTCATTCATGTTTATTTAATTCTCTTTTATTAGTACTGTTTTTTGCTGGGGGTAATTATTATAAAAAATTCCCACCATCTGGAAATGTTATTGGCCAATTAATAAGTATAAGTTGGGTTAGTTTGTTATAAAATATGACATTTATTCATTTTATATAATATAATTTTTATAAATCAATCTCTTTTATTGTCTTTTTTCCCTCATTCCCCCTTTTCTCTATAGAGGGGCTTTCGTAATCGAATTCGAGGGAAACAGGAAGGAAAGAAGCATTGGTTAGACTATGCCGAAGACAAATACGAGGTTGTTTGAAAATAATAATGAAATATATGATTATTTATTTAATAAAATACTTTACAGCCAGAGCTAATTTCCGATGTTAAAGCTGTGTTGAGAGTGGGATTTTTATTTCTACCCTTACCCATTTTCTGGGCTCTATACGATCAACAAGGATCGCGATGGACATTCCAGGCGGCCAGAATGAATTTAAGCTTAGGTCCTTTAGGCAATTTAAAACCTGATCAAATCCAAGCAATCAATGCGTCGTTAATACTAATGTTTATTCCATTTTTTGATTTGGTTATATATCCATTGCTGGATAAATTAAAGATTCCAAATAGGTTTGACATAATTTTAACTAATTTTTTTTAGTAATCGTAATATTATATTAATGAAATATTGATAGACCTCTTCAAAGAATGTGCAGCGGTATGTTGTTGGCCGCTGTAGCCTTTTTCGCAGCTGGATTCCTGGAGATCCACTTACAGGTATTTATCTCATTATATCCAGTAATAAGCTTTTTGAAATAACCTCTCCGAATAACCTTTGCTCTCTATCTCTCCCTTTAATTATTAGAAATCATTACCGCCAAAGATTCCAAACAACCAAACAAATGTCAGATTTATCAATACAGCACCCTGCTCAATTTCAATAAACGGGATTTCTAGTGAACCTTTCAATATGACTGGAGGAATCAATAATGTAAGCTTCTTAGCAAAAAAGATGGTAAAGGTTTATCATAAATGAAAAGTTTATACTTTTTTCATTATATAAAGCTAAGAGACGCCTTCCTACCAGCTGGGAATTATTCAATGATTATCGAAGCGGCTCCAGCATGTAAAGCTGCGGAATCCCGATTTTCAAGTATGTTTGAGGGAGGCGAAAGATATTATGTTATTATTGGAAAAAACGATTCTCAATCATTAGCAAAATCGGTAGGGATTATGGAATTTTCCATCCAACCGAAACACTTGTGTTAACAAATTACTTTTTTTTTTACCGCAAAAGTTTCTTCAATCAAAAGAAAAACCAAAAGACGGAGGTGCTGTTGTAAAGTAATATAGTCAATTTTTACTTGTTTACCTTACATCAATAGTTTATTTAACCTTGATATTTTATTAATTAAATAGCAAAAGCTGTTTGATTAGGGTGTAAGTGTAATATTATTAACGAATACTTTTATTCTATATAGGATAATCGTGTTTGATTTTAAAGTTAATCCCGAAACGGAGGTAATATTAGAAAAAAACTCCCAAATGGATCAGTTTAACGTGACTGCTTTTGAGCCTTCACCCAATAGGGAAATCCAGCCCGGAGAGTTAGTTGTTTATATTCATTTATATAAGGTTATCAATTTAAGGTAGAAAGCTATATTTTTTATTTCCTTAGGCATAAAATAAGAATTTATGGTCTAGACAACGAGACAATTATTATTCCAGAAAGTATAAACCTTCGAAATGGGGGTGCTTACACAATTCTACTATTTAGAAGTATGCTGAATGAATCAGATAACAAGGTGAGAGATCAATATATACATGTGAAATATTCTAAATATGTAAAACATCACAGCCATGCTTTAGGCATTGATTAGATTTCAGTTCTTTTTTATTTCTTTAATTTTTTTTGTACATTGATCATAACGCGTCAATATCTGTATGCTTTCTGATCAGAAACTAGAATGCGAAGTAATTACTCTCTGTGTAGATTGTATATAAATTTATATATATATATATACTGTAATTAATAATATAGTAATATTCCTCTATGCCATACTGCACTTATTAATTGAAAAAGATTATAATTATAATTATTTGCATATTGGAAATTTTCTAATTTTCCTGAGTAAAGAAATTATATAGAAATTTTTAATTAACATTTTAGAATCATTGATAAAAGCTTCTATTTATATACAATTTATATATACTTTCATATTTATATAGTATTTTTTCTTCACTCTCTTTTTTCAATATAGATGATAGCTGAAGTTCACACTGACTTGGAGCCAAATGAGTTATCAATTGGGTGGCAAGTACCACAATACGTTATCATAACTGCGGCTGAAATATTATTCTCTATTACGGGATTATCTTTCGCCTATTCTCAAGTTAGTTTTTAAAGCATTATTAAAACTTTATTGAAAATACTCCTTTCCTTTTCTCTCTCTCTCGTCCCATACTACAGGCGCCATCTAGCATGAAATCAGTCGTTCAAGCTCTCTGGCTGTCCGCAACTGCATTTGGAAACTTGATTGTAACCATTGTAGCCGAAGGAAAATTTTTTGAGAATCAAGCTGTTGAATTTTTCTTTTTTGCCTTTGTGATGATTTTTGTAACCTTATTATTTGGTACACTTGCATATTTTTACAAATATGTGTCTTACGATCAAATTGAAAGTGAACGTCATGAACTTTTGGATTCAACGAAAGGCGATTAAAAAACTCTTAAATTTGCTATTAACTTTTCTTCTTCTTTTTCTTCTTCTAACTGCAGAATTTTCAATCGCTCTTTACCAGCAAATATATAAATAATCAAATAACTTTTAATTTACTCATTAAAGTAGTTTTTAATAATACGCACTTTTATTTCGCTTGAAAATGCTATTAGTAGTGTCAACTTTTTTAAGTTGCTCTTCTTTCTAAAACTAAGTGAAAATTTAGCCAGAGGAAAACAGATGAAAAAACTGTACAAAGAAAGGAGAAAGAAGAGATTTAAATCGAGATAAAAATGACATTTAAATGTATAGGGTGCATCAATAAAAATTACAATCATTAATTGAGGTGAGCACCAATGAACGTTTCAAGTTATAATAAAAAATATATCAACAACATAAATATAGCATAAATAAATCTGCATAGACAATAACAATCTAAACATAGAATAAATAATAAACATCTACTGCACAATAGAAATACCGAGTAAATGAAAATTTTCTTCTTAAATAAAAATGACGTCGATTATCGATTAACTCAAAAAGTAAACATAAAGAACGATAAAAATCCTTTCTTGTATAGCAGTTAATACAACATATTGCCATTTAACACAAAATCTTTTTTGTCATTATTACCAATCAAGTATCAATAATCGAACGACAATTTACAAAGCCTTTTATTTGGTATCTATAATTAAAAAAAAAGTATTCAATCCTATATAGCAGTAGCGTAAAGAAAAATTATCGGTAAAAAAAATGAAAAAAGTTAGTAAACTAACTAGCTCACTTATAGCTCACTTTTGAAAGTATTTTTATACTTTCGCTAGTTTTATTGGTTCTAAAAAGCATCTTTTAGAGGAACTATGTCGGGAACTCCCGTAGAGCGTTCATCGCCGGCCTCTCGCTCCAAAGCGGCCAGCAAATGACGTAATCGTTCATTATACGGAGCAATGGATAATGCCATTTGGACATCGGCCACTGCTGCTTGCAAGTGTCTTGCGTCTCTGTAAGCCCTACAGCGTTCTTGATAAGCTTCAAAGCTAGACGGTGAGAGGTGGGCAGCTTTCGTTGCATATTCAATTGCCGTTTGGGGATCCTGTTGAAATGATATTTCATTTATACAAAAGACTTTTGCATTATTTATTTATTCTTACATCCATTTTCCTTCTACATCTACTTAGATTGAGTAATATCTGGAAACGAAGTTCATGGAGTTGGCTATTATCCTCTTCAGCCGTAGCAGGGGTAGCCTTTTTAAGGGCATAGTTGTAGCGATGCTCAGCTTCCTCGATTCGCCCTTTCTGTAATCAGGGAGATTAATAAGAATCAGCTGCATGGGTTATTATTTTCTTCTTATTTCATATAATCTACCTTATATAAAATGTGAGCATCTTGCAGTAATTTGTGTAAGAGGAGCAGAGTAGCTTCGCCATCTGCTAAAGACCAAGTAACACTCGATAACTTAGCCCCCTTCCTTAATAGAGCTACAATTGCTGACACATTCTTTTCTTTTACAGCAACATCAAGTGGTCGTAGATTTTCGTTATTTGACTCTTCCATATTACAATTTTGTTCCAACAAGTAATCCATCTAAACACAAATTAGAATATGAATAATGTTAAATAGTTTATTCTCTTGTGAATATGGAAAAATTAAATGAAAAATATTACCATCTCAGAGGAAGGCGTTTTTGTAGCGGCCGCTAAATGTAATAAACCGCAGCCATTGTTATCAACGACATCTGAGTCAACTTTTGCCTGAATAAGTTTTCTCAAAGCCGATACTTGATTGTTACGGCATGCATGAATCAGACATGTTTGTCCTTTGAGATCCTTGGTTAGTGTTGATGCGCCTTTTTCTAAAAGAACTTCAACAACTCCAACATGTCCGTTTGCAGCTGCGAGCATAAGAGCAGTCTCTCCTCTGTTATTTCTTTCCTCGATGGAACAGCTAGAGTCCATCAGAAACTTTTCTAATAGTTGCCAATGCCCATTTTTGGCCGCTACAAGGAGAGAACTCTCACCATCACCGTTTAGAACGTCTATTCGGGCTCCTTTGCTCAAAAGAAGATCAACAAGAGCATGATGCCCATACTGGCAGGCACTGGATAAAGCAGTGCTTTGTTGTAACTGATCAGTAGCATTGATATCTAATACTTGACCCGGAGGTAGGACTTTGCAATTTAGTACATATTCAACTATTTTGCGATGACCTCCAGAAGATGCTGAGACTAGAGCACACTGAAGTCTCTGTAGGAGAATATCATTACCGAAACTGGACCAATCACATTGTAACAGCAGTGAAACTGCATCTAAGTGTCCATTAGCTGAAGCATGAACAAGGGCACAATAATTTTTATCGTCCTTGTGGATCAACTGTTGGCATAAAGAAATGTAATTTTACATGCATTTATTCGAAACCAATTCAACATACCCTAGCATTCTGACTTAATAACAATCTTAAAACGTCAACGTGACCATTACACGCTGCTAAACAAAGAGCACTTTCTCCAGTATCTGTGCTAGAATTGATGGTAGCTCCAAATTCCAAAAGAGTTTTCACCATCTCAAAATAGCCCAATGCTGAACAAATGCACAACATAGGCGATCCGCTTATCAGGGCATCGGGATTAGCTCCTGCCAAAAGTAGCAGCCGAGAAACCTTAACATTCGGAGCATAGACATTTGAAAGATGCGATAAGGCGGCCGTTAAGGATTCGGAGCTTAATGTCAACCAGAAAGCTTGGGTATCCCTAGTGTTAAACCCTAAGGATTTACTTAAATTTTTATAAATATGAGCTTTTAGAATATGATGCCCTAATTCAAGGGATAGAGCAGCTTTCAGAGGTAAGGCCTTTGCGCACCTACTTAACCTCAAAGCATGGGCAGCATGGCCTTTCCTGTTTTGAAAAATGAGTTATATTATTATATTCATCAGCTAGTAGCGTTTTTTACTACTTACTTTAAATCCAAAGCAAAGCGACTAGGGTTCGATGAGTCGGATCTAAGCGAAATTAGCCATTCTTTGAAACTCTGATGAACGAATTGTAGTCTTTCATCGCACTTTCGACTAACAATAAATTCACCAAGATCTTGAATAGCTTGAAAAATATCCTCTAATCCAACAATTTTATTGTACAAGCAACTATTAATACACTCCCTAACTTCTTGAACAGTCAGCGGGTAAAGAGAGGTTGAACAAGTATTTAATATCATAACAACCCTTTCGTAGGCTCTAACTGTTGTAAATTTAAGATTAAATTGTAACTGATATATTTCAGTGATAGTTTGAGGTAGAGTTCTATACGAAGATGCTTTTACAGTCAATTTTCCACACTGTATCAAGTCCAATATCATTTTTGCATATAGCATACAACCTTTTGAAACAACCGCAATGTGATTTATAAAGGGTTCATAATTATTCATATCTTTGCAATCTAACTGAGCGCCACTCAAAATGTTTTGCTGTAGACTAGTAGCATGCTGAATTCTATAAGAAGTATAGGCAAAAGTGTCTTTGTACAAGTGTTCCATCGCCTTATCCATATGAATTCTAGTATATGGTAAATCTTTACCAATTTCCCCATAATTTGTCCTTACAGTTACTATAACCTTTAGCCAAACAGGAAAATCAAAAGCATGTTTTACCAACAAACTAGCAATAGTTTGGCCATAATCAGGTTTGTAATATTCTGCCTCAGAGAGAGAATCAATTATTATTATATAATAGTTATCAACGTTTATCTTTCTTCCAACAGCGAGCCTCTTGAGGGGCTCTAGTATGCCTTGCAGCAAACTTTTGGATGGATTTTTTGTACAAGATTCTAAGGAGAGTATGTCCTGGTTTTTTGATTCAGCTAATAAGTAAGACTTATAGGCAACCAGGTGTGGCGAACTAGATAATTGACTGGCTAGAGTATGCACAAATTCAGGAACCAGGCACGTTGGACTATTATCAGCCTAAAAAAGACAGTAGAAAATAAGATACATCAATGGAGCCGTTTTCTTTAAAAGTATTTAGATGTTTTATTTTAAAAGGCCACTAACCTGACAGAAATGATATCCTACTAAACGGCTGGCCAGGGAATGTAAAGGATCGAAGGATGTAGCTAAACTTAAATTAGAGGCATGTATCGCTCCCCTTGATGATAAAGAAAGACTTGATGAAAGTATAGAAGTACTGTTCTTTAAAGTTCCCGTGTGATTATGCTCTTTGTCTGTTTAGTAAAAAAAAATAAACGTTTAAAATGGCACACTTTGCAAGGCACGAGTATTCAATAAACAAACCATTCAAGTGGACTAGCATTGGCAAATGCGACCCACTACAGCTGTAATTTACCAGCACTTCTGCTAAACTCGTCTTCCCCACCCCAACGCTAGCTGTTATCATTACGCCTCGATTCTTTGACAGATCCTCATTTGTTAATGCCTATATGTGGTTAAGCGAATCATTAGTGTGATTGCATTGAAAAGTCAGCTTGTAACACGCAAAATCCCATTAAAAATGTAAGCCTACCCCGTCGATGTCTCTGAATAGCCATTCCCTTCCGATAAAGTTCGAAACCCTTTCCAGTTTGGGAACCTGAAAGTTTTAAAAGAATTAATTACAAATAGCTAGGAAATGATTGATAAAATTAAATTAGATTGTTAAATTGATATCCGAGAAATAAACAGCTTACTTCGAAAGCTAATGGTCTAAACGGCAATTTCCCTTGAGGAATTCGATTTCCGTAGATGTTCGACGACCTTTCAGAATTAAATAGCGAATTCTGCATCGATTGCATCGAAAACATAGAGGGTGAGGAAAATTTTGAGCGGGTCGGTGAAGCGGATCTAAAAGTTGGATTAAAAATCTCTCGGGGGGCGGTTGGGACGGAAGTTGACATCATATTAGCTTGCACTTCCATGTGAGCGAAATCTGTGAATATTAATGATAAGATTATTTAAAAACCGAACTTTATTTATAGATATTCTAATTAGGATTACGAAAGTGTATTTCAAATGGAAGTAGACACTCGTAGTAGGCTAAATTTAAATTTAGTTTATAAAATCCAGAAAGAGGCAGGTAACGATTGAAAGGTATTTGAAAACTGGAATTAAACGAGCAATGCAGACTATTTTTTGTTCCAACTATGTTCTAAATTCGAACATCTGCCTCGATATGTCAAAACGGGAAGGAAGAAAACTAGAGAAAGAGACTTGAAGAAAAACCGACTAGGCGAATTATTTTCCTAGATCTAATTACGCCTACTTCAATCAAGCTGAGGCGGGCAATGAGTTTATTTATATTCTCCGCTTTTAAAAGTACTTAAAGCAGCTATTAATCAGTACAGTAGACTGATATAATTACTAGGCGCTAAATCACCATTGACCAGTATACAATACTGCTTAACAAATAAATACTAACCATGTAAAGTAGAGCCAGGGCTAATATCACAAACTCGACCTTTCTCCGATTCTGCACTTCCGTATGAACTCGAGGATGTGAAGGAATTATTATGGTTCATTATTGCAGTCGTTCTTTCACAATTTTTAACAGGCTTTTTTGATAAAACAGCATCCAATTGAGTCATTAAATCATGATGAGCTACGTCTGGAGGTGGAGGATCATGAGGTGGCGTTCCCTCGATTAAGAAATTATTACTTCCACCAACTCCAGGATAATTCCTTGAAACTCCCATGACTGTTCTAGGACTGCTTGTATGAGATCTTTTAAAGTAGTTCGAAGTGGGAATCATCGAACTTAGGCTATTCCGCCCACAAGTGGAATAACCCCCTTGAGACCCCGTCATTATTCTTGGCCTGGTTACGTCTTGTATGTTCATAGGTCTATAAATGGAGCGTTGACCAGTCAGTTGTAGATTATACAGCTCCATGTCTTTTTCGGGTTCCGTGTGCATGGTTCTTGCTTTTGTTAGCTTTCCTCTTTTCTTCTTCGTACCTTTCTCACTTTTTGGAGATTCTACTCTATCATAGCAAATTGGTCTAGCACCATAAATATTTCTATTAGAAGAAGCCTCTAAATCGTTGTACCCAGCCAAGTATCCTTCACGATATCCTGGAGCCGAATAGGCCATATCGAAAGAAGGGCTTTTTGTATGTTGGAGATGAGGGTAGCGGTGACCCAAAGATGCATCACTGTTATCAATCGAAGAGGTCTTATAATGACCAGTTGGTAAGGTTACGGGTATTGAAGTAGGTGCAAAGTGATAATAATCTCCTGTTCCGGAACTGTATTTTGTTGGAATGTCTGTGGCTAATTCTGCAGGGTAAGGAGGTACTGGAGGAGGCGGTTGTTGTTTAGTAGCAGGATTGGGCTTTGGTGGTAGTTCGGGTGGTTGCTCCTTCTTCTTTTTTGAGGTTGCTAATAATAAATATATATAAGGCAAAGTAATGTAAATAAATAAAGTGTATGAGGTCTGATATGGAACATCTGTTCATGTTCTGTTTCAGCAGGGAATCGGGTAAACTGGGGTCAAACACTGCTTGTACATGCCAATTTAGTTTTTTTTTCTCTTTACAAGATCCAGTCATAAAACATTTAAATAGATAAAACAAGTTTTCAGCAAAGGTCGTTAATATAAATCGTAACGAGGATGCAGGAAATCAAAGGGAGAATAAGTTTCTTATTTTTATGATGGATTATTCAGATAAAGAACATCTGCCTATATTCAGCCCAGTGCAAAGTCAGACAAACAAGGGTCAAGTGTTTGTCATTACTTCACAAACTTACTTCAAAAAATGTCATTTACTAAATTCTGTATGGAATAATATATGACTTGCTTTCACTAAAGAGTGATTTTTAAAGTAATAAGCTTTTATTAGCAGATTATAATTGCTTTGATTAAAATTTAAGCGACAAGAAAATAAATATATCCTCTATCTAATTTGACACTAGGTGTGGCTCTTTTTTCTTTTTTTGGCAATTTGTCAATCGACAATAAAGCATAATATTTACTTTGTACCGATTCCAGTTCCGGTCAGTCAATAACACATTGACCAGCGTAGCTGGGAAAAGAAAGAAAAGGTCACGTGACAAAAGGAAAACAAGTAAAAACATTCCCTGCAGATAAGTACATAAACAGGGTAAAGAAAGGAAGGGAAAAGGGTAAGGTTAGTTGTTGAGGTGAAGAAAGATACGGTGATAAAACGTAACAAATTAGTTTAATAAAGTTAAGGACGATAGTAGATTTTTAAAACTGTCAATGAGACCACACAGAATAAAGCTCAAGTCAGTAGGCTGTCCGTATGACAACAAGTGCTGGATAAATTCGCTTAAATTGTTCATTAGGTAGTGGCTGGGCGGCATAAGAAGTATTGGTAGTCGGAAAGGGAATTTCGATTACGATGACGCATGTAAAATATTGATGAAATAAGAGTGTGTTTGCAGTATTGTGAACCGCCAAATCGTATTGATAAGTGTTGTGCAGCCTTACTTTATTATAAAGCGATTAAATATAAAAATTCCGTAGACGATTTGTCTACATTTTTACTGACCAATAGAGATAAGATTATCTTACCATTTATCAGTTAACCGCTCTAGCTTACTTATTACTATAGATAGATAGATAGGTAGTTAGATAGGTATTGCAGTTTGGTAGCCCACCCTCTAGCCATTCTGTACTACAAAAATAACTTTGGAAGCGTTAACAATTTAAACGAAAATAAATTTGACTCCTCTTTTTCGTTCTACCTCACTTATTTATAGCGCATAGTCAAAAAATGATGTGTTCTGCCATACTGCTTATCTAGGCCAAATCTTTTGGACACGTGATTTATAACAAAATGCAAGTTTATCATTATGAATTCTAAGAGCCCCAATGTTAAAGAGCTATATTACTTAAATTCGGTAGCGATTCTGCAGAGGGCGTTACAAAACCCTAATATCTATTTATCTATATCCCAAGCGCGCTTTATTTGCTCTGGCTTTTCCGTCTGACCTTTTTACCTTTTCTCAACATCCGGACTTTTTTTTATTATCGTAAAAATACCGCTCTTTTTTTGCTTCGAACCGCAGAATTTTTCGGCTTCCTGCATATTTGTATTCAAACCATAGAGCAGTTAGAAGTCAAATATTAAACAAAATATAATTCACAACAACGATAATTATTATCCTGATTGTATATAATAAAGCTGTTCTCTTCTTTATGTATTGGCGGCACGATCGTATTTATTGACAAACAATATTTGTAATCAATCCAGCTCATTGAAGCCGGGAATAAGATTAGCAAGAAGTGAAATCAGGCTATCTGTGAATTTGCTATGAACTCTTGCTAAGGTTGTGGGACGTGTTATATTAAATTGACGCGTTTAAATGTTTTATGTGTATTGTACGCTGACATTTTCTTGCACTTGTTAATTGCCATTCCGCTGTGACAAAAAGAAGAAACACACTTGTCTCATTCATGCATTGAAATACTTTTATATCATATACACTTATCTCTCAAGTGCACTCTACAACACATTTGAACAACCAATGTAGATGTTAGACGCTCAATGTATGATAAATGATGTACACTCGTATGTTAATTATTATTCTATTTACTACTAGTATAAGACTTAGCGTACATTCCAAGAAATTATTCTAATTTAACAATGTAGAGTAAAACGAAGCTTTGAGGTGTAGAGAGACGCCTCTAGGGTTTTGAGTACAGTCCGAAATAAATAAGAGGCTGCGTTTAAAATTTCACACTGATTGATCGCAGAAGTGCTAGAGCTCACTTGCAAAATCCATTGTACATACTGAGCAAGC
The DNA here is from genome assembly GCA_904063045.1 of Dimorphilus gyrociliatus. Classification (NCBI taxonomy): domain Eukaryota; kingdom Metazoa; phylum Annelida; class Polychaeta; family Dinophilidae; genus Dimorphilus; species Dimorphilus gyrociliatus. The sequence continues at coordinate 77,288 of CAJFCJ010000018.1, forward strand.
ATATGCGCTTAAATCCATAGTATACTAAATATTTTATATTCAAATATATAAAATATATAAGTTTAGCTAAAAACTTTATGCATAAATCCCTCGACAGTAAGAAATAATCGAAAGTTCAAAGTTTATACTCAGTTAAGTATAAGTCTCGTCATCTGTCACAAAGTGATTTTTCAATTTATCTAGATTTAAAAAATCATTCGCTCCTATTCAACAATATTTTCTAGTTATAGATGCGGTTCGCGGCTTCTGTATAGGGTGTTCACCTAAAGGTCGTCAACGATTGTGCATCTATCGAAATAATATATTAATTCTAAAATGATATTGAAAATATAGTCGATTGAAAACGTATCGAGCAATAAAGTCATAAACTGCAGAAGTATAAGGATAATCAATGTCAGAATTGCACTAATGCAATTAACAACCATAATTGTTATAATGGTAAGATACCTATGTATCAGTCTCGTTAGTCAAATGGAAACGACCTACTGTAGAAATATTCAACAGCTTTTTTTCATTATCTATATTTCGAACGAAAAGAAATTGGAAACTATAATTTGAAAAAATTAGAACTAGCAATATTTTACGTTGACAGAAGATAATAGATAATTTTCTAAAATTACATTTTTTGTCCGATGATAGAAATGTAAAACCGATTTTTTGCAAACAATTAATAACTGAAATACTATTGGGAATTATACACTTTAACCTTCAAAATGTAGAACATGTGAAATAAATATTTATATAGAATTTTGTCGTACTTTCAATCAAAGGTAGTCATACCTTTGGAATGTTAAACATTTATTTATTTTATTGACTCCCACGTTTTATTTGAGAGTTTAACTGTTCCTTTCGTAAATTATCTGTCAAAGAAATTTGTTTTCCTTTTATGCACCCTTCGTCGTGTACACGAAAAATATTTTATGACAAACGATAATAGGAAAGCAGTCACGCTATTTGGCTATGAAGCGTAAGAGAAATTTAGTGCTTTAATACATTAGAGATGGGCTTAAGATACTTCGGTAAATCCTCTTAAATGTCATGTAACTTTTAGATAATAGATAAAAATAAATTAGAAAAGAAAAATAAACAGTACCTGAACTGAACTGCTTCTTAAATTTTTCGAGTTTTGATAGCATATTTTTCGCTCAGGTTGATCGGATTCACTTTAAGAAACAATTAATCAGCTTTGAATATGAGAAAACATATTATCGCTCAGCCATCAAAAAGATTATAGTATGAAAAGACGCATTTTCCATTTATATGATATTATCAATTGATTCTGTAATATATTTTCACTAACATAATCCGTTGAAAATTAACAGAATTGGTGTAATTCCCGGCTAATTTGCAAGGAAAAAACAGAGAAGATGTTCGTTAGATTGCTACTTCTATAATGGACAGTGTAATTCGTTGTCGACGAATATTCAAACCGCAGGGCCATCTGGAGGGTTATAGTTTGGCGCCTAATTTTGAATGTTTAGTTTCCAGAGCTCAAATAAGAGTATATTTTGATTTCATAAGTAGTGCACTAAAATATCCAAAACAGTATGTATGACAAATTTTAATATTAGGCAATTAATATATGATTCTTGGTTATTTCGCAACCATACAGAGGGCTATAATGAGAAAAAAAACAATTAATAAGGGATAAGTAGTAAATGATTAGTACCATAATGTTTCAAATAGAGAGTAGGCCCAACGGCGAACTGAAACAAAAAAATAGCTATTAGTGTATACAAAATTATAGACATTAATGCTTTGTTATTAAACCTGATCCGAGTGCACAGTGAATTGTATCTATTTCACAATGATAGTAACAATAAGTATCCGGCTTGTATTCGTATTTACTATCAGACAATTTAAAAATACAATCCTGAACTGAAGGTTTTAAATGAGGTTCAGCAAAGGTTATTAGAAATTGAAAGAGTCGAGCCAATTCTTTTAGGTTACCCAGCTGAAATAAATACAATTGATTTTTGAGATTTAGACAATAACAATAATATCAAGTTAAAGACTACGTTTTCCTGATTCACTTGCTGAAAAATCCAATTGAGCGAATTTTGAACGCTTCTGAAATCCCAAAATTCGTTTGAAGCCAGAGTAAATATCATATCTTTAGATTGGACCATGTTCATAATTTTCTCAGTAATTTTTTCGTAATTGCTGGTTCCAAATTTACATGGGAGAATCGGTATTTTGTGAATTTCACTATGTGCCAGTGCTGAAACAATGTATGTGCCAACGTATCCTTATGATAAAAAGTTACACTATACCATATGAACTAATTCCATAAGGTATATCCTCCAATTTGACGAATTGATGATATTGATTAGTAATTCCGTCTTTCAAAGTAAATTCTAGTAAGCCAATTTCCAGAGGTATATGTCCTGTTTGATGTGATTCGTGGGCTTCCTCCATGTGACAGAGAATTTGGAAATTAATTAAATAGAATTTTGTCATCATAACATCAGTTTTAGAGGTGAATTTATCTCCCATATCTGTTATATCTTGCACGAAAGTTTCTTGGATTACTTCAAATGGGTCTCTCCTCTTTTGAAATTCTGCCTCTCGTTTGTTTCGTTGACGCTGTTGCAGAATTCTACGTGACTCCTTCGCCCGTTCTTCATACTTTTCTTTTTCTTCTTCTGATAGCTTCTTAAATTCAGATAGCAGGATTTGTATAACTTCCTCTTCGGACATTCCTCCGTCCTTAAGGCTTTGTCTTTTATCTTTTAAAAATTCTCCAAAACTGGTAACAGATCTTTTCTTTCTGTAAAAAATTAGAAGTAAGCTATTATTCCCAACCGAATGATGAAAAAACATTCTAAAACAATTTGCAAGAGCCGCCATGTTTTTGCTATATTTTAAAAATTGGTTTATACACTAAAAATTAATGTTATACTGCATTTATGAATTTATATGCTATTCCCATGGACAAATTATATAATATTTAATATAGAATTAAAGTTACTTTGAGTTTGGCATATTTGTTTGGGTTTAACAGTATCAACCACGTTTTTACTAGTTTCAAAACTGTTCAGTGGCGCCACTGACAAAATTCCAACTTCCTGTAAGATATATTTATTCCTGATTCGTTCAATTTCAACTTTTTTCTATCTCATCCTCTAGATAGACTTATCAACTTATATTACAATTCTATTTAATTATAAAACATTAGTTGCTTAATCTAAGAGCACTTCAAAGTATATTTTATTGCTTACTTAGAAAAATCAATGTTTTTTATCTCAATCAACTTAATATCGCTCTCAGAAATAAATCTTTAACTTGAATGAAAACACAGCTGAGCGCTCTTCTCCAAATATAAGATGAAATGTCCAAAACTAGGTAAAGCTCTTCTTGGGGCTCAAACCTTTTGTGGTATTAATTATTCGAATGATGAATGTGGAGCAAATGGACTACCATTAACGCCCACTTCAATAAAAATTTTAGGAAGGTTCAAACATCAATTACTTAAGTTACGACATCCAAACTTATGCAAGTATATTTCTCTTCATCGAAGTAAACATGGTCAGTAGTTAAAGATTTATTAAGAATACTGTAAATCAAAAAAATTTGCAGAAAGAGTGGTAGTTGTAGCAGAATATTATGAGAAAAATCTATTGGAGATAATCAACAACCAAAGTGAATATTTTAGAGAGTGAGCATGTTAAATTTTATCAAACATATAACTATATGTTGAAAACTTTTTCTTGATTTTCAGTTTTGAACTTTTGAGCTGTCTTGCTAATGAAATAGTTGGTTCTCTGGTTTATTTAGATAAACACGATATTGTAAACAGAAATTTGTCGCCAAGCGTTATTTTATTTGATGAAAACGTATTAAGCTAGTGATCATTTTAATTTATTATCTAAAAATGATTTTTTTTCAGAATAGGGTAAAGCTTTTTGAATATGGGCTTTTTTATGTTACTGGTTGGGGTCAAGACGTTAAATTTCCTATAGGGTTTAGTATTCTGTCTGAAATATATTGATATTTGAAATAACTATATTTTGTTATCAATTCAAATAGACAGTTGAAATATATGTCACCAGAAGTAATTGCAGCTGGTCCAAAAGCCAAGTTTGGTATATGTAATTTCTCTTCGAAAGTGGATGTTTGGTCTGTCGGTCTCATTCTATTGGAAGCTTATATAGTACGTAATATAAGTACTTTTTTCATTGTTTGTAATTAGTATGTTAATTTGTTTTAGGGTACAATATTATGGAAAGAGCTTACGACTGCAAAAACTATTAAGAAAATTTTATCTTATTTGAAATTTGGTATTTAATAAAAATTTTTAGTAGAAATTCTTAGAATATTATTGTAAATACTATTTCAGATGGAAGTGCCTTCGACATTATCATCAAAGAAGATCTTAATGAAAATCAACAGAAGCAGATTAAAGTAAACTGAAAACTAATTAAGTATATACAGCATATTAATATAATGAGAATTTTTACCAGCTCTTACCTTCCGAAATATATACGCTTATACGTCAATGCCTGCTAATATCAGCAGCTGACAGACCGAAAATTCAGGCGTTATACAACTTTAGACTATTTAAAAACTTTTCTAAGGATGTTGTGAGTTTACCATATAATAATTAAGGAAAATGTATATATTTTTCATTTTAAGGAAAAATTCGATGTTCGTGATGACATGTTCGCTTCGACTTCACGCATGAAGAACTTTGACTTTAAATGCAACGCTGGAAATGAATGTATGTCGGGTAATTATTGTTTATGCTTTTTGTTATATTCCAAACAAATACAAATTTTTTATATTTATTAAATCATAGATTTTCTGCTGGAAGAAAGAACTTTAGATGAGATTTATTATCTGTGGTGTATAGCAGGTGGAGACGCTATTAATTCTTTCAAAAAAGCCTTCTTAGTTAGGCCAGAACCACCAGTGACAACTCTGCCTAAGTAACTTATTTTTACATAATTTTGTTATCTGTTAATTCGATTTGTATTATCAGATTCATTTCATTAGAAGGTGAAAGTGCTGGGCAAATGAGAGACAAATCAAATTTATATGACGGATCAGTTCTAATATTATCTCAGGATCAGCTACGAAAGGTTTCCTTTCAGTTTGATAAATTATATTTTTATTTTCTTTGAAATCTCATATTAAAATATTTTTTAGAGATTGTCAAATCTAACAGAAGAAGATTTTTTCCCACTTTTGAATTCTGAGTAAGACGTTAAAACATTTAAATGAAATTGAATTATAAATTATTTAATATAGACTAGAAAAAACTGGAGTTTCAACAAATCGTTCAAGAAATTCAAACGAGTTCAATCAGTCTGAGTCTTTACCTAGAATAATAAGAGAGGCAGATGTTGAATATCAAGTTTGTTTTTAGATGCAAAAATAATAACAATTCATAGTGTTCTAATATTCCTTCATTATTATAGTTTCGAAGAATTATACTTTTTGACCGGCTTCTTTTGGCTTATCCTTCAAAGCAGAGGGATTTACAGAAAGAAGCTAGAATTGATATACCGCCATTTCTAAGAGCAAAAATTTGGTCTGCATTACTTAACGTGAAAGTAGGAATTATTCGCATTCAATTCGCCATCATAAGACTTTTTCCATTTAGGGTGATATTCAAGGTCACTTTGACTCAATTGACAAAGAAACTACTATTGCAATCGACCGACAAGTAAGATACCATGATCTTTTTAGAGATTCTAAAGGACATTTATCGACAGATTGAAGTTGATATACCTCGTTGTCATCAATATCATGAGCTGTTATCATCACCCAGCGGTCATCAAAAGTTACGCAGAGTTCTTAAGGCCTGGGTTGTAAATCACCCTGAATATGTTTATTGGCAAGGATTAGATTCTTTGGCTGCCCCATTTGTAGCTCTAAATTTCGATGATGAAGGTTTGTTTATTATTGCTGCAATTAATATAAAAGATCTCAGCTAGCTGGAGATAAAAGTATCTTCTATTCTTTAGCTCTGGCTTTTTGCTGTTTAGAAAATTTCATACCAAAATATCTGCATAACTTTTTTCTTAAAGATAATTCTGAAGTTATTCAAGGTACGTGAGAATTTTTTCGTTTAAATATGAATAATTCTTGTATTTATAAATACTTTAACTTATAGAGTATTTGGCAGTATTTTCGCATCTAATATCATTTCACTTTCCTGAACTAAGCAATCACTTAAATGAGATTGGCTTTGTCCCTGATGTAAGTTCTTTTAATTAAATCAAGTAATAGAAAATAAATAATTACAAGAACTTCTTTGCTAAATAGCTGTATGCTATACCGTGGTTTTTAACAATGTTTGCGCGTAAGTTGAATTTCATACTGATGGTGCCACTAAATTTAAGTTTCTTCTAACGATAATATTTTCATACAGACGTGCTACCATTAACTTCATTATGGCATATTTGGGATACTCTTCTGCTTGGTAATTCCAGCTTTCCGTTGTGTCTTGGAGTAGCTATCTTAGAACAATTATCCCCAAGATTACTTCAGTGTGAATTTAACGAATGCATTCTATTATTTTCTGATTTACCAGGTTTGTTAATTTTATTTCATCAGATATCATCGTCATCAGCACATTTTATAATTATCATCTCTTAATAAATACTGAATTCGAAAGATTGCATAAACTTAAAAGGAAATAATTTTGTAAATTACTAAAAAGAGATTAAACATAACTTTACTCTGATAAATAACACTGGAAAAGTTTAAAAGATAGATCAGTGCCTATGTTAGTTAATATTATTTCTGTTTAATTTCAACTACTTAGAGAGCATTCCATAAAAGTTCCGAAAGAGATTTCTTTGATTTTTATAAGTAAAGTACTCGGATGTATATTATATATTGAATAGCTTTGATGATGATAACCAGACTTTAGCTTAAGGGCTGGCTTGTTGGTGAAATTGTTATTAGTTTACCTAATTTATTGTATTGATGCTTCAGAGAATAGCGAGCACCATGAAAGTGTTAATATAGTTATGTGAAATATTGATCATCATGTTCCATTCGCTATATTTAAAAGCGCCTTAAGGGCAGATTTTAATTAATTTTTTATATTGATAACATTCCTAGATACTTTTAGTATTTCAAATCCAATCAGAACGCATTATAATAATATAATATGTCTTAGTAATTTAATACGACTTTTAGCTTAAAGGAAAGACAACTTGTGTCTGTATAAAAATCCTCATATAATTGTTATACTGTATATTAGGCCTTCGCTTTTTGTGAACTGGCTAGTAAATGCAAACACAATTTATTTGATCTTACAGAACTCGACATCGAAAGAGTTGTCAACAACGCCATAAAAATTTTCCGGTCAACTCCAAAAACAGCTACATATCGACGTCATGCGCACGTCAAAACAGATGAAAAAATGAAAGATACCTACTACAGTGAAGAGTATTCTTTGAAAAAAGAGTGCCTAATTGCGAATGACCCAATATCCCTCTCTGAACTAAAGAGAGAGAAACTGCCTAGAATATGCTCGCAGGACTTGCTAGAGTTATTAGAATTTCGCAAGTCTTCTCCTTCTTCTTCTCCAACAAAAGTTAATGGATCTGACACTTCGAAGCCCAAAATGCTGATTATGGATATAAGGAATCCAGAGGAGTAAATAATTTCAAATTAATAATTCACTTTTAGTTGGTTATCTCTTTGAATATTCTAGATACGCTAAGGGAACTATACAAGGATCCATAAATATCCCATTTCAAAATAGACCTAATGAACTTAAACCTGAATCTATCACTAACATTCGTCAGTCTAAGTTGATCAAAGTAGTGTGTGGTTCGTACGACGTCAACGCTGTTTCCTTTGCTGAGAAGCTATTAGAATATGGATGTTCAGGAGTTTGCGTTTTACATAGAGGATTTGAAGGTGTTAAGGGTACTGGCATATTAAGCGTTCCAACTCCTCAGTTGTAAATATTTATGCTATAGTTAGACTTTTAACATGCATAATAGTTTCAGTGTTCTTAAAATATAAAATTTCGATTTGTGTATAGTTTTGTTTTTATGAAAAATCTGATATGAAACAATTTCCATTTATATAAAATATGTTAAAAAACCTTCGAAAGGGAAAATATAATAAGAACAAATTTCTAAGTTGATTGTTAGCATAATTTAACAGTATCGAACAGAACAGCTGATACAGAATATTTCATTAAAATATATCATTAGGCGTGCCAACATCCATGAAATTTATTCAAATTTAGATGTCAATAGAGTATATCCAGACTTTTTGGATCACAAAAGTATATAATAAATCTTTTGCACACGTTAATACAGTTTTAAATAAAATGACTAAATAAATGAAAAACTTGTACAGACGCTAAAATTTTAGTAAAAGGTTGTAAAGGATAGACTATAAAATTGATAAAAGTTTTGCTACAATCTGCTTATTCGATATCATCTTTATAATTACCATGTTATAGTGGAAAGTGGAGAGAAAGAGAAGCTCGAAGCTCCATAGCAACAATGCCATGAAAAAAGAAAATTATAATTATAAAAAAAGTTTAATTAGGTTTATCAGGAATACTTATAATTGGGAAGTACAGTAAGACAGGCTTTCTTAAAACTGTTATCTTTGAAGGATGAAGGGGAATTGACCTAAATCCTATTAGGAGTTTTATTACATCTATCCCAAAATAGGCGTATTGTTTATATTGTCAAAAAAGAAAAATATTTAGCAAACACTCTTTTGAAGACAATATCATATTGTATACACTATTATACTAATATATGAATAAACGTTTGCAGCATTTTATCTTTACTTTCCTAATTTGTGCAATATTACTTATTCATGATAAAAAATGTTCTTAAGTATATCCCTTTAGGAACTCAGATTGAAACCCAGTTGACAAAGTCAAAAAATAAATCTGATTTTATGAATGTTGTTTTGAACCGGTCATGATTATAGTAACCGGTTTTACGTCAAAGATGGAGGCAACTATTTGAGTACATGCTGAATATTGCTTCATCGTTCTTTGCATAAGTCAGGTTAATTTAGTTTTAGTTTATTTAAATCAACATATTATATTAATTAATCGCCTAAACATGGAGAACAATCAAGAGACTCGTCAAGGCAACACTAAGCTAAAAGCTGGAAATAATTTGTGCAGAAAGTGTAGAATTATTTTAGATAAAGTACACATATCATGCGTAGACTGTGAAAGAGATATCAAACTCTGTCTGAAGTGCTTCTCCAGTGGAAAGGAAATTCCAGAACATAGAAGGACTCATGCTTACAAGATTGAAATACCAAAAACCACTGGTCCAGGTCAGTGGTCCATAGAAGAACAGGAAGATCTATTAACAGCAATGGAAAATTTTAATTTTGAAAATTGGGAGGAGATCGCTAAGGTTATGAAGAATAGGACAAAAGAAGAATGCAAAGAATTTTACATGGGAAACTTTATTAAATATCCGAAAGACAGAGAGCTTCAGAGCCTTGTCTCAAATTATGCTGAACCTCCAAGGACAACTATTTTAAGTTCTACAGAAGACAATTTATTTCTGGAAGAAATACGCCCGAAAGTCGATAGCTGTTTACATAATTATTTGGCCAAGTATAATCCTCATAGAAGTGAATTCGAGTGCGAATATAAAAACAACTCCGAGAAAATTCTCATAAATCTAAAAACAGATGATAATTGTGAAGATTGGGAAACCGAAGTGAAAGTAATTCTGAAGTCTTAACTCATTATTTTATTTTAATTATATCAATTTAAACACTTCATACTCTATAGTATGAATTGTTTAATCCATAATAAGGAGACTTCGTTTTACTTTTAAGATTGCACTAATAGATATCTATAGGGACGCTTTAAGGAAAAGAAGACAGCGCCATCGATGTGTTAAAAGATATGGACTGTTAAGGAACAAAGAAATAGATGATGCTGTTTCGGAAGAATTATCTAGTACAGGATTCAAATATTATCAAAAATTAAAGGTTCTGGCTCAATTTATGAATCAGGAAGACTTTGATAAATATTTCTCGCAATTGGATATTTGCTTTCGCTTAAAAGACGATGTTAAAAAATTACAAAATCTTAGGCAATTAGGAATAAAAACTCTAGAAGGAGGACTTATGCATGTTGATTTGTATAGGCAGCGAAGAACTGAAGAGAAAAGAGTTGATGTCAGCAAAAGTCGTAGGACATATTTGCAACTATCAAACTGTCGTAGTAAGAGGATTGTTAGTCCAATGAAAGCGAGGTCATTTACAAGATTTGAAGTAGTCGATATGTTTTTTGGAAGCCAACACAAACCAGAGAATCTTACTTTGGAAGAAATTGTACGGGATGTTAGTCAGATTTTAGACATAAAGGTAAGCTTTTTCAAACATTATGAATCATACCACAAATAAAGACTTGAATCATTTTCTTTATGTAGGATATGCCTAGATACGAAGAACTAAACTCGAACGAAAAATATCTGGCTTCTTTATTACGCTTTTCTCCCGAAAAATATTTGTCAATGAAGAAGAAATTAGTGTCCTTAAGTGATAAATATGGTGGAATCAGATTATCTCATGCACGTAGTGCCTGTAAAGTCAACGTTAATAGTGTTAAACCTGTATATTTCTATTTGCTTCATACTGGTATTATAAAACAGTTGCCTAACGATGTGCAAATCGATCTACCCTTTAAGTAACATGAAAAGAAGAGAGAATGGGATTCACTTCAAAAACTGCAAGTATCTCGTTAAAGCTGCAAAATAAAAGATAATCTATTCAGCTTAAATTTTTCAATAGTGTTTATTCTATTGAATTTACATCTTTTCCAATGTCGCTAGTTCTATAGCTTGATATTGGCAAATCGTAAAATAAAATGCTATACTCTTAAAAAATCTATGTTTTCAATATCTATTTTTATGTTAAATATTTCAAATAGCTTAAAAGAAACAAAAATATAAAACAAAAACATTCCTGCAAAATCCAAAGTTATACTATGATTCTTAATACTATTAAAATTGACTGAAACAGAAAAACTATTAAAAATAAAACTGATCAGTGTCGAATCACGGTATTAATATATAACAAAAGTTGAATTTTTATGAAAGAAACGGGTGCATAATAAAAATAAAACAAAACGCCAAAAATACAATCTTAAACCAAAAATTTGAAATACAATTGAGTCTAAACAAATATTGGAGTTCGGTTATCATCACCAAGCTGTTTCCGCTCTATTTTCTCAATTCGATGTTGTAAAATACTTTTCGTTTGAGCGTATTTATTTTTTATTTGAATTCTATATTCTAGCTCCTCTCTTTGAAGAATTTTCAAGAATGACTCCAGCTCAGGAATGGAAAAAGCGTCCCACTGTTTTACTTAAATATTACTATGTGTGTAATAAATTCAACTATCTCACCTGAATATCATTTGTATCGTTCTCCCGTAAAATAAAACTACGTTTGTTTAGTCCATCAACTGACCAGTTTAGACATATAACTAGAGGATATTCATCATCTGATAATCTTCTTATAGAAGCTGCCAAAAATATCAATTATATAAATCATAATAGAAAGCCGTGACTCATTATTTTTATTGAATTCTTTACTATGTCTTATATTGTGAACTGACTGTCAAAATTCTTACCATGTCCCTCGCCCTGATCTATACTTTCGTATAAGGCGAATTTGCAGGGATTATCGATTATACGATATTTTTTCAAAAATTTTTTTATAACATCTCTCGTCCTCGTTTGGCTGTTAATCCGTATCACGAGACTTGTGCTTCGAGGGAGATGAAATGAAATTGTTTTTGTTGTGCTGTCTGTTTCACTTTCTGATTCTTCAGAATCGCTGAAATTGGATTTCATTAATAGAAGAGTTAAGCACGAAGGTCGATAAAGCAATATAGTCGGAGTAATACGATAATGTTTCCATCTCATTTAAGACTTAATAGAAAAAAATATTTACGCTCTATTTACGAAATAGTCTTTTATTTTACCTCGATCGCTTTCCTCCTCTCAAGTGATTTTCCAAAATCATTTTAACCGGCCTAAACAAATTCAAATAAATTCTTATTGAACCTGAGAAACGATTATCATCCTCCTGCAATTTCAAGATTTTATAGACACTATTTATTCAATTTCAAATCTGATAAGAATGACAAACCATGCTCATAGAAAGCCCATGCTGATTATTATTAAATATTTGAATTTGTGAATGAATATCATCACTTGTTAAAGTAGTTTTACTAGGGGAAGCGCTAAAAAGATCATTATCGTCCTCTTCAAAATGTTCCTCAATTCTTTCCTAAAACAAGCAGGTAAATTTGCTGAATTAAACCAGCACAAAAAGAATTCGCCACATGAAGGTCATATACTAAATTTACACTTATAAAAATAGCTAAGCCCACGTAAATAGTCTGATATAAAGCCAGTTAAGAGATATCAAGGTTAACTTATTAATGTAAAAATCGTTAATGCGAATTAATTGCTCAGAATAGAAATAGAAGGAAAATGTGAAAATGCTAGCCGACATACTTTTTGCTCTGTTCCAAAGTTATGAGACCCTCCGTTGTGTTGACATTCGATTGCAATTTCACTTCGGCATTTATAATGGCAGACGTAATCGCAATCTGGAATTGAGTAACCTTACAAGCACTCCTTATTAGAAAACAATAAGTCTTTATGGAAAGAAGAGTTATTTTTAAATTAATTAGTGCACTGACAGACTCAAAGAGGGTTCACATATGGCATAAATATGTTATTATATAAAAAAAAGAGTCTTACTATGGCATTTGAGGCAATCTTTATAAGCTCCCCAAATAAAATCCCCACACTGATCGCACCAAGTCGGTTTATTTAATTGAGTTCTTTCAAAAGTATGCCCTCTATTCTCTTCCTTTTTTGGAATTTGACAATTGCTGAAATGTGATAATTCTATTTGCTCAACGAAAACGAAACCATCAATTTCTGATGGGCATCTTTCTACAGGTCTTTGCACTCTGTTGGCATTACTATCAGAACAAACAGGACTCTGAGATCGTTTAAGGAACGGTCCTAAATAACCATTTAATATCTGTAGAATGGATTTGGTCTTGTCACCATTTAGTTGAGATGTACTTGATTGTGGAGTTACTCTCTTTTCCATTACAATTTTTGTACTCTATCGTTTTAAGGTTATTTTACTACAACATGTGTGTAGAGTTTGTTGTTGATGATCCAAAATAGTCGTAAAGAAGCCTAGTACTTGAGAAACCAATAGTTATTAAGAGAGTGATTCTCCTAAATAGATACTTACTTTGCTATGCGAATATCTTGTTAACTTATATCGATAATTACATTTTGAAATTACCAGAAAGGGTAAAAAGTGGAAAGATGCCCAAACCAAAAAATGACTCATTAGGGATTCCCACTGTAGTGCTATGTAGTCGATTTCTGCGACTCGATTCGATCTTATGCGATATGAGTAGAAAATTAATTTCAACGATTAGAATTAGCATTTGGAATTAAGTATTTAGACTAAAAAAGTAGAATAATTTTTTATGTATTCCAAAACTTGTCATTATTTTAGGACAAAATAAATCATTGATTGTTCATGACCACAAAGTAAGTAAACCTCACATAATTTATTTCTTAAAATGTCGATTTTGTATTATTCTTACACTAATTTCCTCGAAAAAATCTTTTATTTTCTAATGCCCAGGATATTCATGTCACTCAAACCAATAAAAGTAGCTGTTACATATTTTGATAGAGATTTTTATCTCTTTTTGAATATTTTATTGATTTACAGAAAATAGATGTAAATTGCGGCTCTATTAGAGAGTTTAATTCTTTTAAATTTATTAGAAATGTATATATGTATATGGAAATAAATATATTGTATTCTTGCTGATTTACACATTTTCAACACATAAAGAATCGATCATTTCGATCTGTTTCGATTCGATTTTCGAATTCTAATCCTAACATACATACACTGCAGTACAGTGCATTATGGGAGTTGGTTCTTTTCCGGTGGAGTTGAATAGAAGATTTTAAGGTTATTTTATTTCAAATTTAATATTTTTACGTAGTAACATCTAATTATTTCGCGTTTGCAATTTTGAACTAATGTAAATAACCGATTCTATCGAAAGTTATTGATAAAGTTGGCGATTAGTAAATGCCCGGTCATTAAACTATTCGAACGTATATATACGTAAGTATAGCTGGCGCTTAGTTCAAGGGCTTTTCGACCTTCATCAGGAATATTTTTCGGTATTCTAAAACGACATCGTATGAACAATTTTCTTTATGAAAGAAGCTATATATTACCAATCAAAATTATAATAATAATAAACGTTTAAAAATAACTACCCGTTTCCTTTGAAGGAGAATACTCTAGTTGATTAATTCAAAAAACTCCTTATTAAACTGTTGATGTTTATTTTAAAGCATGAACAATTTCACCTTTCCCTTAGAATATTAGGACACTTAAACGAAAATTTATGAACTTTTGAGAATAGTTTTTCTTCAATCATTGCACCAAAAACTTCAGCTTTAGAAGAATTATTTAGGATTTATTTAAAAATAAATGGAACTCAAAAGAATTTTAGTAGAGCCTTTCGGTTGAGTTAGGAATGTTTCATGAAAAGTATTGTGTTGTCAAGTATACACGATTTTCACCTATAAATCGTGTAAAATCCGCAGAAATTAGACTGGTAGATAATTTTTTCGATTGATATTGATTTATATAGCGTCAAGATGTAAGCCTATAGAGTCTTGTACGACCATGCAATGGTATTTGAAACTCCAGATCAATTAATCGTCTTGTCTACAACCGTTTATTTGTCGCTTTGTGTTTATTTATCAATCTAAAACCAATAAGACCTATAATGCAGGTGAAACACCGACATTGGCTAATTATAGATACTGTATAATGCATTTATTTCGATTTAGAAACAAGGCTTTTTACGTCAATCAGTGCGATGATTGGTTACAGGCCTATTTATGTACTCCTCTGCAATAGCTAACTTCCTAGTAGGCTAAAACAGATCCAATGTGAAAACGTCGCTGTTTCGGTTGGTAGGAAATGTTGTATTGATTTTGTTGTGAGGTTTTGAGTATCACGTGATATGAGACCTTGTTAAAATTTCCATTTATTGTGTAAAATCTCAGTCTTTCCCAATCCAAGAACAACAAAGAGACTTTGTTTTTTTCGCTCTCCCATATGTTTCGTAGATGTAAAGAAAAATGGGATAGTTTTCTGTTGCAGAGGACAACAGATATGTCAAAAAGAGAACAAGTAGATTTTATGATTAATGTCGACTATAGGACTTATAGAACATTCTTGATTGCATATCCTTTAAATCTGCGAAAATCATCTAAAAGCCAATTACCTTCTTTGTAATGCATTCAAAAACCAAGAGTGTTTATAATCTACTTGATGAAAAAGAGAATATATACAAATAAAGTTTCCTATTGAAACTTGATGCTTGATATTATTTCTGTGCCTGTTTGTAGCATTTTTATATCAATGATTCAAATTCAATTGTTATTTATTCTTTTAGGAAAATGGATGATGACGACTTAATCTAATTAGAAATAATGGACGATACAAAAGGAGGTGCGAATAGTCCCGACGTGCCGGTCAAAGATCATGGTTCATTTAGTCATGCACCCATAGAAGATCAGGACATTGCTGGTTTGTAATTTTAACATAACTCTAACGTCTATAAGTCCCATATATTTAAAAGTTTACTTGAGAATAAGATGCATAAACTACCTGCTAGATGAGAACTCGCTGCTGAACATTTGCTAACACCTGTCTATTTCTTTCTCTTTAAATGCTGCTGACCTAAGGCAGCACATTTATTTTAATATAAATGACGTCGTATGGAAAATCAATGCTATTTTTAATGTCCTATTTTCTTGTTTTTCCTCAGCTCATCATACGGACAGATGGCAGCACCAAGCTATGTACACCAGTCTTCACTTCCCAAGGAATCGTGATAAAAGAAGACATAAGCATCATCGTCACAAAGGGTAGGTTAAGTGTGGTTACCATCTATATAATAGAGAAAAGTTAAAATGAAATTGTTGCAGACCATCATCAAGCAAGAAACGGGAAGAGACTGATAAAAACCAAAGCAATGCAAACAAACCCCGTTCGTATAACTTTTTATCGACTCTTTTCCTTATAAACACTAGTTTTTGAGTTACTCGTGCTATATTCTGTATGTGACGCTGACTTTGCAGAGGAAGAAGAATTGAAAGAAGGTTCAGTTCGCTTTCGGTTTACATAACTGCGTGTTATATTCGCATGTTACTTGTTTCTATGGTATTAATATACTATATATATATATGTATGCAAGAAGTCCATAACATCTGGTTGATTAAATGAAACAAGGGCTTTCACCTCAGAGCTTTGAGAGCTAATTTCAATCATCGTTTAAAAGTTTCCTAACTATCATGCTAAATATCTCGGATCGTTTTAAACCAATAATCATATTAGAAAGATCACAGCTTATTCAAGAGATCTTTCAGTTTTGATAATTTAACTGAATAAGAGTGTCTTGTTAAATATTTGTTTATAGTGAAATTTATATTAAACTATAATCTACTATAGTAGACCTTTTGATAACTTACAGATATACTTATTGTATAAAACCAAAAAGTGGAAAAAAACTAGTTACCGAGTGAAAAATTTTGTGGCTTTTTTTATTGCATGGCATCGTTGAACTTTTTAGTATAATAGATGCAACAGATTGAATAGTTTTGCTTATTACTTACAGCAACACCACCAGCTCAAAAAGTCCAATTTATAATTGGTGAAAACTACGAGGATGAAGATCACAGACCTCATGATATTTTTTGTGAGATGGATGAACTTAGAGGAGTTGAGGGGGAAAGAGAATGGAAAGAAACAGCCAGATGGATTAAATTTGAGGAAGATGTAGAGGAAGGCGCTGAGAAATGGTCTAAACCCCATGTAGCCACTCTATCTTTGCACTCCTTGTTCGAGTTAAGAAAACAAATAACCTCTGGAACAATTTTATTAGACATTTCGGGAGAGAATCTAAAAGATGTTATACAACTAGTATTGGAGTCCATGGTAAATAATGACTTGGATCCTAGCCAGAAACAGGCGGTTTTTGATGTATTAATGAGCCGACATAAGCATCAACACGAAACTAATTCCGGAATTCCTATAATACGTTCACTTGCTGATATAGGAAAGAAGCATTCCGAAAAGAAATTAGATGATAAAGGTATGCAAATTTTACATTCGCTTTATGGCATATAGGCTTTCAAAAATCATTAGACGGGGAAAAACATCTTGGAGATGAACCGCAAAATGGTGGTCACACAGGTTTGTTGTACATTGCATGTTGTCTTTCGCGCATGACCAAGAAGTGTCCACAATTACTGTTACTTCAAAACAAAAAAACTAATAATTATAAGGTAGCACTATATGTGCATGGAGTGTTCAATGTTTTCTCTTAAAGATAAATTACTTGTTGTTTTTTACTGCACTTACACAATTAATAATAAAAGATTTTAAAAAACACCTTACTCATCAGATTCATCGTGTCATTTGGCTACCGGAAGAGAGGGTGATCTTCCTCACGCAACATCGACATCTAGCCACAAGGTAATGAATCTTACCTTCGAGATCTTTTAGTTTATTAAAACGAATTATTTAAAAGTAAAACTATGCAAAGAATGTTTAAAATGAAAATTTGATTTCAGGCCAATGCCCATTTTATGAAGAAAATACCTCCAGGATCTGAGGCTTCTAACATTCTTGTTGGAGAAGTTGAATTTCTAAAGAGCACAATTATCGCCTTCGTTCGATTGTCAAAAGCTGTCTTGCTAGGAGACCTGACGGAGGTTCCCTTACCGACTCGATTCTTATTTATCTTGCTTGGTCCTGAAGGAAACCAGTCAGACTATCATGAAATTGGTCGTTCTATAGCTACACTTATGTCTGATGAAATCTTTCATGACGTAGCGTACAAAGCAAGATGTCGGGAGGATCTGTTAGCTGGAATTGATGAATTTTTAGATCAAGTAACAGTTTTACCTCCTGGCGAATGGGATCCCAAAATACGCATTGAACCACCAAAAAGTATACCTTCTCAACAAGGTCGAAAAGGTCAATTACCTAATGGAGCAACAAGCCAAGGAGATGATGAAGACGAAAGCCATACCGATCCCAGCTTAATGAGAACGGGGAGATTGTTTGGAGGATTGATAGCGGATGTGAGACGTAAAACCCCGTTGTTCGTGAGCGATTTCAAAGATTGCCTGCATATACAATGTATAGCTTCATTTTTGTTTATGTATTTCGCTTGTTTGGCACCAATTATTACTTTTGGAGGGCTACTAGGCCAAGCAACGCATAGTAATATTGTAAGCAACCCTCTCCCAAACTCTTAGTTATCACAATTTTTTCAATAAACATTTTTTGTGGTTATACAGGCAGTAATGGAGAGTATTTTGGCAGCTGCAGTATGTGGAATAACTTATCACCTGTGCTCTGGTCAGCCCTTAACAGTAATAGGATCTACAGGACCTGTTCTGATATTTGAAACAGTGGCGTTTACGCTTTGCCAGTAGGTTCAAAATCGAAATTTGAAAAATTTAACTATAAATATTGCATAAACAGGCAATGGGGTCTACACTATCTAAGCTTTAGATTTTGGATTGGTTTGTGGTCCTGTCTTTTCCTGTTGATAATCGTGATGTTTGATCTATCTGCTCTCGTTCGATATATTACTAGATTTACTGAAGAATCTTTTGCTGCTCTTATTGCTGCAATTTTCGTCTATGAAGCATTTCATAAAGCCATAAACATCCATTCGGAGTATCCCGTAAATTATGACTCTATTAATCGGTTATGCGAATGCAATTTGGCGGAAAATATAAGTAGGAAAAACAACAGCCAAAAGTTGATATCGAATTTTGAATCTGGTTATCTGAAGAACAACTCGCTGGCAACCTATGACGAGCTATGTAAAACACTAAACGGAACTCTAGTTGGGCCTGGATGTAAATCCACAGATAATATATTCTTTTTTTCAATTATATTGTTTGTTGGAACATTCGTAATAGCGATTACTTTGAAGAACGTGAGAAATACAAGATTTTTCCCAACGAAAATTCGCTCGATTTTAAGTGACTTTAGTGTCATGATTGCTATTGTATCCTTCTGTTGTCTTGATATATATATGTCATTGGACACGCCAAAGTTAGTGGTACCACCTACTTTTAAACCAACGCGAAATGACAGAAATTGGTTTATTCATCCTTTCTCTGGAAATCCATGGTGGACGTCCCTGGCAGCAATTGGCCCGGCTTTACTAGCTACAATTTTAATATTTATGGATCAACAAATTACAGGCGTTATTGTAAATCGAAAAGAAAATAAATTGGTTAAAGGTGGTGGATATCACTTAGATTTATTCGTTATTGCTATTCAAATTGGCTTATGTTCGATTATGGGTTTGCCATGGTTTGTCGCAGCTACAGTCTTGTCAATAAATCATGTACGTAGCTTAAGTAAAGAATCGAAATGTTCAGCTCCAGGAGAGAGACCAAAATATATAGGGGTAAGAGAGCAGAGGGTAACTGGTATTATAGTATTTTTGTTAATTGGATTGTCAGTACTTATGACACCTATTTTATTATATGTTCCCATGCCTGTACTCTATGGAGTTTTTCTTTATATGGGTGTATCATCTCTTAAAGGAGTACAATTGGTTCAAAGAATAATGATAATTTTTATGCCTCCTAAGTACCAGCCAGATTATATGTTTTTGCGAAAGGTTCCTCTATGGAGAGTTCATTTTTTCACTCTCATCCAAATCATTTGCTTTGTTTTGCTCTGGGTTATAAAGAAAACACGTTTTTTGGCAATTACTTTTCCCCTTATGGTCATGGCGATGTGCTTCATTAGAAAGTTGCTGGATTATGTCTTCACAAGACATGAGCTAATTTGGCTCGATGACATAATGCCAGAAAGTCACAAACGTGAGAAAGAAGACCAGAAAAGAGAACAGGTATGTTACAAAAATTGATTAGTTGACATAACATGAAAAGTTAAAACATACCAGGAAATAATACAATGTAGTAAGGTGACTTTACCTAGTGAAACAAGAGATTTGATTCATGCTGAGCTAGAAAGAAATGTATTAGATAAGAAACACAAAAATACTTCAGCAACTCTTTCATCAACTAACAATGAGGTCTTATTTAGTTAAATAATTTCATAAGAAAAATCTAATATTCAACATATAGCTATTAAATGTGTTTTAAACTCAACTATGAATGCAATTTCCCAGATTAAGCAGTCGCACTCTAAATTACTAAAGTATAACGTGTTGCCAAACTTTTCACCTATGAAATATAATTTAAAACAAAGCCATAGGGAGACATCCTCTGAAATATCAAAATCTATAACAAACATGTTTAACTTTGAATTATCCACTGAAGGAGACTCCAATGAAACATATTTATCACGGTTTTTTTTTTAAGCATAGCTCAGCACCAAGAATGTATACTAAAAAGTGCTCCATTACAATTTCAGATTGAAATGAGCTGCGCTCCAGAAGCATCATCTTACGCAGAAAAAGCTACTTTTGATACCAATCCGGTTTGTCTGTCATGTTGCTTTTCGTTAGTTGTATTTTTATTTCCTATTATAGATCGAAGAAAACACGGAATCATGGAAGCCAGTATCTGAGGATCCGGCTGATAGGGCTACTGTTGTGGGAACGTTTCGCAAACGAGTTTCTTTGAAAGAAAAGAGACCTCAAACGAAACCATCAGGAGACGACCCGGAAGCCCAAAAATTAATCGACACCCCCTCAATTATCGTCAATGCACCAGATTCTGGAAATGATCCTGTTCCCGTTTGAAAACGCAAATATTAGTACATTTATATTAAAAATTTTGAAAGTCTTCTCTCGTTAATATTATGAGATATATATTTTTACCCATTTTTGTCTCTTGGCTTTGTGGATCTGTTTTCCAATCTCACTTTCTTCTTTCTATAATTATTTTTGGTGGAGTATTTTATTTTGCTGTAATTCGAGTCTCATAATATGGTATTCTTTAAAAAGCAATTTGTCTCAAAATTTCTATGTCATTACTATGTCTCTATTGTTACAAAGTTATTTTATTGCTATTTTCTATCCTCTTTTAACGGATTATGTCTAAGAATATGGTCCCTAATTCAAAACCTTTAGTTGCTTTTGCTGTCTCAAAAAGTTTTATCTGATATTCTGTTAGTTATTGATTGCGTTTTCGCTTTATTTTTAAATTTAGTGTTATTTTGTTCAAGTAGGTAATGACTGTACATAAAAACTATTAAGTATACACATATATATATATAAATATATATGTTTGCTTATCACTATCACAAGTAGTCTACAAGATACCTTTAAGAGAATCTCCGTCAGCAAGCAAAGATATTTAGCTAAAGAAAAGATGCACTTTTGTGTGACAGTTAATCCTGTATTTTATTGTACTTATACAAAAGAAAGTTTAAGTGTTTTTATATTGAATGGAAATTATTTAGGCGATATCGCGCTCTGGTGTAAAAGGTATGTTGATAAATATTGTGAATGATTTATTTGTTGATTATAGATCATGCGTTATACACCATAAACTTTATTTTTCATGGCATTAGGCACTGTCTAATATGTCATTGAGGTCTGTCTGTTGACCTGATATCGTGCAGTGTTTGTTCGCGTTATTATGCTACGTTACTTGTTTTTGCTCTTTGCTCTACTTGTTGCCATTTTGAGTTAGGATGGTGAATGTTGATTGTGTATTCAAAAATATATAATGAAATCGGGGATGCGCCTGCATATATTAAACGTATATAAATGTATACATTAGACATTGTTTGCTGAAAAGAATTTCAAAAATACAATTTTGCCCTAGTGGTTGGACACAAGAAATTTCTATTTTATTGTAATTAATTAGCTAGTTATATACAGTATACTTTAAGTTCATCTTTATGAATTAAGTCAATTAAATAATTTATTCAATAGTCCAATATGAAAGAATCTTCGAAACTATTTTCGTCTTTTAGCCAATCGAGTTGTTTGGAGTAAATTATATTTAATGTATTTTACTTTCTTGCTCGTTAAAAATGGGACATAAAGAGCCCGAAAAAGTGATGATGATCCAGAAGAGAAGAGAAAATCGCCTGAGTACAATACTTTCCATTGCTTCGTCTGTAATGAGTATCTTGGTTCTAATTTGCTCTCGGTTGGTACATCTAGATCAACCAAGTAGTGGCATTTTGAAACATTGATCTGAAAGAGTTGAATAAACTCTCTAATTTTTAATACATTAAGAAAATTATTAACGTACGTATCTAGTAGGTTCTTCTAAATTCATATCATTCATATGACTTGGTATGGAGCTAGTAGGATTCTCAGATTCAAAATATTTAGGTAATTGTCCCTTAAATTCTGACTTGACAAACATTAATTTCCAATTTTCTGGTAAAAAGAAAGATGAAGGAAACCTATACCATTCTTTTCCAACGCACAAGTTGACTTGAACATACGATGATAAAGGATGAAGACTAGAATTATGAGCAACTTTCATTAAATCTCCATAAACATGTAACGGAGCTTGATAATTTTTGTATAATGCAAAACATCTTGAAACACTTCCGCTAGCGTGTAACATTAATAGGCCAATAACGAACCATTTATTTAGGATATACTGTGTATAATGAATAGCTTTTCGTCCATATTTAGCCCATGAAATCAATCTTTGCAAATGATCAATGCAAATGGCAGCAGAAAGACAAATTAAAGTGTATATGGGAAAGAGAAATCTCTCTTCTTTGTGAGGTTGCAAAATGAAAACAGTTAGCCATAAATAAAAAGGTGCTAAACAAAAACATAACACAGCCGTAACATTACGGTTGGTATCATCAGCTGAGACTATCAATTTGGAGAAAAACTGCAAAAATAAATTTGATATATTACAAATAGTAAAAATATAATTTATTATACTAGCTTACCAATATTGGCAGTGATATAATTGCTAATGGGAATGCTATGTTAAAATTTAAGAATCCATTTATTATATAATAATACCAAGGTTCTACACCTATTGAATTGCAAAAGTTTATAAGAGCAATAAGCAATAATAAGTTATTAAAAGTTTACCATATAAATCTGGCCCATGCTCTGTAAATATGTTATAGAGAACAATATTTAACGGCGCAACAACCCATTTTCCGTAAAAGTGCGAATCTATCAATATTACAGGAACCTAATAAATTCATTAAAAAACGTAAATTATAGTCTTTATTTTTAAAGTATATTACCAAAAAGAAAAGTCCTGATATTATAGTCCATTGAACGAAATATAATATTCTTTTTCTTCGAATTACGATATCTATTGCTATTCCAACACCCAACAAGGCTGCAAATGGCCATGCTACGATTGCAGAAACAGCTATAGCAAAAATAGATAATTGATTCTGATTTTGTAGCCATGCTGCAATTGCCACCGATGTCAAGTACATTGAAAAGCTTGAAGGAAGTAGAGCTGTTGAGGAAATAAACATTCCAGGAGAAAATACTAACAAAGAAAGGAGAATCCGTCCTGTATTTGCTCCAAACCGTTTGCTTACAGCTCTAAAAAATTTAAATTAAATTGTACTTTTGCAGATTTTGTCTAAATATTATGCTCACTTATATAAATATATATCGCATAAACTACAAAAGAGTGCCAAAGTGCAACGAAGGAAGTAAAAGTGTAGAACCTAAACAGTTTTTTGAAATAGATTAAGTATTTTATTGGTAAATATCAAAAGAAATGAACATACCTTCTGAAATGAAGACAGGAACAAATTATAAAACTTTACCGGTATAAAGTGTAACCAGATGTATGAATATGATCTTAACGCATAGACAGGTGAATATTCCCATGTTTGAAGACCTTTTCCGTAAATCAATAAATGTAACTGTGTAAGAACAAGGCTAGAAAATAGATTTTTCTGCAATATAATATCTAACCGGTTCCCAGTAATTAAAAGTCTCGTCACAATCAGATATATTACTCCATATCGCCGCACATAACCTAGCAGATAACAACAATTTAAAGGCTGTAAATCCAACAGGGGTCCAAACACGAGCCGTTTCTACTCTTTTATTAGTACTCTCAAGTAAAGTTTCATTCCTGAAAAGAATACCTCATTATCGCTCGACAGAAAGTACTTAATCTTTTTAATCATTTAGCGAAGAGTTGAACAATCATAAGTTCAGTTCGATTTCCCCAATTATAATTCTACTATATAAGTCGCATCATATTACAAATTAAAAAAAAAAAGTTTACTCGGCTTTAGGTTTGCTTTTCACACCGCGGCTGGCCATTTAGCTTAGATTGTTATTAGTTATTTTCGTACTATTGTAAAATTCAACAAAAAATTTCTTTGTTGTTGAAATAAAAATATTCAGTTCTTAAAAGTGATGAAAGATTATTATTAGAAAATCAGACCAGAAACAAAGGTCGCCAAGGTCACGAGAAGGACGTCGATAGGCAGATCTTGAGGTCGAGGATAAAACCGGAAAGATGTGGCAATCTCTAACAAAGTCTAACGGCGTAAATTGTATTAAAAACAGCTTGAAATCTCAGTTATATCTAAGGGATTTTGCTAGCAAGAGATGGAATACTGCTCAACATACATTGGCAGTAAGAAAGAAGATAGAAGAACTGAGGAAGAAAGCTCTGCTTGGTGGAGGAGAGAAAAGAATTGATGCTCAACACAAACGGGTATGCACTATCTCTTTTGACGTTTTTGCAAATAATTGAATGTCGTTGCTTTAAAACAGGGAAAACTAACAGCTAGAGAGAGATTAAATGTTTTGTTAGACAAACAGTCTTTCATTGAATACGATGCTTTTATGGAACATGATTGTGCAGATTTTGGTATGGAAAACCAGAAGGTAAGTAAACGGTTTTGTAACTATGAGTCTATAAAATTATAAATTAATTTTAAAAACTCAGTATGCGGGAGATAGCGTAATAACTGGTAGAGGCAAAATCAATGGTAGAACGGTTTTCGTCTTCAGTCAAGATTTCACCGTTTTTGGAGGTAGTTTGTCTGGAGCTCATGCCAAAAAAGTTTGCAAGGTTTGGGCAATTTTTGCACTATCATAAATTATAACAAATGTAATCGTCTTCTTGCAGATCATGGACCAAGCAATGTTGGTTGGCGCTCCGGTTATTGGTTTGAATGATTCAGGAGGAGCAAGAATCCAAGAAGGTGTTGTGTCGTTGGCTGGATATGCAGATATCTTTCAGGTTTTATTAAAATATTTTCAAGCAATGAAAATAAAACTAATATCTGAATTACGTCCTTAATAGCGAAACGTTATGGCTTCAGGAGTTATTCCACAAATTTCTTTGATTATGGGACCCTGTGCCGGGGGTGCCGTATACTCGCCAGCTCTTACCGATTTCACTTTTATGGTTCAAGACACTTCTTATCTTTTTATCACTGGTCCTGATGTTGTAAAAGCTGTAACTCAAGAAGAAGTTACTCAAGAAGAATTAGGTGGAGCCAAAACTCACACTACATTGTCTGGAGTTGCTCATAATTCATTTGAAAATGATTTGGATGCTCTTCTTCGTTTGAGGGATTTGTACAACTTTCTTCCCCTGTCAAATCAAGATGAAGCCCCTGTTAGGAAATGTTCTGATCCATGGGATGTAGATGTTCCGGGACTGGATACTGTTGTACCTCTTGAGTCAACGGAAGCATATGATATTAAAGACGTCATTAAAGGTGTAGCCGATGAGGGTGAATTTTTCGAAATTATGCCAAGCTATGCGAAAAATATTGTAATTGGATTTGGCAGAATGAATGGCAGAACAGTTGGCTTTGTTGCCAACCAACCGAAGTCAGCAGCTGGAACATTGGACATTAACTCATCTGTCAAAGCAGCAAGATTCGTTAGATTTTTGGATGCTTTTAACATTCCCATTATAACTTTTGTTGACGTTCCCGGTTTTCTACCAGGAACCCATCAAGAGTATAATGGAATTATTAGACATGGAGCCAAATTACTGTATGCTTATGCTGAAGCAACCGTACCGAAAATCACAATAATCACAAGAAAAGCGTATGGAGGAGCTTATGATGTTATGAGCTCCAAGCATTTAAGAGGAGACATAAATTACGCTTGGCCGTCTGCAGAAGTTGCTGTCATGGGGGCCCAAGGTGCCGTTAAGATTATATTCAGAGGCAAGGATGTACAAGAAAAAGAAGCGGAATACATTGACAAGTTTGCTAATCCGTTCCCTGCAGCCACTAGAGGATATGTTGATGATGTTATCGAGCCGAGAACAACTAGAAGGAGAATCTGTCTGGACCTGGAAATGTTAAGAACAAAGAAATTGAAGAACCCCACGAAGAAACATGGAAATATTCCTCTGTAGACAAATGTTCCTTTTCCCAATTGTAATTTAGTGGAAGAATTTAGAATACACTTTATTATCAGTCTCATCATAATGTACAAATCATTTTAAAGGCAAAACAATTGATTCCAAATAGTAAAAAACTTCACAAAAATATCTATAGTTTTCGCTATCGTCTTTCCGATGATTGAGGTTGAGTTATACGAGTTGTTGGCGGATACCCCGAATAACCTGGGTTTTGGTAGCCACTTTGATTATATCCTTGGGTTCCCGTATTGAATCCAGGCCGTTGTTGCCCATAACCATGTCCCGGTTGATCATATCCTCCGTAGCCTTGTCCGTAGCCACCACCATAGTAGCCACCTTGAGGAGGCGGTTGACCATAGCCACCTTGAGGAGGGGGTTGACCATAGCCACCTTCTGGATGAGGCTGTTGACCGTAACCTTGAGTATGCCACGTTCCAGAATTAGGAGGTGGTGGATTTTTCATGTTCAATGTGAAACAGCAGCAATCTACAACCTGACAATCTGGAGAAGTACACTGACAAAACGAATCTCCACACTGATGGGGATAAAGAGAATGATAACTTAAACCACATTGCATAAGCAGAGTGTAATATTTAACTTACCGAACATGTTCCACCAGCACAGCACTTTTGACAGCATCCTTCTTCATCGAAACAACATTTACACATGAGAAGATCTTGACAAGTAAAACGTTGTCTTTCGCATGGACAAATCCTATCTAAGCAAGCATTCAAGTTTGGCGATTGACAACAATTTGTGCATTGTGCACATTCAATGCAACATTCACAACATTGGGTATTTCCCTCTTTTCCGAGACATGTACATCCGCATTCAGGGCAGCATCCCCTCCTTTGACATAATTCTTTAACAATGAACAAAATTATAATCAGAACTAAAAATCCACCAATTGAAACGCATAGGATGGCAGGCAAAGGAAATGAATCCTCTGTAACCGGTGCCCTTGTTGCTATCGGCTGCAGGAGAAATTAGTTATTAAACTGCAATGAGTCTATTAAAACATATCTATCTATACGAACATTCATCCCAAGCTTCAAAAGGACATTTGAGTCTTAAAAATTTAATCAAATAACACTTCGACACAGTTTATAATATTTACATAGAATTTAAGTTAGGAACAATCTCTTAATAAAGCATATTTAACGGAAGAATTTTAGAGAAGTTGTTGCCTAGTAAACTATTTGCACCACGTGACCTATGCGGTTCGTGTTCTGTTCTATATTGCTTGATGAATTTGCAATGGTGTTCAGTGAACCAGGCAAAAATATTATAGATTTGGTTACCTGTCTTATACAAAAAGTCTAATTCAAAGTTAAAAATATCACCAACTAAAAAACTGTATTCTAAAAGCCTTTAAGCACACCACGTCAGTGTTTTCTTCACAAAAATATGATATAAAAAATAAGTCGACATGAACGTGTTCTCATGGGAACATTTTTATCATACACTTGTAATTTATTGCTTTCAGTTCCTAAAAACTTTCGTAGAAAAAGAGCAGATTCGCGTCTAAGTTTCACTATGTTTTGTTGTTGCACTATCTGAATGATACCCTTCACTGTTCTGGAATTCAACAGATGGAGCTTTTGATTCATCCAATAATGGTTCACTTTTACCCCCCACAGCTGTCATTTCATACTCATAGAGCGGATTGTTTTGAATAGTCATTTTGCAAGAGGCACTTGGTAAAGGAAGAAGGCTTGGGGGCCGTCGGTTAGACGTTGGTGATGATGAGGGACTGGACAAACTTGAGATGGGAAGAGGAGAATAAGTCGAGTATGGGGGTGGAAGTGATAAGGGTGCATAGATAGGACTTTGAGACCTTCGCTTTGGACTGCGGTGGGGGTGAAGAGACAGTCTTGGAGATTCTTGCCGCATTTGGGAGGGATTTTCATAAATAGGGTTTGGTGACCTCTTGCACTTTTTGTTTGGATGTAGCTTAAGGGAGCTTTCTGCGTCACCACTGGACGGGGAGAGTTGCTGAGCTTTGGCTGTAGCTTCAGCTAGATTTCTCGCTGCGACGTCAATCTGTTTTAGCAAATTTTCAATGTTATTCGATGATCGATTCGGGTCAGTTTGAGGAGGGGGGGGAGTTGGCGTTGACAAGGATCCATTGCATTCAGTAGAATCAGAATCAGACGACGAATCACAAGAATCGGCTTCGGCAGTATCAAATGTTTGTTTGATCGATTGAAGTTCTGTATCAAGCATATTTGCTATATTATTGGGTCCTTCACTTTCCTGTACTGTATTAGGAGCAGAATTTTTTAAAATGCCTCTATCAGGCTTACGAAGGAGGCCATCAACAGCTAATTGCTTTTCTTCTGTGTTTTCACTTTCGGCTTCACTTAGTGATGGAGTATCTCTACGTTGTCTTCTATCTTTTTTCTCCTTTCTGTAAAATAAAGTAGTCACTTAATAAGATGATTTAAGTGTTAGCTATTTTTTTGCAAACCGGTATGTAGGCATGCTTCCAAAAGATATAATTCTGTTCTCATTATTAATTGCTTCGTAGAAAGAGCCATTCTGGGTGGCATTTAAGAGTTGTTTATTAAAGTATAACTTTCGTTGACTCTTTCTTTGAAGTCTCTTCGGGCTACGACGCCTAGGTAATAAATATTTAATTTTCAATTAATTCAGTTCACGTGTTGATTTCCTAATTGTAAAAGACATTACTTACCTATAACAAACGATAAAGATAAAACAACAAAGAAAAGCTCCTCCAGCACCGCATGAAAGAACGATAATAAGCCATAATAAAGAATTCTTCTTTTCTGTTAAAAATCAAAAAAATGTCAAAAGAAAATGTTTAGAATGCCAGGATTTAATATGAATCTAATTAACCTTTCGAGCTTTGCAGTAAATCATCGGCCTGAGTCGTATCAGGTCGATTATTTAGACTAAAAATTTCACCCATCGGCATTTTGTCAGTCGGTCTGACGTACTCACAGCTTTCTCCAGTATATCCCTTGTTACAGAAACATCTACCTTGGTTACTGCATATTCCATTTCCAGAGCAAAGTTTTCTATGTAAACCTCTTGGGCAATCCGAAACACGCAATTCTTTTAAATGTGTACATTTTCCTGATAGGCAAATTGATGATTCGTCACACTTTGTGCCATTTCTTACTAAAGCCTGACTGCTTTTCTTCATGAGGCTCCTTGAGGAGTAAATAGTTGCTAGCAAATCGTCAGTTAATAGATTAAAGAAAAATAACTAACTTGCAATGTAAACTTCCAAGAAATGACTCTACAGCTTCCGTGTGATAAGTCATTTTTTGTGTGTTTCCTCCACGGCAATGTAACAGGCCGCATCGAACATTTCTAATTTGATGGGATTAAGGAGAAGAACAAATATATTCTTATAAACTGTATAAGAGTTTATCGCTACTTACTCTTCGTCACACTTTTTATAATTTTGACCCTCTACCCCACAATGACCTTGGAAGTTACCATGTACATTATATATTCTAAAACATTCGTTATCGGCCGCCTCAGAATCAGGACCCCAGATGGCGCGGCACTGATCCGTGGAAGTGATGCATTCCCCAGCGTAGCAATAGCTTCCTGTACAGATTTCGCCATCTCTTACATATTCATTGTGTGGACACTAAAATAATAAATAAATAGAGAAAATTCAAATTTATGACATCTAAATGCAGACCTCGCCGCTAACACCGTTACAGTATTCCGGTACATCGCATTCTCCTATCGCTTCCCTGCACACGTGCCTATTAGAGAGAATCTGACAAATAGGTAGAAAAAAAAATAAAGCGTTAGAGATCGCGTAACCTAAGTAATAGGAAAATTACATATAAACTTACTGTGCAATTCCGACAGCAACTTCCCGACCTACACGTGGCCCACGATTGCAGCAGGCAAGTGTTATGATCACAGCAAGGGTCAGAATTGATGCATTCCTATTTGAAGAAAACTTTAAGCAAAGAGAAAGAGAAAGCCAATATTCTCTATCTTATCGATAGCAGCAATAGGGCTGACCTAGATTATTTTATTATTCCCTTACCTCTCTACTACGGCAATCGCATTCTTCACCTCTTTCCACGATTCCGTTACCGCAACGTTGAGGAAAGGATATCTGTCGACATAGTCTCTTTTATTTTCATCGAAAAGTTAAAACAAACAGATAAGGTCAATTTATCAAAACTTACGGAGGATTCGTAGGGAAATAAACAATGAGCATGGACTTTTAAAAACTTTTCCTTCTGGATATTTTCCCAACAGAATCTAAAATTCGTTCCTCTTTCTATCATACACTCTGAATCGCCACAGCTGCAATCTGTATAAGGAGTAAGTTTTTTCTAAGGATTAAATGTAAAAGTCTTACCAGATTCATTAAATCCAATTAAATTAAGAATAGAATGGAAGGTTGAATCGATTCTTTCATGGACGTTGTCCGAATACTTTACAACAGCTAAAGCCCTTGATGTGCACAATGAGTCGGGTAAAGCAATGTGTTGCTTATCATCTGAAAAATCTTTCGCTCTTCAAGGAGAGAAAGTAAATGTTTTTTTTAAACTTATTACGAAAAAGTAAATAAGAAAGTGGGTGATAATTTACGTGTAAAGTATGGCTATTCTTGCCCTGGGAGGTCGTATGCTTTTTGTCCAATATCCAACCAGATTGTGCAAAGTTTCCCTAATTGACAATGTTATCGGTATGTGATCTCGTTTATTCCACATTTCCATATAAGCGACGCCCAACTTAATATTGATTTTTCCCAAAAGCTGTACGAACAAAGGAAGTGAATAGGGGATATCTTAGACAACACAACCAAATTTCTTTCGCTTGTGGTAAGAAATCTTGCTCACCTTATCAGCTACAGCCGCCGTTAGCAAAGTCTCACCGACTATCGGTAGGTTAACTTCGTTTAGGGAAGTAAGCTAAACGAAAAATATATCTTTAAACTTTATATTCATGCATATAAAATCAATAAATAGTTTATTTAATTTGTACAGAAAGCTTTCTGATTTATAGTGAATAAATGTTATCTAACTTACTAGGGAATGATCAAGTAATAAAGCAACATTCAGAATGTCAGGCTGTCTGTTCTTCATCCTATCTTGTTTGATCAACTTCAAATTCCGTTTATATAAAGCTCCATTAAGTTTCTCCAATGACTTCCACATTCCCGATTGACAATTACCTAAAGAAAATTAAATTCTTTTTATTCGAATTTCGAACTCTAACAGTATTTGAGAGAAAGCAAATAGGCCTAACCGCAAGATTTGGAAGTGATAGAGCTAGTTAGTTCCGTCCAAACGTATACAGTTGATCCATCCGTCTGTTAACATATAAAAATCTGGTTTGAATTAACCGGAGAAGAAAGAAAATTGGATGAAAAGGGTGAAGATAATAAAACGTGCCCAATTGCAAACAAAATAACGAAAAAAACGACAACATAAATAAATACTAGTACACATAAGCACCTGGTTATTCGGATTGCGTGTTTGATGCAAAAGGTATATGCGTTCTCCTATTCCCAAAACGCCACTGTACATAAACAATAATTACTCATAAGTAACAAAATCGTGGAGAATATGGGGTTTTATTGAAATTGGCAACGAAAATATACTCTCTAAAAGTTATTACATTTGGTCGCCAAGTAAGAAACTAACCGTAAAGGATGGCAGACGCTTAATACTATAAATCCACCATCTTCAACGTCTCCTTCGTAAAAGCAATTTGGTAAACGCTCTTTTACGAGTATGCTTCGTTTTCCGGCATCGTCGTACAATCTACTAAAATTTTCAGATATAAATTTCCTTTTTAAACGAATTTTTAAGGAGAGAAGGCGACTGTTGAAAGATGCTTCAAAAAGAAGGCGTTTCGGCAGCTGAAAACACAAACGAAATCCTTGTATTATTTACATAATGCGAATAAGAGAAGAGGATAAAGTAATTTTTAATTTTGACTAAGTTAAAAAGCTTGTTATGGCGGAAAATTTTTGCTAGGCAACCGATTTTTTTAACTTGAAAATAAAAGAGAAATAAACAATTATTGAGAAAGAAAAGCTGTAAAAGTAATAAAACAGATAATATAAACTGTACAGTGTATCATTCGCTGAACTGTTTACAAGATGTACGGTTTACATACCTTTGCAAGGTTAATAAATCTGACGGGTATTTTTCTAGTCGCTTTATTTCGTTTCCATTTATAAAATCGAGGAAGCGTGAGAAGACCTCTCGTTTCGCCCCAGCTAGAGGTCGTTAAGTTCATGCCAGACGCGTTTTCAAAGGGCGTCTCGGTGTGGTTATTCTCACGACTAGTCGTCTCAATTGACTCTGACAGCAGAAATTAAAAATTGAGTAAATTGATTGCATATATGTAAGTGGGCCATGCTCTTTTCTTTTAAGATACAGATTGATAAATGGTATTAACAAAATGACTCATTATTCTTCTGTCAAAATACAACAACCCAATATTATTTTTTTTGCTTTGTTCAACACTAAATGTCATTTTCGATAGTAATATCTATCGTTAAAAGATTAGAATGTAAACAATAACATTTAAATGTTTATTATACAGTTAAATTGTATTGAGTATTTTTAACCTATATTTTAATGACTTTAATGGTTTCAAATCTATTTAAAACAAAGGCGAGTGAAAGTGTGCTGGTTTAGCATTTTCCAAATGCTGATAACGCTTTGAAACATGATCCGTACTAGCCCAGTTTTTTTGTTGGCTTTAAATGAAGTTTCCATATCGATCAAAAATATTCGCAATATATAATTTTATCAATTGTTCTTTTAATTTCTATTGTTCTTTTTTTTCTACTCTCTAAACTACGTAAATGACTGGTTTTGCAAAAAAATTAAAGTAGGCGCCAAAATGGGCGATAATACCTAAGACCATATTTAGACAAAGTACATTTATCTTACCGAAATCCGTAAAATTCTGACCACATCCAAAAGAATAAACAAAAGTTAAAATATATAATATTAAAATCCACATGCCGACTTCTCAAGGAAGTTTGGCGATGGCCAAGTTAGAGCGATGTAAACTTTGTTTGGTATTAGCGCTTTTCATAGGCGTTTACCAGTTTTCTCGTGGTACATTTTTGCTATATATGCTGACTTTGCTGCCATCTGTTGACAAAAACATAATCATAACAATATTTTTATCTCTGCGTAAGATTTTTATCGTATAGCTTCTTGCATTCGTCTGATTTTCTTACTGAATTTCAATTTATAACAAAATAAAGTAGTTGTTCCTTTTCGATGTGATAAGATTAACCGGTTATTTAACATTACGGATCTTCACTTAGTAAAGTAATAGCTTTAACTTTTTAGTTTACTACCAAACTTTTAAAAATAGGCACATTAGGTACAACAAAACATTTTTTTCAAGTAAGTCCTATGTTAATAAAGGTATGTTATGTTTAATTTTCACATTTCAGATATTATATATGTGAAATTTGATTTCACTGCTTTCGATATTCTCAAAATATTTGTTGTTTTAATATAATATGAAAAAAACACTTTAATAACGATATTAAAAGTATTAATATTGTTTATGCTTAATTTAATCAAGAGTTCGCCATTTCTCTTTCAATAGTTGCTCCTAACCAATCAGGAAAAGCAGATGTAATTCTTTCAATTATGTTGTTAACTTGGAAGCATAAACCATGTATTTGTTTATCCCAACTAGGTAGTGGATCACTCGCTGAGATTAAATAACAAATAATAATTAACAACTTTATTGGTCTCTAAGGAAATTCAACTTACATCCAAAGTAAACAATCATTGCAATTTGATCAATGTGCCCATTCATTCGACCTTCGCTGATCATCTGAGAAGCTATTTTTTCAGCTCGTAAAGGATCTGATACGAAAGAAAAGTTAAACTTGAATATTATTTTATATTTTTACTAACCAATTTCTAACAGAGCTCCCAGCTCTTGAAAAGAAATATTATTATATAACTTTGAGGCAGAGAGAAGATTATGCTCAATTATAGCTCTTTCTAAGATAGTCCCCCCATCAGATGCAACAGCTTTCTGATGTGGTAATAGAAGTTTCTCAAATTCTGTTACGTCTGTTGTTTTGATAATATGTTCCAGATGCATTTTTTCTAGAATGGATATAAAAGTAAACATTTGACACCTTTCATCTTTGAATAAAGTGGCCAACATTCTTGATCGCACTTGTCCAGCCTTTGCCAAAATTGTACAAACTATTGCATTCCTCAAAGCCCTCATTCTTTCTGGTTCATCAACTTCTGTCTTATAAGACAATTCATTATACTTTTGGGCGGCTTCAATAAATTTTCGACGATAATCCAAAACTTTTGCATAGCATGCTTTATAATAAATTTGTAAGTCATTCCTACTGCTGTCTGTGACTAACATAGATGCTCTCTTGATATATTGTTCGGCTCTACCAGGATCTTCATCTTCCAAATATAATCGTGCAATTTTCAAGTAAGTTTCTAATTTGTAATCGTTAGAATATTGCTTTTGAGCAGTTTCTAGTGGTATTCCGACTAAGGTTGTAGCAGCACTCTTCCATTCTCCACATTTTTCGTAAACTTCAGCTAAGTATTGTCGAATATTAGCAACTTGTTCTTCGAATGAGATTACTCGTGGATTTAATCTTTCCAGAGTATAGCGAGATACAGTGATTACGTTGTCGTCTGGTAATTTTTTTAATTCCGTACAAAATTCAGATAGTAGTTGTCTAGAAATCACCAAACTGACATTCTCGTTGACCACTGAAAAAAAAAGTTGCCGTTAAGTCAAGCTCGAATAAAGTTTAGAAAGCAGCTATTTCAAAAAAAGGAAAATTTTTGATAACTATAAATTTTATCTGAGTATTTACAGGCATCAACAAAGTCTTTAAGGCCTTCAGTACGATTTTTTTCTTCGTTCTTTAGAATTGATGAGAGTATGGCTTTAAATCTAATTTCGAAGATATGATGATTAATAGTTAAAAAAGATATTAGCGTTTAATAATGTTTACCTATCCGTTTTCTCCTTATGAGAAGAGGAACTCGACGAATTTGATAACGTATGGAGTAGTTGTTTCCAGTTTTTCTGTCAATAAAAATTAAAGGATAAATAAATTATATTTCTGTACTGTTGGAATTTGATACGAGAATTATAGAGGTTCTGCAAATAATCGGGCTTTTTTTGAGATGGGTTTTCAAGTTGATAGTTACATTTTACATGTTATATTACTGCTAAACTCTCAAATAAAGAATTAGGTAGAAAAGTACATTTTATGTAATGTCAATCGATGTATTCATTAGAAATATAAGCAAATAGAAAATTATCTAGCTGAACTTACCGAATCCATGTCCGCCATATTATCTCTTGATCGGTTACCGAAGTAAAACACACTTACCGGTTCAACGTACCAGTTTTTTTTAAAGAAAATAAAAAGATTTTTCATTATATTCAGTTGAAAGTTTTAGAAATAGGTTATACTTTCGAAGAATGATATAATATGAAAATTCAATTTAATAAAATTTGAGGGTGTGATATTATTTTAGCACTCGTAACGTTTGATAATTTAAAATCGATAGGCTCGAACTGAAACCGAAACTTGGAATTTTTTATCTTTTATCTATTAGTAACAGACGACTATGGAAAATTTTTCTGATCGAGAATTTCAATTATTTTTGCTAAAAATTCAAAATTTATTGAAAAAACAAAGTACAGAAATATTGGCTGAATTTAAGGAACATGTAGCAAGTATTACAGAGGAGGATACAGATAATCTAGACCCTAGACAGTTGATCAAGCTTTTAAAAGACACACAACTTATCCTTAAGACTAATGTTGAAATACTAAGAGAAATTTTTATTGGAATAAATCTGGAACATTTATATAAAAATGTCATCGCCCAAGTTAAATCTCCAAGTACTGAAGGTGTGTTTGTGCTCCTAGGTAACTAATTTATAAGTATAGTTTTCCACAGAACCACCTCCACTAAAAACCTTTCGGAACGCGGCAAAGGAAATTTTATGGGATTATGTTGAAAGTGATCCGCAACAAATACGCCATGAAACAATCAAGAAGGATCATGATGTACCTTCAGAAAGGACACATTTTACTGAAGAGGAATCAAGTGAGCATGAATCAACCGAGAGTACATCACACTCTAACGATATCGTGTTAAGAAATTATCAACTTGAATTGGCCGAAGAAGGATTATCTGGTGAAAATACTATTATATGCGCTCCTACTGGTTCTGGCAAGACCTATACTGCTGCCCATATATGTTCAGAGAGATCACGCAAAATTACAAGTACAAAACATAACGGCGTAAGAATTGTATTTGTTGTTCCATTAAAAGCTTTGAAAGACCAGCAAAGAAAAGCTTTTCGTGCATACTTTGAAAATGTTCATTCTGTCGGGCCTGATAACACTCTGAGGGAACTTTTAAAGTCTCCAAATAAAGCTGCTGTCGTAGTTATGTTAACCGCTCAGAATTTAGTTAATGCTATAGAAGAACCGAGCAG
This sequence comes from Dimorphilus gyrociliatus, assembly GCA_904063045.1. Classification (NCBI taxonomy): domain Eukaryota; kingdom Metazoa; phylum Annelida; class Polychaeta; family Dinophilidae; genus Dimorphilus; species Dimorphilus gyrociliatus. The sequence goes on from CAJFCJ010000018.1 coordinate 114,206, forward strand.
TTCTAACAGAAAAGTGGCACTAGAGGAAATAGACATTTTAGTTATGGATGAATGTCATCATACTAAAAAAAACCATCCTTATGCTAAAATTATGCATCACTGTATGCAAAATACTGTGGCTAACAAGCAGATTCCTCAGCTGATTGGACTCTCGGCTTCTCTGGGTGCTGGGAGTAAAGGTGAAGAGTTTGTGACTTCTGAAGAGTCCATAACTTTCAATCATTACGTAAATTTATGTGCATTTTATCATGCCCATAAAATTTCGTACGTTGTGAACTATAGACAAGAAATAGAACAATTAATTAATAAATCAGAAGAATTAATAAAACCTGTACCTGCACGAAAACAAGGAGACTATATATCTGTTCTTCGAGAAATAAGTGAGAGAATAATGAAAGATGAGGATGCTCATTTTGCCGAAATCGGTTTTGATATAACATCCTCACAATTTGAAAATTGGATTGTTGATCAAAAAAACAAAGCTATTTCTAATGGTGAAGCAGTTACGAAAGATGCCTGCTTTTATTTACAACACCTACGAAAGGCAGTAATGTTTTATGAAGATTTTCAAATAGAGGATTCTTACTTATATTTGAACGAAATATTTAGTAATTGTCATGATGTTACATCACCCAATCGTACAAAATGGATAAGAGTCTTTCATGAGTATATTGACAGAATAGACATTGCACGCCATCAAGATTTACTTGAAAATAATCAACTTGTAGAAATTCTCATAAAAGAAATTAAGGAAATTTACAATAAAAATCCAAAATCCCAAGGTAAATGTAGTTCTGTATATAAACTCTATAGTCAGATCAACACCTTAGTAATCTACTACTATGAGTAATAATTATTTTATAGCTATATTTTAAAATTAGCTGTGTAGTTTAATTCAAAATTCTTATATCAGGATTAATCCTCTGTCGAACTGTCTATGGAACAAGAGCCCTTCATAGAATAATTACAGAACAGATGCCTAATTACAAAGTTTCTCAGATATTTGGGACAAATCAATGCGACGGAAAGATTCAGATGACGGAAAAGTCACAACAACGAATTTTAAATTGTTTTCGAGACGGCAAACTACAAATATTAGTAGGAACGGATATTCTACAAGAAGCCCATGATCTACCTGCTTGTAATTTCGTTATTCGTTATAATTTTGTTAGTAATGAAATTGGATCTGTTCAGGTTGTATTCCTTTAGAGTTTTAAAACTTTCTATTTAAGATTAAATTTCCACTCTTTAAAAAAAATATTTAGGCTCAAGGCAGAGCAAGAGCAAAGGATAGCCAGTGCGTATTAATCGTTCGTGAAGACTCTAATGAGTTAATGCGTGAGCAGCGAAATCGAATACGTGAAATTAAAATGATTGAAACTTTGGATGAAATAAATAGCGATCCAAGTCGTATTCGTATGTTAGTTGACAAAGCTATAGTATGTTTGTAAATTAGTTAAAACAAAGTAATTAAAATACATGTATATTTTCAACAGAATGAAAATATAGAAGAGGAAATTAGAAGATCCAGAGTTACGCGTGAAGATTCTGAAGTTGATTTATCAACGTTTGTCTTCTGTTGTGGATCTTGCGCGAGAGGTGATCATTTAAAACATTAATTAGTAAGAGACAGTAAAACAGTTTATATATTTTAGAATTGTTTACTGCTGATCAACTAAGAAAGAATGGTCAACAATACATTTGCATAGATCCAGAATTTCCCAGCAAAATAGATATTACTAACTACTCCACTCCTATGCCATTTAGTAGGGATGACCATGAAGGTAAAAAACTGAAAATGTTATGTTGATTCACTTTGAGTAATATTTGGGGTATTTAACAAACTTTTTGTTTATCTATTATCACGTGAAAAGATAGCAAAACTCAAATAATATACAACTAAAATGGATCGATTAAAGACTTTCTTTAGAACCTAGTTTAGATCTATTGTTTTCTTTTTTTCATAGGTAAATTCTTCTGCAAGGCTGCCGAGTGTTCGGATCGAAAAGAGAAGAGAGATAGTTTGGGAACTTTAATTAGATATAAATGCCCTTATCCACGTGAAATAGGATATGTCATGTCTATAAGAGCTTTAAGTATGAGGAAAGTAGATACTGCAAGACCTTCCCCACTGAAAAAATGGACAAAACTTCTATTTCCTGAAAATTGTATTATAAGAGATGAATAAAAACTCTTCTTTAGGATTCGTTATTAAAAGAGTTTTGAAAAACTTAGTAACTACTAATGCCATCTACTTAGAAAATTTCAGCTTTATTCATTTAGTTTAATTTTTTTGAGGAAAATAATAAATGTTTTAAATTAATAAAATAAAATTGTCTGAAAACAAGGCAAGCAAAAAGAAGGTGCAGGAAATTTTACTCCCTGGGCATCGCCTTAAAGGCCTAAATATCAACGCTATTCTGCATTCCATTAACGTTAAAGAGAGACGAGTTGAAATTTGTTTGGTCGTCCATCATGGTTTACAACATTGAAATATGGGTAATTTGTGATTTTTCAGTTTTTCGTAAGTCTAATTCAACGATTACGTAAAGACAAATCGCAAAAAGCGTAGATGAACCAAGGAAGAGAACTTTAATCCTTGTGCACAAAAAGTAGGAGAAGGCAAAGGAGAGGGCAAACCCCAGTGTTTGGAAGAGACGAAAATTAGCAAAAGCTGCATGTTGTTCGTTGGAAAAAAGAAGAGCGAAGATAGCTGTTTGAAAATAAGTATATATAGTATATGTACAGTATATATATTTTATATATATGCACCGGTATACATTAATAGTTTTATAATAAATATATAAAACTTCGAAAAAGTCAACAAGGGGATTTATTGTAGAAGTATGTAATTTATTATAAAAGCTTTATAGCTACAGAAGGCCCTGAATTGACCTTTTCAAGTACTCAAATTGGATAAAATAAAAGCCTATAGCCTCCTATTCAACATATTTGGTCCATGCAACGAATGTTTCATTGGCTTGATTAGATAAACCTTTCAAAAATAATTATATAAGTGCTTGTCTGCTGCTTATCTGCTCCTTTTTGTCCTGGGATTATAAAATGTCAATTTAACAATCCCAGTGTAAAGAGAAAAGGATTCCTTCTTTGCTGTCAATGAAATTTCCTTATCTATTTAAAGTACCGATTTAGCTAGACCTTGCCGAAAAGAATAGAAAATTCCGTCTTTTCAACAGCGAATCTCTCTTGTTCTTATTTCACAGTCAGTTGAGTGACGGATCAATTTATAATATGAGTATATTTGCGGTTCTATCGGTAGTAGTAGATTTGAGTGAAGAAAAGTCAGTTTTCTGCAGTAGTTAGTTTCTAAAAACCTATCTGCAGTTTTCCTTTAACATTTCAAGAAATTAGTAGTGTTGGCGGAAAATAATAGATATTTAACTTTACCCTTCTTCGTCTCTAAAGTCTTCCCTTATATGTTATTTTTAGGTAACGTCCTTTAGTTATTAATTTTACTTTTTTCTTAATTCGATCTTTCACACGTCAAGATACACCTTTTGGCGTTATTGTAATAGGAAATGACAAAATTGACTCCTTATATTACCGTCCATTTATTAATATTTACTAAAAATAGAACTTGAATAGGAAAAATAAGGATTAGATAGTAATTTATATAAATTTATATGAAATAAGAAATTTCTAGAAATAACAAATAATAGAATTTTTCTTCATAAAAAATGATAGGTGGATAAAAACAAGTTGAAATATGCTTGTTGTTTTTTTTTCTTTTCATTTTTCTCCATCGTTGTTTATCTTATTTAACTATTTGTGTTTAGTAATGATCGCCCTTCACTAGGAATCAGTGTCAGACTTGCATCAACTATACCCTATAATTATTAGGTTTACAAGAGCCACAGTAAACTATTGCTTATCAAACGAATCACGTAAAGTTTTTAAAAATAAGATTACTATTACGATTTTTGCAGTTTTCTTCAAGGGTAAAAGGGGATTAGGTAGATGAAAGACGGAAAATGAAAAAATTGTTTATGAGATAAAAAAAAAGGGCAAATGTGAAGAAGTCGGAGCGTGAGTGAAAGAGACAAGAGAAGACGTAGGGTGATAGATAGAGAGAAGAGGAGGAAAAACAAGTTTTCCATCGATTTCTGTCAAACGCATATTTTTTGTCAATACTTACTTTTCGTGTGAGTTTGCCAAATAGCATCGCACAAACCGAAAGCTGCTGCTACAACGTATACAACGGCGCGATCATCGGCAGCTGGACGCCAAAAGAGCAACACAATTAGCAATAAGAGATTAAAGACCGTCGCTGCTGAAACCACTGCTAATCTGGGTACGTGTTTATTCACAGGACCAAGGCCTATGGCTGTCAGACAGTTGACTAGGCCAAAACTTATTGTTGCAAGCCCGATGTGTTCCTCGCCCAAGATACAGCCAGCATACCACTGTTGGGAAAAGAGTAAAAAAAACAACTTATATGAAGTAAAAGTAGGAAAAAGACTAGAAAATTTTATTATCGTGAGGAATCGATACGAAAATTGGAGTTGGTAAAACCTTCCCGCCAGAAAAACATGAATATTAATTAGGAATTTAAAATTGGATTTGGAGGCACCTATAGTCAAGTTGACTGCTGCCTATTTACAGTTGTAAATTTTTTATATTGTATGAATTTATTTCGAATTTGACGATTGATTGCCATAACCGAAATACTGTATATTAGTTTATCCTCCTATATTCTTGATATTTTCCTTTCATTTCTGCTGTTAGCCAAGACTACTGACAATTTTCTATTGCCAAATGATCTTTCTCATTCATCTACCATGACTTATTAAGTCATGTGTGTGCACACATTCCCAGGCATTTCAAACACGAACTAGTTTTTTGTTATAATTCATTAGAATCACTATACACATTTCTATTTATATAAAATATAGCCGTTAAATGTCAGTAATCAGAAAAATATACTTCAATTTTACTTTTGTTTTCTTTCAGTCAAACGTGTAGTAAACAAATCTAAAGCAATGCATAATCAGTAAGTCTGAAAAGTAGGCCTATTCACCATTTCCTATTTGTTTCTTCTTAATAATCTAAAATGTTTTTACTAGAACTAGTTCTAATCGATATTCGACTGAAAAGATATATCAATGGCTTCCACTAGTTAATTGCACTATATAATTAAGTAATAAAATCAAAATATTAGAAGGAGATAGTATATAGTATATTTTCTTCTGGGAATTAAAGGACCCACGATATCAATGATATTCATCCGAGATTTTGCGATCGCGAAGATAAATGTCGGCAGCTGAATTGGTCTTCGATTTACAACGTTTTCCGAGAAAAACCGTAAAAATAATAATATCCGTTTCCAATCACAGATTTCAATATCATATTAATAATTAAAGTAATTTTATTTTACTACAAAAGAATCTGAGTCATCAATCGGAATAAAATTCTGTGATGCACAATCTAAAGGATAAAGATATGACCTTAATAAAGAGAATTCTTTTTATTTTTTATTTACTCTCAGTACCTGCTATCAAAGTTCTGATAATATTCTTCAGAGTATGCAAATATATGGTGCACTGCATCACTGGGCGTCACTGGCTATTAGCGACAAACTAAACTGACGGCCTATTTTACTCAAGAAAGAGTAAGCAGAAAATTTATTTTTTTGTTTTTTTTTATCCTCTTTCTGTAAAGACATTTCAGTGTCGACATATTTTAAATAGGCCATTAGTCACAGCCGTTACAAATGAACAGTAGTTTAGAAGGACCTTAATTTTGCAGATTAATTGAGTGTAAGCTTCTCTTTTCAGATTGGGCCTAATGCCACTTTACTAACCGAAAACAATTGGTCTGACGCTCAGAACTAAAAAAAAACAACCTTTCAATAGATATACTTTACAATAAGGATGTAAATTATACATATTGCGTATGTGGAGAGAAACTCCCTTGAATAAATCATTAGGTAAATAGAATAGGCCATAATTTACCTGCAGGCCATTAACGAACTTTTAAATTAACTTTTTTTTTATCATTGTCCCTAAATAATCTAATACTAGATCTTTATAAAATCCTATAGCAATTTCCCAACGGCAAGATATTTTTTTTCGTTACTAAAAACAATAAACAAATTTTTAAATATCAGTCTGAAACTAAAGGCTGAAGAAAGAAGACGCGACTAAACGAAAAGGAATTAAATTAAATTGAACTATTCTTACGCCTTTAATCATCTATAGTTAAGATAGAACCGAAATTATCTTATTATCATATAAATTAGTAGCGTAAACGTATATCCTTTGAATTATCACTTCGTAAATTTATCATTTAACGATTGAAAAAAAAGTTACGTAATGAAGAGTTATGTAAGAGTAAAATTCTGTTTAGTATGCTTCAAGCGTTTTCTCATTTCCGAACAGTTGGCTCCCAAATTCCTTTTAAGAACCTTAGATGCAGTTTCCAGCACCATTTGTTACCATACACTGCACATAAAAATATAAAATTTTTGTGAGATAGATCTATTCTATTGAGATATAAGATTTCCAGGTCTAAGAATAAGGCAGCTAGAACATTGCAGCAGAATCGTTCCCGTATAAATGAGGTCGTCTAAGTGCTTCTTGTCATTAGTGTTTGCTTTTTCTTTTATATGCTTTCCTTTTTTTTGCATGCAACAATTCTTCTCCGATTTCCCCGTTTAGCTAGTAAAAACCTTTTTCATTTCACAGATTGATGTTGCATTGCGAATGAAAGAGGAATCATAGGCCTTTGCGTCCTCAAAGATTTAATGTCCAGTGAAAGGACATCATTTTTAGAAAACACTACCATTTCAAAGAAGAGAATCATAGAGAAACTAGTAATAAATAAAGCGGAATATGAAATGAATCTTCCGTTTAGACTATCTACTTCTGTGTTAAGAGAATCTATTATGCGGAAAATTTTACGTTTCTTGCAAGATTGCGCTATTCTAGGATATAACTTAATCGGATTGTATATGTTATATGGCGTGAGAGAGCGGTGTTAGAAAAGACCTTTTCTCACAAAGTTAAGGGCTTTTTGTGTAAGGCAATTGGCAAAATATAGAATTGAGTAACAAATAGTGTGAAAAAAAAACGGAAAAAGGAGCAGACTTTCCCCTTAAACTCTTCAATGAACTTCCTTTCTTTTAACACATTTAGTTTCTTTTCTAAAGTTAAAAGATTTTCCAGCTCCTTTTCAAGGGTAAATGGTAAAGATATTAAGATATTAAACTCACTTTGGCAAAGTCCCCAACAATAAAGGCTTGCTCTATACCAGTACAAACAATCAAGGGTAGAAGAAGCAGTAATCTACGATTCATCAACAAACGAACCGTATCCAATAGGGCTTCTCGGGTACTACAACGTCCACAAGAGTTCTCTTTTAAATCATCTAAAAAAGAAACTAATAAAAGTACTCCAATAAGGACACAAGCAGCACTGAATATAGTAATGAATTTTTGAGCATTGTCTGTGATTTGCGGTAGAAGCAATGAATAGCTGACTGGATTACAGTTGGTCGCTCCACATTCTGGTATTATAGTAGAGTTGCCTGCAGCTGTTGAATTTGAATGCTTAAGCAAAAATGTTGCAGCCAATCCGCTAAAAATTCTCGATGTTCTTGTTGTTGACTCGAACAGTGAGACACTACGACCAACTGCTTGTTCTGCTGTCTCTTTCGAATTTTCGATTGATCTGTAACGTTTTTTTTTACATTAGAAAGCTTTATTGTAAGAATATATGAAAAAAAATTCCCTTATTGATTTTTATTGTTATTTTTCTTTTAATTCGTATGTACTGTGTATGTTTTATGTGTAATAATTCGATATAGGGTTGGAGAAGATAATTCATTTATGACTGAGTTTCTATTATTTTTGACCCTTCATATATTAATATAAAGTATATATATATACTGTATATATATTACATAAAATAAGGTTTAACCTGTGGTAATAGAAGCTGGCGCTTAGAAACATTACTTATTCATTGTTTGTAAAGCTATTTCCTTGATTTTTTTTAAGCGAAAAAGCTTACTAAATGTACAAGAATATATATTCAATGTTATAATTGAATTTTTTTTGCTGCATACGTAATGCACTAACGAATAATAAAAACTCTTTATTGGCTTGCTTATTCATCTATAGATTTTGAATGATGCAAGCAAATTCATATAAACTATTTAACAAGTTGTTTGTTACAGGTAAAACGCCTACAAGTTTAATCTTCTCATTTTATCAAATATCTAGTATGTTTTAAAAGTCAATCTCAATTCTTTCTACGTTTAATTTCCTTCTCCATTTTATTGTCCTTGTTGATTTCATTACATTATATCCTTTTTAAAGTTATTCTTCCTATAATAGTTAATATCGAAAATCAATCCAAATGAAGATCATTTGCCATTTTAATACGATGTATATGTTCGCTAACATTAATCATCTCAATTGTAGGAAAATAGAAACATTTTTTTGGTTTTATTTTTTCAGGCTGTATAAATAAGACTTAATGAAATTTGCTAGAATAGCGAGAAATTTTGATAAAATAGACTATTCATCCTTGGGGATAACTGATAGAGTATAATTAATAAAAAACGATGAGAAAACCTTGTACATATAAACCAAAATTACAATGGACAAATAATATTATATGATTTAAAGGATTATTCCCACTAAGCAGCTTACTACATTGACAAAAGAAATTAAGAATAGACAGAACGATCAAGAATTATAGTTTATTGACTCGGAAAAGGGATATTAACTTTCTATGCTACTTTATATTTCTACAATCTTGGATATTTCTCGAAAAACAGAATCATTTAGTTTGATTGAAATAGATTGAAAACACTCTATTGATTCACTTCTCTTTTGTTCATACTTTTAAAGGCTCAGGCGCACTCATATTAATTTCTATCTTTCGTAAGAAAACAGTAACAATCCTAATCATCATTACTATATTGCTAATCACCTGAAAGCAACATGTGAAGAAAGACCTTCTACATTATTTATTGTCAAGGACTATCTCTTTTCTCGCTTCTTTTACATTAGAAAGCTTCTAAAAGCTCTATAGAACGCTGTAGAGGGTCCAAAAGGGTTAGTTATAAGAGAATATCAATTAAATGACAGGGAAATTTAAAGTAGACCGTTCAAGCCAAATGTATTAAACTTGTCTATATTGTGAGTTAGAATAGAGTTTGTCAGCTTTTGTATATTAATTGTTACAGATGCTTTTCAAATGCTTCGTTTCAATAGCCAATTTGGTCCAAACGAAATAGACTATATGATTCATACGAATAATTTTATATATTTACATGTCAATATAAATATATTGTATATACACTATATACGTCTTTTTTGTATGTTGTACATTGTATATCTGACTTAAATCTATCGTTTAGAAATCTGAAAGAGAAATTTTATACAAGACATAAGAATAACGCAAACAGTAAATTTTGTCACAGAGGCAATAAGCTAAATGCATATTTCGAAGAGACACAATTCGCCAAAATTAGTAATATCTTAAGGATATTGCACATATTTTTAGATGAAAATATAAGAAGCTGATAAATTATAGAAAGGATAGCTACTTCTTAGAATCCAAAATCTATGTTGATTGCTTTTAATTATTAAATCTTAACTAGATATTAAAGTTTGTCTGACGCTAATCTTAGGACATTTGCGTATTGATGATGTCAAGAAATATATGATATAATAGTTTGTACACCATTTTCTAGTTCATATTTTAATCAATGAATCAATTTACAATTGGTTGTTTAAGCCCTCTTTTAACTTTTAAAACTGCTGATTTATAAACAATTTTTACGAAAAAATCTATCGATTGCGCCTGTCATAGAAATGCAATAGACTGCAATGATTTCTCCAATCTCCATATAAACTATAATTATTTTGCGTGTTGTTTAACATGATATACATTCACAATATGTATAATGTATATACTGTATATGTTCACTTGTATAATTAAAAACAAAGAAACCTGCTAGGAACCTGGAATGAATTAAATATGAATGTTTTCTTGATTACAATCATTTTTAAATAAATACCAGCTTTGTATTAAACTTTTTTCAATCTCATTACTCTACTTCAAAAGAAAATCAAGCTAATTTCTATATTTCTCTCATAAAGAGATTTTACAAGTTGATGTTTCAATATATTTATATATAACAGTTTTGATCCGATAATAAGCTTACCTATAGGTTAATGTTGTCAAGTAAGAGCATTGTGCACTCCAAAGAGGGGCCGTAATTAAACCCAAGAGAATAGCTGAGGGAAGTAAGACTTGATGTGATGGAACTGAGGAAGATGTTGCATAAACCAATAGAAGGATACCGCTAATTGCCATCGTTTTTTTCAATCCAAAAGTCTTCAGAAGAAGGGGTACCAACAAACATGAAAAAACTGTTACTCCATGCAGAACACCTAAAGATGCTATACCCTCAGAGGATTTGTGGCCGTAATGGAGAATTTGAAGTAGGTCGAGTGCGGAATGGAAAAGTAGGAAAGAGACAGATAGAATAAAGAGGTTGCATTTCGTTTGCCTTTGACAGCAACGCTTCATCGTTACGAATGGAGAGAGAGAGTGTGTTTAGGTTTAATGCGTTTTAGCGCCATCTCGCTGCCTTTATATAATTTACTTTTCTTTTCAGCAATCATTAAAATGACTGTATTTACGAATAATTAATACTATATTCAAGCAGTAGTCTTCAAATATTGGTTCTTTACATTGATTTTTGTACTTAATTCTCAAAGTAACACAAATAACTCTGTTTACGTGAATATGTCTATGCATAACTCCCGCCTCCTCTACTTTTTTAACCTTGTCGCGTCCTTTCTAGTCATTAAGTCTATCTTACCTTCGTGCTGGAGAGATCATTGAGCGAAGCATGGAAAATTTTTACGTCTAAATCTTATCTGATTTATTTAACTAAAAAAGAGTAGATCTCTCAGTTTCCTAATTTTTTATCACTTTTTATATATAAAAGATTTTTAAATTTCTTTAACAGATATTAGTTTATCTTTTTTTCGAATCTTGTCAATTTCTTGCATATTTTCCCTACAAAGTACTGCTAATCTCTATTTATCTCATCATCTCTGAAATTTCAAATAGCCAATTTTGAAAACTGAGTTGATAAGTTAATTTTATAGAACTAATGTTTAGAGTCTTTTTATCCTATACATTTTGTATTTTACAATTAAATAATTAAGGGCATATTATTTATTTCTTACATTTTTCATATCATACGTATGAGATGTAGATTGTTTACTGAAGAATAACCTATTCAAAATCGTGTTTTTCCTCCTTTTCCTAATCTTCTGATTATCATTTCACCTCCCGTTACTACAAGGCAGAATGATCGAGTTTTTCCTTGTGTCAGATACGCCATCTAGTGATTACTTCATATCGCAAAAATTCCAAACTCTTCCAAAGAATTTACATTTGAATAAGCAGAAGAAGGATAAGTAGAATACACAAAAAGCCAATATAGTGAGAAACTAATAGAATAATTCTTAAAATAAGATATAAAAGAGAGTTAAATAAAAACAATAATTCGTGTATATTATTGTTTATTTTCATATTTTAAGTCTATTTGATAGTAATATCAAAGATTTATTCTACTGAAATGCTAAAAATTTGATTAGCGATTAATTATTGTCACTTTTTAATGAAAAGTAATATTTACAAATGACTTACCCCTTTGTAATCTCTCAACGATCCAGACCTCTTTACTTTAAAAAGACTACTTACCTTGCTTATTTGAGGAGACCTCAAATAGTTGTTTTCTCTTAAGAAGTATCATTAAATTTAAATATAGTGATAAATAAAAGACATTTCTTGAGAAAGAAGGTTTTCTATGGTTAATGGAATTAATGACAAAAGTGCCTTACCCTGACCAGCCTCGGATGAAGGTAGCAATAACACAAGGATGAGCAAAGCTGAGCTTATTACCCAGTTGCTGAGGATCAGTCTTCTCATAATTCCTTAGTCCAGCTGTATGTTATATAGAAGAAAAATATTAATTTCATCATTTCAATACTTGATATTACTCTTTACCCGGTGTAAATTTGCTTAATAAAGAAAGGATAAAAATAAGATAAGCAACAGAATCTTTCTATCTTTGACAACCAGATGGTCAAAGAAAGAAATTGATTCAATTCTGGTGTCTGCTAGAGCTTTTATACGAACTCACCGGCGCTTTGTATAAAGATGGTAACAGTTGGTAATTTTTGAATAACAACTTAATGATTTTGTCTATCAATGATGCATAAAACGTCATTCAATTCGATTCTTTGGAAGAATGATAACGTGTTAATCAAACTTGCTTGTTTGTAAACTAAACTGAATGTGGCCCTTAATATTTACATTTGCTGGAGGCAGCTTTTAACTACTTAAAACATTCAGTAATAAGTTTGATCTTTTAGATAAATCTTTCCTTTTCTGACATTTCTTTATTAAATCAACAAGTTTATGAATAGGATACCACGTGTTAGAAATCCTTTTTTCCCTCAATCGCTTATCTAAATTATGCACGCATCATAGTAGCTAATTTAAAAAGAGATAATACTCTTTAAAGTGACATCAATAGATACTATATGTTAATTACGTATTTCTTTATTTTAATTAAAGCTGTTTTTGTTGTATATTTGGTAAATTTCCAAGTCGATATTTGTACTTAATTATTGGCAACAGAAATTCGATGTTTCATTAGCATTAGGTGATTCCAGTTGATCGAATATGGTAAGATACAAAATTTTCTTTCAGTGAATGAATGCATACTTAATAAATTGTTTAAGAAGGACAGCAATAATCCGACAGCTAATAGAGGAGAATGGGGCGGTCAGTTAGAGTTTATTTTAACTTGTGTTGGTTATGCCGTTGGTTTGGGGAATGTATGGAGATTCCCGTACCTTTGTTATAGGAATGGTGGAGGGGCTTTTCTTATTCCTTACGTTCTGATGTTAGCTTTGGTTGGATTGCCAATTTTCTTTATGGAATTGTCGTTCGGTCAATTTGCCAGTCTAGGTCCCATAGCTATCTGGAAGGCTAGCCCAGGTTTAAAGGGCCTTGGAATAGCAATGGTGCTTGTAGATCTATTTGTAGCTCTATATTATAATGTTATTGTCGCTTGGTGCTTTTACTATACTTTCGCTTCAATGACACTCAGTCTACCGTGGAAAGATTGTAATAATTCTTGGAATACTAAACTTTGTATCGGACCAGATCTTTTACAAAATGAAACAGCTCTAAATCAAACTATGTACGAGGGTAATTTCACTAGAAGCGAAATGAAAAGTCCTAGCGAAGAATACTTTTAGTAAGAGAAACATTTGTTCTAATAAGAATAATTTACTCTTTTAATTATATATCAATTTTTCTCCAGTAACAAAGTTTTAAAAATTTCATCTGGAATAGAAGAAATTGGAGATGTAGACTGGCATCTTCTTCTCTGCCTGTTGGCCGCTTGGCTTGTTGTTTATTTAGTCTTAAGTAAAGGAATAGCTTCGTTAGGAAAAGTAGTTTACTTTACATCTACTTTTCCTTATGTCCTGTTGACGGCGATGTTAATTCGAGGAGTTACATTAGATGGTTCAAAAGAAGGAATTTTATACTACTTAAAACCCGATTTTTCAAAACTTTTAGAAGCAAATGTAACTGACACAACTTTAATTTAAAATTACTATTTAGAGAAACTATACAATAACTTTATTTAATTTTGAATAGGTTTGGGCTGATGCTGCTGTTCAAATTTTCTTTTCGTTAAGTACGTGTACTGGTGGTCTTATTGCGATGGCTTCCTTTAATAAATTCCATAATAACTGTCTGAGGTAAAGAGATTATATAATTTTTAATTCAGCACATTTATTACCGGCAGTAGAAAATTTGATACAGCACAAAGATGAATATTTAGAGTGTTCGATAAAGCACAGGTGTAGATGATTGATTACTCTACTTAGCCATCTTTTTATATGCTTTTAGTGCAGCACTTAATATGATTTTCTTTTCATCGATAAATAGGCTATGGTAACATTTTTTTTCTTGGCAGAGATTCAATTATAGTGCCCTTAATAAATTGTTGTACTAGTTTTTATTCGGGATTTGTCATCTTTTCTGTCTTGGGTTTTATGGCAAAAGAAAAAGGTGTGAAAATAGAAGAAGTAGCTGCAGCGGGACCAGGCTTAGTATTTGTTGTCTATCCTGAAGGTTTAACAAAAATGCCTGCATCTCCTGTCTGGTCCATCCTTTTCTTTTTTATGATGTTAAATTTGGGATTTAGTTCACAATTTTCTATGATAGAGTGTGTTCTTTCAGCATGCATCGATGAATTTCCTCAGTTGAAGATGGGTAGACGGGAAACTTATTTCCGTATTGGTGCTTGCACACTTTTCTTTGGAGTAGGAGTTATCTTTGTTACAAATGTTAGTAAATATTACAAAACTAGAAAAAAAATCGGAAATTAATAATTACTTTTAATAAATAAAGGGTGGCTTTTACGTCTTCAATCTAGTGGATAATTTCGTGGGTGGTTTTCCTCTGCTAATTGTAGGTCTACTTGAATGTGTTTGCCTGATGTATGTTTATGGTTATGAGAATTTTGTGGATGACATACATATAATGCTCGGAATAAAGCCCAACTGTTACTTCAAGTATACCTGGTGTTTTATATCTCCTTTAATATTACTCGTAAGTTTATTATTTTTCAATACTTATGCACCAATTATAGTTAAGATAATAATAGGATATCGATTTACACATTTTTTCGTTACTCTTTTTGCAAGTTATAATGACAAGTTTTTTTTCGTGAATTCTAAATGATAGTCGAGAAGTAATCAAGATAAAAAATAAAGAGATTACTTGACTATCTATAGTACAAAAAGTAGATCATAATATATTTTGCTTTCATTTAGGCAATCACTATTTTTAAAGCTCTTCAACATGAACCACTGAGTTTGTTTGGACATTATGTCTATCCCAATTGGTCTATGAATTGTGGTTGGATCCTTGTAGCTTTCCAAATTTCCTTTATTCCACTAGTCTTTGTATTAATATTCATGAGAAATAATGGCTTCAAGGTATATGATTGGACAAAAAAATTAAAATATGATAAGTAATAAAATATGACTTTTCATTTTCTATTTAAAGGTTCTGAAACATGTATTGAGTCCATCAAAGAATTGGCAACCTGCCCAACCTGAAAATAGGGTGGGGCGTTATTCAGCAAATATAGACGACCATGTTCCCATTGAGATAAGATTAGAGCCTATTAGTAAACAAGACAAAGATGTGATAAATAAAGAAGGCTTGTACAACGCTGGTTTCCATCCAGACAAATTTTAATAAATGATATTAATAAATGCTTTTCTTTTACCATTTCACTAAACCCAATAAATTACATCCTTGAAATTCATTGAATAAAAATATTCAACACCATGTAATTTACTGTAAGCGCATTATGTCTTATACTGAGCACGTGTTAATAGTTCTCCAAGTTCAACATATATGTCCTATCTGAAGACGAAAAAAAGATAACAAAAAAAAAGATATTCCTTATCATTGAAATGCAAAGTGCGGTAAAATTTATATAAAATATTCGTATGTTTTCATAAGACTTTCCTCAGTTAAAAGAAATAGCTAAAGATTTATAAGCTATCTCATCATACAGATAACGTATAAACTGATTAAGAGAATTTTGCAGCTATCCTAAGTACAATAAAAGATGGATATAGTAGTATAAGGCAATACGATATATAAGATTTGTTAATCGGTTCTTTTATCATTTATAGAAACATATTTATAGGTACACACAACTTTTTATCAGTTAATTCTTGTGCGATCATCGGAGCACATCAATTACGTCTTCTAATAGAATAACTGTATACTGCATGATAAATATATGAAGGAACTTTTAAATAGGATTTTTAACTAAACTGAAGTTAGATTATGGGAGCGAAAAAAGAAAATTCCACAGTTGTTGCTGAAAGTGATGATGGACAAGGTGAATCGCAAGCGAGAGGAGAGTGGGGTGGTCAATTAGAGTTTATTCTTACATGCGTTGGATATGCCGTAGGTCTGGGCAACGTATGGAGATTTCCATATCTTTGTTTTAAGCATGGAGGAGGTTTGTTTTCCTTGTATAGAAAATTTCGATTTAAAATCATTTTCTCTCTCCTATTTAGGATCTTTTCTCATTCCATATGGTAAGTTATAAGCAGTTGTTTATTAGTTTGATTGTAATTTTTTATCACAAAATTGTTTTTTTTACATTCTGTCTGAACAGTTCTTATGCTTTTATTTGTGGGTCTACCAATCTTTCTTTTTGAATTATCTCTGGGACAATTTGCTAGTCTTGGGCCTATTTCCATTTGGCAAGTAAACCCTCTATTTAAAGGTTTGAACTTAGCTTTTGATAAGTAGTTGACTAATATTTTCAATTATTAGGCGTTGGTTATGGTATGATAGCAGTTTCATGGCTGATCAGTTTATATTATAATGTTATCATTGCTTATGCATTATATTTCTTTTTCGCCTCAATGACAAACAATTTACCGTGGACTGATTGTAGTAACAGTTGGAATACAAGATTTTGTATAACTGCAAATATTAGCAGAGCAGAAAGTGGTAATTGGGACGATTATTTAATGAGTGAGTGTAACTTATTCATTTATTTCTTTTACTTTTTGTAAAAATTTTCCGTTCATTAAATTTGCATATAAAAAAAATCATTTCATTTCAATTTATCTTAGAAGTTGTAATATTCATTAAAGTAAGATAATGCACTTCGTTAAGTATACTAATTTATCTCTGGTCTGATATCTCTATCTTAAGTGAAAGCCATGTGCAAAATTATTAAACTATTAGAAGCGTCATCTAGTGTTAAAAGATACTTGTGAGATAGTATTTATCTAAACAAAGTTGTCATATTTACAGGAAATAATATTAGTAATGTTTCTGATTTGAAAACACCAAGTGAAGAATATTTCTAGTAAGCTGATAATTTCCTATGGGTTTAACACCAAGAAATATCTGATAAATGCATTTTATAACCATTACAGTAGGCATGTTTTGAAAATGAGCGATGGAATAGATGATATGGGTGGCATTGTATGGCAGTTAGCCCTATGTTTGTTATTGGCTTGGGTTATCGTTTTCTGCGTTCTTATCAAGGGTATTGCTTCTTTGGGAAAGGTGATTTAGCACGTATTTTTTGTTCTCTAAAGAAATACTGTAAATACCATCTTTTCAATTAGATTGTATATTTTACGTCAACGTTTCCTTATTTTATGATGACTGCTATGATTGTCAGAGGAGCACTTTTAGACGGAGCTGGTGAAGGTGTAAAAAGTTATCTGAAACCGGATATAGAAAAGCTTAAAAATTCTGAAGTTTGGAGTGATGCTGGTACTCAAATTTTCTATTCATTGTCAGCTTGTTCAGGGGGTTTAATTGCTATGGCATCTTATAATAAATTTAATAATAATGTCCTTCGAGATTCGTTGATAGTACCATTTATCAACTGTATGTATGATGATAAAATACTATATATAAAGAGTATGTTTAAATTGCAATATCTTAACGATTTTAGGTTTCACATCGATATTTGCCGGATTTGCTATATTCTCTGTATTAGGTTTCATGGCTAAACTAAAAAATGTTCCCATTGAGCAAGTAGCTCAATCTGGACCTGGGTTAGTTTTTGTTGTTTATCCTGAAGGTTTGTCTCAAATGCCAGCACCCTACGTCTGGTCTCTTCTATTCTTCTTCATGATGATGATGCTTGGGTTTAGCTCCGAATTTTCCATTGCCGAAGCTGTTTTTGTAGCTCTTATGGATGAATTCCCACAATTACGAGCAAATAAATGGAGGCCTATAATGTTTCGAGGAGTATGTATGACAATATTCTATCTAATTACATTGCCGATGGTGGCAAAAGGTGGTTTCTACTTGTTTTCCTTGGTCGATAATACAGTTAGTGGATTTCCATTGCTTATAATTGGCTTCTTTGAGTTGACATCAATTGTATGGATTTATGGTAAGACAATAGTTATATGTTATAAAGAACACTTTTAAATTTAAACTTTTCAACATCAGGCTATAACAGATTTAAGGAAGATTACGCTATGATGTTAGGAAAGTATCCACCTTTATATTTCTTCCTTACTTGGTGTATAATAACTCCTCTTGCGTTAATTGTAAGTAAAAAAAACCCTTCACTAAAAACTTTTCAAAATAAGCTAATAACTTTGAACAGACCGTCACTGTGTTTAAAATCACTCAATACAAAAGTCCAACATTGTTTGATGGAAAATATACATATCCCAAGTGGGCCGAAGCTCTCAGTTGGTTAATCGTAGCTTTTACTTTAGTGTTTATGCCATGTTTCTGGATTTATCAAATTCTAAAAAATGGTGCTTGGTCGGCGATAAAGAAGGCAGCATCTCCAACTCCACAATGGGGACCTCATGATGCAGTAGATAGAGAAGGAACAAGATACAACATCCCACAAGTTACTCTAAGACCTCATTCCAAAATCAGTTATAGTAACGATAGATCGTCAACGGCAAGTGTGTATGGCTATTCAAAAGCAGTCAGCATGAGCGATCCAAGAAATCAGGATTTTAGGAAAAGTCAACTTACAGATACGGTTGAATCAATCTATAGTAATCCTAATCAAACCAGCTCTTTTAGAAATGTGTCAAATCAAAATATTAATACTGTGATGGGACAAGAAATTCCATTGGGTACACAACTGCAGCATGCATATGACAATAAAGGACTTATTCCTTCAAATGAAGAGTATGCTCACACACTTTCGAACGAGGTTGTTCTCGATGCTGTTAAGGCTGCTGCGGAAAGTTCAAATAAAGCAAACTATCAACACGGATTTTAATAACAACTGACACTAGTTAATCAATCATTTATATTACAGTTTCCTCAATTGAAAACTGCTAGTTTTGTACATTTCGTGCAATGTTTAATACACAGATTAAAACTGTTAGTAAATTATTATCATTATTAATAACAATAGTGATAATAATATGAAATTATCAATGAAATGTTTAATTACACTAAATTTTTCATTTATATAATACTAAATTTACATATCTACGTTGAATAAGTGCTGAAGATATTGGAGATAATAAAGTGAAATTTATTACGTAATCCAATCGCAAATAGTCAATCCCTCTTACTCTCTTCTCAGTTTTCCCCCCTCAAAGAAATGTAACAGCACAAAATCAAATTTTGAATACAGAAAGGAAACTTATAATCTTTTATAAAGCCATTAGCTATTCTAAAAAAAATGAAAGCTGAGCGTTCAATTCCAACATTATCTTACGTAAATATCGCTTGGGGTAATATAATTTTTAAACGATATTTGTTCATGTTGGCCGGCGCGCTATTCAATTAACCAACTTAATAGAATTACTCCACCTTCCCTGACGATTTTTAGTCTATTCGTCTTCTAATTTCAAGCAATTTTTTATCGGAAAAATCGATGAACAACGGTAGAACTCAATCAAAATGTTTGAATGGCTTTATTGATGCAGGGATTTTGTGTTGCTTTATTTGCAGCGGGAAATAACCTAACTTTTAGTTTATTAAAGTGGTAACGACAAGACCTATTCAATCACTTAAATTTGTTCGTAGAAAGACACAGAAGGCTGTGATAAGGGAAAACTTATTTTTCCCTCTCTGTGTCTCTCTTCGTGTGTCTCTCTCTCTCGTACTTCGCAACCAACTTCTCGCAGAAATCTCAGTCAACAGAACTCTGAGGAGAAAATAAAATGAGTTACACGAACAGAGATTTAGATCGGAGTTCCAGCTTTGAAGAGGAATCGTCCGGATTAAATCAGTTGCTGAAGAGATGTTGTGTTGGTGGAAAAGCTTTTTTTGACGCTCTAAAAGCGATGATCACAAGATTACTTTTTATTCTACATTCTTTAATTGCTATTTGGAGGGTGACTATAACAACTGGTCAACTGTACTGGTTAATGTGTCTTGTATTTTGCCTACTAATCATTGAAACAGGCATTGTTCTTTTTATAAGGAGAGGTCACGAATGGAAGTGGTTTACGCCAAGTGTTTTATTCTATCTAGCCGCAGTTGTGCCACCAATTTGGATGTTGGAATTAAACAAGTTGAACTATCATGAATCAAGATTGAATAATACATTATTCGCTTTTGATATTAATAAAGTAGTATAAATCTTTTAACTCTAACAATAATAATCTGATCACAACGAATTATTTAGAATAGCCTCAACTTTCTACCGCTAGCCATTTCGAATGATGATTGGGTACTAATCGTTGAGCAAGCTCTCTTGGTTCTCATCATTGTTTGTAGATGGCTTATGCCGAAAGGAGATTTGACTAGAGATCAGCTCTCTTCTTTACTCTTGATTTACCTTGGAACTGCATCGGATATCGTAGATTTTTTCACAGTTATGTCTGAAAAACAAATTGTTGAAGACAAGGGTTTTGTATATTGTATTCTCTTCATTTGGAGCTGGTCACTTTTCCAGTTCCCATTTACTGTAACGGCAACAAAGGATAACGAAACAGATGAAAATGAGGAAAATCAGCCGGACGAAAAGAAAGAAACACAACGAGAGAAATGCATGAAATATGTAGAAATATTTCTTGAGAGTGAAGCTTGGGGTATTATGATATCAGTTTTAATGCAAGATGGACCTTTTGTAATAATTCGTTTGATTGCAATATTTAAGTATAAAGTGTTTAACTACACTAACTGTTTTTTTGCTTGCAAGAATGCTCTGGTTTTAGCACTTCAACTATATCGGCTAATCTCCCTTTACTGCGAAAAAAAAGAAAATAAAAAGAAAAAGGGAGAAAATAAAGCAAAGCTTGGCTACAACTTTTGTGATTAATTATCTCAAATATGGATTATATACTCGCGACAGATGGCGTTACAAGAAAATAAATCCGCCGGATAAATTATTTAATTATGTTTTTATCTGCTATACAACTTATGACATACTTGAACAAAATAACATTTCATATTTGACATTATTTTTTATCATTTTAATATTTAAAAAACAAAATACCTTAATTGTGAATTTTTAACAGACGGTTGACCTTTCTATACATAATAGTCTTCTCAACAAAAAGCAGGAAGGCTCCTAAACAGACGCCGGTGAACAATAACAAACATATACCTTCGATATCCTTGACTAGGATAGAGGAATGGTTGAAATTCTTTCCGCCCCTCTTTAGGAGACAAATTTTATTTTCTGGCCAATAAGTTTTCATCCATTTATCTATGAGACCGGAATCTATCATTTTCAGTATCCTTTAAATTAGATAGCATAATTAAAAGTATTTCATTATTGGATAGTATATTAGATATATATACTCTTTGTTGAAAATGTTGATCATAGGACTACCGTCTTGTAAAGCAAAAGCATAGCCTGTGGGCATGAACGATGTTGTACCTATATGGTATTGACAGGAAGAAGACTCCGCTACAATGGCATGAACGTTTTTCGTGTCCTCTAAAAGAACAAATCGACCTTCTGCAACTCTTTGAAATCCGACAGTCAGATTATCTACTATATTCTTCCCTGGATCTTTCATAATCCTCTTCCAAAGGTTTTGATATAATTCTGTATCCGATGACTAAACCGAATTATATATGTTAAAAGTTATCTAGATCTTGTAAACATTTTACAAACTTGCAAAACTTGAACTAGGGCTTGTCCTTTTACTAATCCAATATCATAATCAGTTGCCTCTTCTAGGTCCATTAAACTATTTATAGGAGATGCCACTTTTTGAACAGTTAGAAATGCAGTTAAATTTCCTTTGTAAATAGCTGATAAAATGAGAACAGTCAACCAAAACCCAGCAGTAAATAAACCAATCCCAGGACCTAAAAGTTTTACTCGATAACCTAAAATATAAAATTTATCTTGTTATCGAATTATCCTGTTTTTAATGCCTACTTTGAGATAAAAAGGAAGCAATAGTAAACGTTACGGAATCAATGAGCGTCAACAAGCGTTTGCTATTAATCAATAAGCACAACAATTTTGGATTTTTTCCTTTTGATTCTTCTATTACGCGAAACAAGTAATGAAGTCCAACTACTAGCGGACCTAACGAAGCTATACAATACCATAGCGTTGATCTATAAGAAAAGCACAAATTTATTTCAATATTTTGTTAAATATCTAGTATTTTCTAACTTGAATGGTCTTAAATAAGCCAATATGTGGCTATTAGTGTCTCCAGTTTTGAAAACTAAACTGTGAGAGCCTTCCCAAATTGGAGTTATGAAATCGATAGCTTCCTCTCTATGAGATGTAATTGTAAAGGATGCAACTCCAAAATCAACCTCCTTAAACGAGTAAGCTTTCTAAAAATAAATTAAAAAGTAACTTGAACAAACTTTTCTTTTGACCATTCCCACCATCCCATTCCAGCGCCCTGACTTGGTTTGAATTCCCCATTGACCATCGGGAGGTTCAGAAATAACATAGCTGTAACAAATTTCTTCTAAAAATTGCTTATTCCTTTTTACCTAAGCAGGCTACTTACGAAAAATTAAGCCTTTTGGACAATTCATTAAGAATGTCAAATGCCAAACCTGAAAAGTAGGCACTTCCATTTACGTAGTATTTCTTAATTTGAAAGAGTTTATTCTATAAGAGAAATAAGTTATTATTAAGACTGCAATGTACAATTACACCTGTATTTATCTATAAATACACAACTGGAACTGTAGTTATATTAAATATCTTTCCATCAAATCCGGAAAATTTTCGATTTATTGATGAAAGCGGTAAAGGAAAAGAATCTTTGAAATTCCAGGTAAATTTATTATTAACAATGACAGAATTATGTAATTCTAACTGTAATTAAAAATATCTGATATTATATACATTTTCTAAAAGAGAAGCTAACCTCATGTCGACCAGAGTTTTCATTACGTCTTTGTAAACCGAGAAATACCCAATTTTTTTCACAAGTTATAGAACATATTGATGAATTAATCAAATCTGAAGATGCATCCAAACTGATAGAAATTACATTTTCCCCACTAATCAGAATTCTTTGTAAGTTATAACTCTTTTTCGTTATGACAAACCATTCGTTGAAAGGTCCAATTATTTCTAATTTTCTAGACTGGTAAATTAATAACACAAAGATATTCAGTGGGGGGCGAGTATAATGTATATACTAATATTTCTCTTTCGGAGAAATTTTACTAGTGGAAAGTGGAAACTAATACTTGAAGAAGATTAGTTACGAATATTTTTAGCGACTTACTAATTGGATTGTTTCTTCAAGTTGTCTCTCTCCAGACGATAGTACAATAATAAATTTAGAATATTTCCTTTGTTCATAAATGTATTTCTGACTTTTATTAAATTGATAGTTTATATCAAAAGCTTTGTATTTAGTAAGCTTTAATTCATTAGCTGCTCTCCCTAATAAACCACCTAGAGATTGCACACAGTTGGAAGAAAAGATATTGTATTTGCAACTAATCTTTTTTATTGATGATAAATCTTACCAAAAATCTTGTCGTATAAAAATGTTATATAACTTCCTTTTTCTATGGTATAAATAATATTAACGATGTTAGTTAAGGCGTTTGTCAACTTTTTTTCAAATAGGTCATAATTTATTATTTTATACTCTTTATTATAATCATACAATGAGAACCTTCGAGCATCACTGTAACTATCAAATAGGATATATGTGTCCCGATCGCCTAGAAATAATGAAAAGTCTATTAATTAAGATTAATTATCTCCAGTATGTAGTTTAATTTTTATCAGACCTAATTTTAAATAATAATCTAACTCTGTTTCACTATAAAAGCAGTGAACCTTAGTGACCTCTTTTGTCAGACAAGAGCAAAAGCTTTCTTGATATTTCATACATCTTTTCGAAAATAAACCTGAAAAAAATCAGTGTAATAGAAGTTGATAATTAGTAATTAATTCTTACCCAATTTATATCCACTCTTTCTTGGAATACTTAAAAGTAAGTACAATATTTGCGCTATTGATATCCAAATTTTCATAAGGAATGAGAAATATCGAGTATTTGATATAAAAAGAATATATTGTTTATTTAAGACAAGTGTCTATACCTCCCAATTACGTATAACTAAAGATGTAACGTTCCCGCTAGTGACGTCTATCGCTTATATTTTGCTATAATTTACAGTTGTACATTAAAAATAGAAATATAAATCATTAAGTTACGTAATAAAAAAACGAGAGAAAATTATCAGAAGTTTCTAATGAAGCTCATAAATTGCATACTTTGTGAAATATAATAATCTTATTATTGCGAAAAACTGTAACTGTAACATAGGCAGTCTTATATAGAATTAACTATTTAAATAGTTTGAATTGTACAAATGAATTACATAAGGAAATTACGTGCTATTCTGAAGGATCTATATAGTTAATACAATATAATTTTATTAGCTCATAAGATAGTTATTTAGAAGAATGATTAAAAAAATGATAAAAACGTGAATAATTTGGAATAATAGAAATTGTTTTGAAAGAGTACGACCTTTAGAGCAGTTCTAATGAGTTTTAAAATAAAAATTTATGACTCAAATTGAGAAAGTCCATATGCAACTAGATATTGATAAAGTATAAATACCTGCAAAACTATCTACAGTAGACAAATATGAAGGGAAAAGAGTTTATCGTAATCTCTCTGTTCTTTAGTCTATTCTACTTCATAGATGGTAGAATAAGATATGTTATCCGTAATGGGGATGGGGTAAATATTTGGAAACTAATTTAATAAAAAAGAAACCTATTCACAAATTATAATAAAATTTTTAAGGATCAAGTTCTCGAGTTGAATACTAACTCAAACGGAAAGCAAGTATATAAAGATTCAGGATCAGGGGCGTACAAAGATCTAGGTGTCTGGGATCCGAGCAACGAAACCGGATGGTATATGGCTGGCCAGAGAGCTCAGGTACTTATTTCAGTTTTATCCCGTTAAATCAGCTAATTTTATACATTTCAGCCTTCACATGGAGGACTATCGGGAACTATTGTCATGGTAAAAGAGTTAAGGCCAAAAGATAATCCAAGGTTGTTAGTTGAGCCTACTGATTTTAAACAAGTTTGGGAAAACCGGGGAGGCTTAGCCTATGATGATATTGGAGTATGGGAAATGGAATGCCCAACAAATTATGTTTGGTTAGGACATATATCCCATGGATGTGACGGTTGCAGATGGCCTAAGCCAAGTTGGTACAAAACTAGAGTAAGATGTGTACATAATACAATGGTAGATGAGTGTACCTTGGAAAGAAATCCATTGTGGACAAACGAAGGCGATACTGCAAATACAAAAGCCTCCTTCTGGAATTATGACACAAGAGTTGCAAATAGGTTCAGTGGCTTTTACATGACCCGAGCTGGTAGTTATGATGAACCACCAAATTATAACAGAAAAGTCTATTGCTTCAAGCAACACGAAGAAATAGAAGACCTTTAATATTCTCAATACCATCGACAATCAATTGTAACATTTATTTCCTACCAAATAAACTTTAAATTAAAATAAAACTATGAACGTTTATTTTTCATTCACTTTAGGTTAGTATCAGGCGCTTTCTCCTCTTTTTCTTCTTTCTTCTTATCATTCGGAGTTGAACTATAGAATTTGGAATAAATCATTTTAGTTATAAGTTCTTTTATCTTTTAGAATTATTATACAATTAGTTAGCATTGCTTATTTTAGAATTCTATACAACAGTTAATAAAATGCTTAATAAGCAACTAGCAGATGGCTATTCTTTCATATCTGATGTTGCCTTACAGCGCTGATGATAAATATAGACGTTCCATAGACAACAGTAAGGGTGCATTCCACATATAGAGGGCTGATTACAAGATTCTCGAGTATATACATATTTGTGCATTTGTAAATGTAATATGTATATGCTAACCTCACATCGATAGGATCGACATTACCGGTATGTTTTGGTGCCGTCTTG
This sequence comes from Dimorphilus gyrociliatus, assembly GCA_904063045.1. NCBI lineage: Eukaryota > Metazoa > Annelida > Polychaeta > Dinophilidae > Dimorphilus > Dimorphilus gyrociliatus. The sequence continues at coordinate 140,209 of CAJFCJ010000018.1, forward strand.
GTAAATTCCATGACGTCCGTACTTGGTAGCTCCATACATTCATCCGTTTGATCGCATAACGCTACAAAACGGAAAGACCTTTCCAATTTTGAATGGACAGGTCTTATGGATGGACCAACTAGATTAGCTACCTCTTTTTTTTCTTTGTTACAAAATAATTTCTTTCATTGAAATGGAATATTTGACCAAAAAACGAAAATTACCTGAAACGCCAACTATATTTCGAATGGACAATAGATTTGTTGATTGAAGTGCTATTAGGACGTGTGTTGCCACTTCGATATTATCGAACGAATTTTTACCAAATTCACTTCTTCTAGCTAACCATAATAATGAAGACTCGTAGTCCTCATCAAGAAGATAGCGACGTCCACCCGCATTTATAGCTTGTAGTGCCAATGCGGTTTCTAAAACAGATCCGTAAGAGTTATCATTTCTCCTCTTTCTCAAAATATAATCAATGGATCTCCCCAAAGCTTGTCCAACTATAGTCTTGTCTCTGAAGCATGATAGCGCCATAACAGACATGCATGTTTCACCTAAATATATAAACATCACTATAAAACGAAATTTAAAGAAAACCAGAAATTATACCAAATCCTCCCGTGAAGCTGCCGTCACTTTTCTGCAGTTTAATGATTTTATATAGATGGTCCAAATGAATATCGGTTCTGCCATTAAATAGAGCTATAATTGACCAACTGACAGCATAAGCATTAGTTTTGCTGTAATATACGGTTTGTTGTAAATGTTGGGATAACATTTCAATTAGATTATGGCCATAAAAATTTGATGGATTACGAAAGAGTACTAATAGGGCATTGATATATTGAGCTAGTCGTATTGTGGTCAATTCTTTTCCTATACCTCTGACACTTCTGAAAAGATTAATTCATTAAAGAAATTATTTTGCAAATAAACAAACCGGCTAAGTGAAGAGAGAAGTTGAATATCTAATTTGTCTATTGTTCTTTGAGAATCTATGTTGCCGAAAGCCCAATGTGTATCGGACAATTGTAAAGCCATCAAAACTAGCGGTGTATTCTGATAAGACCAATCTCCTCTAGTATTTCTTTTATTTAGTAAATATTGCTTTAGCCTCAGACGTTCTCTTATTAAATTTTCCGTATTAGCATCCTCTTTTGTCAACATACATCCTAGAAACAATCCAGTAATTAAGCATGCTAAAGATCCAAATACCGTCAACAGTACTAATCGAATACATCCACAATTATCCGGTCGGTTTAAGCGGAGCATCTAAATGAAAAATGAAAAGACATAATAATTAGCTTTTGTGCATAATTTTAAAGACTAAAATCATTACGTTGCATGAGGAGCTCCTTAGAATTCTTTATTCAAAAAATTTGTTCTATTCCTTATGGTAAAAAGCATTGTTTTTATTTATCAATTTTATATTGCTGCTGCAAGCAGATATTTTTTCTCTACTAGATATGCTACCATCGATTTTGCGTTACAATCGATAGACGCCGGAACCGGAAAGGCTGCATGAGGCAGACAAGTTCCTCTGTATAGTCTTTCTAATTGCTATCAATTATATAAGAATTGTCTTTACCGCTTTTGAACCTGTCTTAGATTGCCCAACCACTTTAATAAAATAACTTTTATAATGTAATAAATAAAATGAAAGATAGATACGAAAGCAGATAAAAAGAAACTGATCCAGAAAGACACTATGTTAACTTTTAATTATAAAAAAGTTTTTAAAATTACAAACAGAAAAAAGGTAATAATAGGTAAAATTGTTTAATACATCAAAAATAGACGAATAACAGCACTACAAATGATCCCTCTTAGTTTTTCACTGTCAAATACAATTGCAACTACTTAACGATAAAGGAGAACATTTACATCCATAATATCAAAAACAATGTATCTTATCTGCTGTCCATATAAATTATTAAACAAAAGTTAACTTATTGCAATCGATTGAAAACATTGAATATCCAATTTTAAACTCCATTAATATTATTGTCATATAGCATATATTTCGAATACTTCTTGTAAAGCAATATATTTATTTATTAGACAGAACAAAGAACTGAATATCATTCAAAAGTATTGTTTATTATAAATCTCTCAGTCTAAGTCGTAATCCACTAGTTGTTTCAGTGCTGTGGTTCGAAAAAAGACAAAGACTTTAGCAACTAAATTATTTTAATGTGAATAAGAGAGACAATATAACGAACCATGAGACCAAATCTGCTCCAATTAGATCATAAATATGGTATGTCATACCTAATTTCGCAACTTTTGGAAGTTTTCTTTTTTCCAATTCCTTAAAAATTCAAGAATCATTTATAAACAGTTATAAACTTATCATTTATATAACGGATGTAGTAAACTTACCGGCTGTAGTATTTCCTTATATTTACATTTTTTTATCATCGTTAAACATGCCTTTCGACCTCTCATCAATGATTTTGAATACAAGCTTACTGACGGAATTGAAAGCCAGTAGCAACCAACGTCTCGAACAGTTAGTAAACCAGCAGAAATTAATGCTCTGTTTGTAATTATTAATAATAATTTGTAACATGTGCATAGTTATATACATACGTAATATCATTATCGGTAATGTGATTTTCATTAAGCTGCTTCTTGTCTACGCTAACAAAGTTACCTTTCAAAATAATGTTATTCATAAATCTATCTGTTGAAATGTAAAAAAAATGCTTTTAGGATTCGCATGAGATTAGAATAATCAACCTAAAGCAGTCTTTTTCAGGGCTTTTGGTAAGAGAATTTCGTGTATGTGATTCTTATAATCATCTGTAAGCACCAAGGCAAAATCGATATCTTCAGATCCTAAACGGAACAACTTCACCTCTCCATTTTTCCGCATATCATCCTTCAACAAAATGTCATATTAAATATTTATCAAATAATAGTCGATAATTATTGTGCTTCAGCTAAACTCACCAACTCTCTATCGACCTGAGTTCGATCAGAAACTAAAGCGTACAGTTGATGTTTAAGAACTATAGCTGGTATTTGACTTTGAAATTTATCCGTAGGAAACATATTCTTTATTAAAAAATATGCACTTCTGATTTCCGAAAAGTCATCGAAATCTGTCAGTTTAAACAGTGTTCGAATTCATAGCAATGCGATCATTTAAAGTTAGCGTAAGCTTTCTATTATTGTACGTTATCGAAAATTGAATAGTTTCATATAAATATAATATATTTTTTAAATAAGGTAAATATAATTATTTTATTTTATGCATACCGGCATCTTGCTCATTTAATTCTTCAAGTGTTGCACCATTCGATGATTCATTACATAATCGTTTCTTACTTTTGTAAGCATTTGGTACTAACTGTCTCTTCCGATTCATATTTGCTGAATATTCGCCTGATTGTTAGCAAAAATGTCTGCAAAAAAAATTTAACAACGAAATCAAACAAACCAGGGGGAAATCTGTAATCGTCCGTATCGCTACTGCTGCTATAAAGATTACTTATCGGTGGATAAGCCTGAACATTGCGTGAATTTGACATAACAGATATATTAGTTTAATTTGTAAATTTCATAAATTTAAGACGTATTATATCTTTTTAATAATTTTTTCACACACAGGTTACTTCTCGTCGCTCCGTGAATTTTTGTGAGCTTGATTAGATGGGAATTTTTCCACATAAATTGTTTTGCAAACGTACCGATTTCGATTGGATATAGAAAAGATTACAACTATCTATCTACGAAAACCCACATTGTTAATTATTAGTTCATCATAGTGAAGAAACTTGGTTTTTTTATTTCAACCGATTGATGGCTCAAACCGGATACAGAAACCTTCTCTGTGACCTTAAGAGTAGTAGACAGATTCGCAAGTTTTGTAAAATCAAAATGGCGCACTACATTTTACAGACTGAATGCTTATAATGATTAGACCTCTATATAGACTAGTAGAGAGTGTCATCTTTCGGCTATTGGGAACATTTTGTCCTAATCAGGCCTATTCCATGACGTTTACAACGTGGCTTAGGCGACTTAACGAAACGTGGCATTCCTTCTCCAAATTGGAAAGAGATAGCGTCTTAGACCTTTATTAATTGTATCAATTATTAGATTTACTGGTTACATCATGTTTAAACTAACATTACTCTCAATCGCTTTGCTACTATTTAGTCAGCTGGCACTTGTATCAACAGAAGAACCAGAAATTAAAGAGGAAGAAAGAGTTCTTGTTTTGGAAGACGGAAACTTTGACCATGCAGTTAGTAACAACGAATTTATTCTTGTTGAATTCTGTAAGTATTTTGAAACATATAAACTATATGTTACTAATTGTGGCATTTGTTGCAATAATCTATAATAATGTTAATGACAGATGCACCTTGGTGCGGACACTGCAAACAACTGGCCCCAGAATACGCCAAGGCTGCCCAGAAGCTCTTTGATGAAGGCTCCCCTGTAAAGTTGGGCAAGGTTGATGCTACCGTTGAAAAGAAATTGGCCGAAAAATTCAAGATTGGAGGCTTCCCCACTCTTAAATTCTTCAGAAACGGAAACCCAACCGACTACAAAGGTAACCAATTAGCTCTTTGTCTATTTAATGTAGTCCTATATGTACACGTATTCATGTTAAATGAGTATGTGGCACATCATTTGTACATTATCAACTCCTGTTTCAATATACTCAATTAATTACAGGTGGAAGACAAGCCAACGATATTGTAAATTGGGTAACTAAGAAGAGCGGTCCCCCAGCCATTAATTTGGAAAATGTTGAAGCTGCTAAAGCTTTTGTTGACAAAGATGATGTTGTTATTGTAGGTTTCTTTAAGAATGCTGAAGATGCTGAAGCAAAGGCTTTCCTTAATGTTGCCGCAGCTTTTGATGATTTACCAATTGGCATTTCTTATGATGAAGCTGTAAAGAAGGAATATGAAATGGAAAACGGTGTTTCAATGTTCAGAAAATTCGACGATGGTAGAGTAAATTACGATGGAGATTTAACTGTTGAAGATGACTTGACCAGCTTTATCAATTCAAACCGTCTTCCATTAGTCATTGAATTCACCCAAGCCAGTGCATCGAAAATCTTTAGTGGTCCAATTAAAAATCATCTTCTCCTTTTCTTGGAAAAATCTAGCGAAACTTTCGATGATCTTGTAGCCAAATTCAAAGGAGCCGCCTCCAGTTTTAAAGGACAAGTTCTTTTTGTTTACTTAGACGTTGTTGAGGGTGAAAATAAGAGAGTCTTGGAATTCTTTGGTGTTAGCGATAAAGATGCTCCAACTGTTAGATATATATCATTGGAACAAGATATGGCCAAATTTAAGCAAGACTTTGATGATATCAATACTGAAAATGTTAAAGACTTTGTTGAAAGAGTTAGAGATGGAAAAGTTAAGCAACATCTCAAAACCGAGAATATTCCTGCAGATTGGGATAGCAAAGCCGTTAAAGTCCTAGTTGGGGAAAACTTTAACGATGTTGCCAGAAATGCTGACAAAGCCGTTCTGGTTGAATTCTATGCACCATGGTGTGGGCATTGTAAAAATCTCGAACCAATTTGGAATGAATTAGGTGAAAAATATGCTGAGCGTTCAGATATTGTTATTGCTAAAATCGATTCTACTGCAAACGAAATTGAAAATGTTAGCATTCGTGGATTCCCCACTATCAAATTTTTCCCTAAAGGATCTGACGAAATAATAGATTTCAAAGGGGAAAGAACTCTCGATGGTTTCTCCAAATTCCTTGATGAAAACGTAGGAGTCGCTGCCGATAAGAAAGATGAACTTTAGTTCATGAATATTTTGTTAACGTCCCTTTAAAAAATCAAATAATTTAATGTGAGGAACGTGTTACTTTCGTTTTGTAAAATTTATTGCAATAAAATTTTTCTAAAAGTTAGCTAAAAATTTTTCAAAGTTCAATTTAATTATAAAATTTTTAATTATCTAACAACATATGGTGTTTATCTAAAGAATTGATTTCTTAGTTTTATGGATTTTTCCACTTTAGGTTAGCGATCTCGATTATCGCATCGCTTTCTTATATCGTTTACATATTATCACTTCCTAACCTTGCATTTCCGGTGTGATTGTACGAAAAATTGTAGAAAACATCTTAATCGGAATTTATATTAGTTTAAAATTGAAATCTACAATTATCAGTAAAAATGAAATGGTTTGATGGTAATGTGACTGAGGCTATTCAACAAGCTAAAGAAAGATCATCTTTGTTTATTGTATATATATCAGGTTGTTGTTTTTCGTTTCTTTCCTTTTTTCGATTTGAATGCTATTCAAGACATATTATTAGTTTAACAATATGATAATATTGTCTTCTTAGGCACTGATGAAATATCTAATAAAATGATCCAAACTTGGGAGAATGAAGATGTTTGTAAAGCAATCGAAGAAACAAGAAGTGTTTGTCTAAAATTAGAAGCAAATAGGTTCGTTTATTAGATTAATGTGTTTAATCTTGACATTTATTATATTTTTTCACAGTGAAGAGTGTGCACAATTTTCAGTCTATTGTATCCTTTTTTTAAGATATGATTAAGTAATTAGACATTTTCTAGTATTTAATATGTTGATTCAATGAGAATATTTAATTGTATTTAATCCTTGACTGAGAATATTAAGATCCTGTAATGACAGTTCCAACAACATACTTTATTGGATTCGACGGCAAGCAGAAGCTTATTGTAGCAGGTTACGTCGAATCAGCTGATTTTTTAAAAAAAATAACTGAGGCATGCGATGGTGTCAGTCCATCTGATTCTGCATCTGGAGTTGACTTGTCTATAAACGATAAAGTCGAAAAAGCTAAAGAAAAATTGCGACAAAAACAAGAGGAAAGAAAGTTTGAAGAAAGTCAAAAGGAAAAGGATGACGAACTAAACAGACGATCTGTATGCTATAATTTTTTGTGATGATATATTAAATAGTGCTATTTTTCAGACGGGCAAAAATGTCACAAAATTGAAACAGTGGCAGGAAACTAAAGAGGCAGAAGAAACTAGAAATCAGATTATTAAGGACAGAGAAGAGGATAAAAAAGCAAAAGAAAGAATTAAAGAACAAATTGCAAGAGATAGGTAAATCAGATTTTATTACTCTGAACAAACTTAAAGATTTTTTGATAACCTAGAGCTGAGCGTAAGGCTCGATTTGAAGAGACACAACGTCTTAAGAAGGCGACCACCGAAAAAGAGAAACAGGAAAAATTACAAAGAGAAGCCGATGAAAAGCGAATGGAAGCTTCTAGAAGAAGGTAACCTTTACTTTTTTTTTTTTAAAGAAATGAAGGAAACGGTGCTTCCTTGTTGCAGTGAAACTGCCCGTATACAGTTTCGTTTACCTGATGGTCAGGCTGTAAATCACTTTTTCCCTTCTGGTAATAAATTTCAAGACGCAGTTGATTATTTAAGGACTGAGGTTATTCTTTTAAAAAATTAAAGTGTATTTTAATGTAATCGTTTATCTAACTTCACAGCACTCTCTAAAAAATATTCAACTAATGACGAATTTTCCCAAGAGAATCTACAATCCGAACGAATATGGTTTATCATTTAGTGAATTACAGCTGGCTCCCTCATCTGTGATTACTGTTAAATTGGTATGTGCGGTTTATTTTTTTATTATAAATAAAGCGTGTGTATCGATAGCTCGGAAGTTTTATGTCAACTCCTGGAGATGGTGGTGGAGGAATGGGTTTAGTTTCAAGTATCTACAATACTATATCAAACTCTATAACCTCTGTTTGGAACATGATTTACACATTTGTATTTGGTACACCACAACAACCAGCAGTTCAATCTAATCGATCCAACAGTCAACAACAAAGAGACTCTCAGACCTCTTCAACTTCGTAAGTAAACAGGTTTTTAAAACTCTTTTCCGAGCTGGTGAAGAATACACTAAATATATTAACAGAAATACACTGAGGCATCGTTCGAATATAGCAAGGTTATCTGATAGGAGGAATGACGACGATGACATGGCACTTTACAACGGTAATTCTACGCAGCAAATGTAAAGTTAATGTCAGTTTGGTTAAGTATTTTAAAACAATAAAATTTTCAATTTTAAGATTCAAAAAAAAAAATCAATTGTCTTTTTATTTTAACAACGAATAGGAACGGCAAGAAAAATTCACGAATTGAGACAAATTTCAGTTAAAAAAACATCTGTTTTTGCGCAGTAAGTGAATAAAAACAAGTTGTCAAGATTTTCCGTTAAATCAAGTTAGAACTTTCAAAGGGTATGATCATATTAATTTCACAAGGCACAAAAAGTGACAGATCAGAATTTTTCATCTATTGTAGCTTATTTAAATATTTCTTCTCAAAATAGTTCAGCGATGTATATAGCATAGGCGGATATAATATTTAAGCAACGAACACGATAGTTAAAAGCCGATAAAATTATTTGACACTCACAACGTCAAAGCCGCGAAAGAAGAAAATTCGAATATTGTTGCAGTGATAAAAATGGAATAATTTGCAAAACCTACGTTATTGCAACGTTTCTTTAAAAAACATTGGTCTCAGTGCACCCCAGCAATAACGTATGTTTTTTTTTTTTTGTTTTTTTGACAAATAAACATCTAGAAACAATGGCTAATATCGACTATCTACTGAGACTACATGATTCGAAATGAATATTTATACTAATATTACCCGCAATGATGTGACGATATTCTGTATAGTCTGCATAGGATAGGGTAAAACTACTGCAAAAGGAAGCAGAGTGTCTTATTGTTAAATACATACAACATGTTTCTAAGAATATCTTCATGTTTTTTACATATAAATTACAAACCAACAAATGCAAACACCCAATATCCATCGACTAGCAAAATAACACCCAAATTTTACCTTTTCGAACTAGAAACTACTTTGCATCGTACAAACGTGTTCAAGTGTCTGCAGTAACAAGTTTTAACACTTTCCAGACCAATCCGTTCTCGAAACATGAAAAACCTGACATCTAAAAAAGAACTACCCAAATTATAAAAAAATTCATCTTCTATACTAAAACATCAAGTGGCTGAGTAATTGGGTGCGTTCTCTTTTTTTAAAGGAAAATGTAATAGATAAGGTATAAATACGCTTCCCCAACTGTTCAGTCTTTTTCAGTTAAACGTCAAAAAATTAAGTAAAACAATTATGATTATTATAAAAAATTTTTTAAGGACGAACATTTTTTTCAAGCAATATTCTGAAGCGCATTAAAATACGTTACTTTGTGCCCCCCAAAGAACACACCCTTTTTTCAAGCTAAGACAAAAAACATTTTTCAGATAAAACTTACGAACGAACGTTAAATAAATAAATAAATAAATTAAACTTTTCAAGCATCCCAACGAGATCCTACCACAAATTTTACGAACAAGGTCTCGAGCAAAATGCAAAGCAAACTAAATCAGATGATTGTTTACCTGACGTGCATGACGAATAATCAATACTAGGCGACAATCAAGTTTTGTTATCGAAAAAATGCCTTTAATACACGACAGATATGTAAAAATGTATAAGTATGAGCATATTGCAGAGAAGAGGAAAAAAACATGGCATCAAACGTAAATCGTTCCGCAAAAATGGCACTATTACAGTTAGCCAATAAAACCAACTGCAATATATCAAACTACAAACCGCAAAGCGATGAACACTAAACTAATTACCAACAATCTGCATGCTATAACCACATTCGTTTTTACTTCAAGTGTTTTCACTTCAAGTTTCACTCTCTTAGCTGTCCTCACTTTTGACATCTTACTTGCAAAGGCAAGCTCTCTTCTCCGCTTCTCTCACAAATGCATTCAGTACGTTCAATGGTGATTTTATCTTCCTCGTATAAATTGGTTTCGGTAGATCTGTATGAGACATTTGCATCGAACTCCACAAAGCCTTTCTAGCCTTTTGAACAGAAGCTCTCAAGTCAGCAATGCTAGCCGATAAGGCGAGAACAACTGAAAAATTCAACAACTTTATCAAACAATAATACTTAACAATAAATATGCGTTACCTTTACTAGACTTGCTTCGATCGATTTCAGCTCTCATGACGTGTCGATCTCGATTCATGGCGACTTCGTCCTTCCTTCTATTGTGAACTTGGCAAATTGCCTCACGCCATTCTCGAACAGCCAAATGTAACGGCGAAGGTAAAGAATCACCTCTTAAACGTTCCATGTACTGCATAAGCGAACACACCCTCGCTTCTTCTTTAAAACTCTCAACTACCAATCTGTCGACCCGCGAAGGATTAGCAGCCAAACGTGGAATATTACTTGGGGTTTGATTAAATCCTGAAATCTTTTTGCCAGGATTTTGTCTGGCTAGTTCCGCTTCGCTCTTCTTCCTTTCTTTTTCAATTAATTTGAACTGTTCGTAGCACTCCTCAAGATTTTGATGAAGTTCGTTTGCAGGTCCACTCCTCTTGTGGAAAGGTCGGCTACCTGGATAGTGAGTTTGTGTTCCACTTGGATAAACCAAAGGTGCTAGATTGTAAATGTTTTCATTTAGCAAAGCCTGTTCATAAACTTCTGGCTGATATATCTGCGGCCAGGGATTGAATATCTGAGGATGAAGTCTTGGAGGGAGAAACAAAGGATTGTATCCACCAGTTTGTTGAAGCTGTTTAATTATATGCAAGTAACTAGCAAGTTCCTTCAATGACGCTCCTTCCTCACTCTTGATTTTCATAGCATCGATCTGAGCCTGAAGACTGGATAATTCAGCTTGTTGAACAGAAGGCTGCTCAACTGTATCCGAACTTTGAGTACTATTTCCACTATTGTTCCTCTTCCTGGTCGGAGTTCCTGGAGCTGCTGGAAAATGGCTCTTTTTCTGAAGCCAATGAAGTTCATGAAATCTCGACGAATTCATTTGGGATCTTTCAAAAGACGGGGCATCCGGATTCAAAACGCTCTTTTTCACCTCGTTCCATTCCCTGGTAGAAGCTGGTAAAAAACTTTCCGTAGTACCCGTTGATTCCAAAGAACTATTGCCCATACCCGAATCCTGATCTACAGGGAAGAGTTCCCTGGCATACGGCTGTTTTTCAAATGGTCTGAAGACAGAGTCCTCCTCTTCGAAAGGTGCCCGAGTGTATTCGATATCCACTGGCTCGTCTCTGATTCTGCTTTTCTGTGGCTTGAAAGGTAGAGCCTCATCCAGACTCCTTGGGGTTGCTGGAAACCTTTTGCTTAACCCTGGGGCTGGACTGGGAGTCTGGAGCCAATTCTTTTCATCTATTCCAAGAGACCAGCCTCTTGGTTTTGCCGGACTACTGAAGAGGCTATAACGATTATCCTCTCCGCCGAAAGCAGAATACGGCGCAACGTCAGCAGTTGGCCATTCATCTTTGCTTGACAAGCTGTCGGACTCATCAACGATACGTGAAACTAAATCGTTGAGACCATTGCTTGATAAACTGCTGTTGCAAAGATTCTGTTCTGATTTCTCCCATGTTCCAGGGTCCTGCTGCAAAAAAAGAAAATAATATGTAGGACAAATAAGACAAAAATAGAAAAATGTAAACATGTTTTTTATATTTTAGACTTCGACTTTAATACAAGACGAAAACAAAACAGCCATTATTTATTACGTACCTGCGGAGAATCATCGTAGAGAGATTCAGAAACAGGCCATCCTTCATTTGCAAAATCAGGTATATTCGGATTCATTTTCTGTAAGGATGAATAGTAGACCTTAGAATGATTCGTCACAATTAACAGCCTAGCTGAAAGCCTATTGGCTATATTTCGCAATACCAAGTCACGTTTTTTTTGAAATATGGTTACGAAACGAATAAGAAAATTACACATGTAACAATGAAATGCAGAATATAGAACATTACAATAATGATCAAAGTTACTGAACCCACGGTAATTCACATTTGACCTAAACTGCCAAAAATCGAGAAATTATCCACTAAAGTAAACCATTATCATTCATATTTAAGAACTTTTGTGTATCAACCAAGGGAGTGGTAAATTTAATACTAACAACAAAATAGAAACCACTCCTATCCTGAGTCACTTCCATCGTGGAAATAACAACGCGATACATGATTCATTTTGTACCTGGAATTATAACTTGTTTGGAAATCACGTGACATTGGTAAAATTTCCAGGCTGTGCTATAAGACGTTTAAGCCTATCTAAACAAAAGTACAGAAGGGAAGAATACTGCGCAGTTACGTATTTTTTACATTCGTAGATAATTTGCTATAGAAATGTTTTGCGACCTATCTCTCGAACTCTCTTAGGCCTAAACGAACCGAGTCAGCTGATTATAATATTAAACACATCATAATAATTAGGATTAGCTCACCTGTCCTTTGTTACTGCAATGCGGAGTAATAAGTGACGATTGCAATGTCATATTCTTCCTGAAAAGTAAGAAGGAAGTTTATTAAAAGCTACTTTCTTTACAGTGAGTTTTTTAAGACCTTCCCCTTGCCACCTCTACTAGTTGAGTTTCTTACGCTTACTAATACTTAAATTTCGGTAATAAGGAAATTTCATAATTATCACGTGATTGACGCCATTTTCACTTATGGGATATATCTTAATTAATAAGGACATTTGCTAAACACTATTTCATTTTCATAATTGTGAAAAAAGACATAAGAGAAGTAGTGTTAAAAGGGAATTTCCAATAAGCATTAGGTCTGGCCACAAGTCACTGTGTCACATGACAAGAACAAAAACACACACAAGCGATATTGATATACTTTCACTCTGATAAATAACAACATAGAAATTAAAACACCCCCTCTTCCTTCTCGTATAAGGAGCTTCCAGTTTAATATGAGTCATAAATACATGATTAGACCACACCTCTTACGCGTTACTACGAACAATCCCTGATAATAAACAGAAGAAAGAACGATACAGCACCACATTACGTAACAACTAGCTACGTAACAAAAATTACGCAGTTTTATTAGAGAAAAATCTCTTAATTACCTGCTCGTCGCCAGCGGCTTTGCCAAACTGTCACTTTCTTAAATTTTGATTTACTCAAACGATTATTTTACTCAACACCTATAATTTGCTCAAAATGAGTACAAGGATGGTTAACTTGGTATCGTACAAACAAATACAAACATGGCAACAAAACATTTCCAAATCGATCGATTGCGCAATACTGCGCACTATTTAGACCCATCGTCATAATTTTATAGCTAAAATTGTTATGTTGAGCCATACTCGAATGCTTGGCTCTTGCATAACATTTACTCACCCACACAAAAATCAGATGACATCAACGATCAAAGACATAGTATGGAAAATATGACGAAAACACATTACCACAATATTATACAACACGTTAGTAAAGTACTTACTCGAAAAAATTATATTTTACATTGATATTTAACAAGAAATTCAAGGAAAACAGGAATTGATTGCGCCATCCTTCTCATTGGCTCATTTTTGTTTTGGTCAGCTGCGCACCGTATTACGTCATCAACTCACCTTCTTTAAGTCTAAAATATTCCAGATTATTTAGTTATTTTTTGTCAGCATCTGATCATATAGTCTTAAATGTTGTTTAAATTTATTTTTAAGAAAAGTTTAACGGTTATCGCCATAAATCTTAGAGAAAACTGCAGAAGAGTAATATTCATGCTACTTTGGCGACACCTACAAATAAATACAGCACCATAGGTCATTGGGTACTCTAATCAGCATTTTCGTCCTGATTTCCGTACGGATCGTCATGTTTTCGTCTTACGTATCTTAAACCAGAATATAAACAAGTCTTATATAGTAAAAAAACTCTCATCTAGGCACATCGTAAGCAATTTAATGACAAGGAAAATTCTTCCAGTAAAATAAACATGTACATTTAAGCAAATCTATGAAACAAACAAAAACAGATATGCATATTTTAGGAAAAATGAAATAAAAAATTGATTATGTTAATGTTTTTGCATACATCTTCGTTAATAGACCAGTTTCACGTAATTCGATGGCAGCATGCCCTTCTGACCACTCTTCTCCACAGTTCCAGTCCACCAACCCTAAATGAAAGACATAATTATGTTTTTCCTTAGAATAATATTATATTTTAGAATGAGGAAGTCTTTTCATCGTGTTGACCGGAACAACATGTTTCACAACATTATTATAATCTATAACATTTATTGAATTTTCATGAAAAGAGCTTTATCAATGAAAAACAAACGTCATCTGTGACGCAATCTGTTGGGATGGATATTATAAAGCGGGATACGGTTGAAATAAATTTTTGTAAACAACAACATCTTATCATTTGTTTTTAAATTGCATAATAGAGCTATTTATAGGTTTTCCTAATAAATTTGTTTTTAAATTTAGCCCTTTACACTTTGAACTCCAAAAGATTAGGAAATTATTTATATTTGGATAATTAAGGGGGCTCTTACAGAATTTCATCACTTGGAATATCCTTATTATATAAAATTAGTTGAGAATGGAAATAGCTTCGCTCAAATTTTATTTACCTGATCGACTTTTTGGCAGTCTACTATGTAGTCGTCCTCTTTAAAACTAACTTCATCATCATCCTGGGCATCATAGTCGTATAGTGCTTGAAATCGGTACTATAAATATAATTTCTTATTTAGTCAAAAAATATTAAAGCATTTCAGAGCTACCAACCGACGATATTTCCACATCCATAGTATCAAGAAAGTCTACAAAGCATTTAAATTAGAAAACTAAGTTAATTAAATTTTCGGTATTAATATCTTAGTAGCATGCCAGATGGTTACTACCTGCTGGCTTATCAAGAAATTCAGGATTAATTTGAGGCTGTGTTGGTGGAAGTGGTTGTTGCAAGTTAAGCTCCAGAGATCCTCCAACGTTCATGGTTGCACGAGGTTCTGAATGATTCTTCTCCATTCCAGGTAGCCGAGTCGGATTACTCTGATAAGAGCCGTGGTAATTGCCATGTTGAGGTTGTTGATGTACTGCATTAGGTTGGTTGTTAGTAATACTCTCAAACCACAAAATTTATAATTTAATTTAGTATTAATAATTAATCCATAACAACAAAACTAATAAATTTCTCATAAAAACCATATTTTCGAGAAGTGAGCGAATTTCCTTTTTACAATTATTATTTCTTTCGATTTTAAACAAACATAGGCCTAAGATTTCAAGAAAAAGAATGTCAGTTCTAGAGAATTAGCTGCACCTTCCCATTTTTTACTCACTTGTCCTATATAGGATATTACATAAGTACAGGCATGATTCTAAACTGAATTGAGGACAAGGTTAGAGCTTTTAATAAACAAGCAGTAGCTTTGTCAACATCTCTTTATTATTTTTGGCTTATATCTTACATAACTTTTATTTAATGGAAGTAATAATATTTTATTTGCTTTTTAATGTAAATAGTTATATTGCGTAATAGTAAATTTTTCAAAACTATGCAAAGAAAAATTCTTAACTTCCCATACGTAATAAAAAAGAACACTTCGCCACCTCTCGGATAATAAAAGAACCTACCAGCACTTGGAGCAGGAACAGTTTCTTGCCATTCTTGAGCGCCGTATCTATCAGGAGTATATTCGGATATTCTTCCTATATTCCTAGCTTCAGGAGCTGCGTAGCTGAATCCGCCTAAAATATAAAAGAAAGGTTTAATCATAATTTCAAATTATAATTTGCGATGGCAAAAGCAAATAGTTTTTATTCAAATGATTAAATGAAAGAGATGAAAGTTAAGCTGAAGCGACATTTTACCAATGCCTGGTATCGATGGTCTTTCAGGTGGTTCCTCGTCATCTGATCCTAAACTTCCCTGGCGAACTATTGTAAAAATTCCCCCAAGTGTTTTAAAATGATCGAAGTAACCGTAAACATTACATGCCACTAATTCTTAGAAATAATATTACCTGTTTGAGGGACGAGATTTCTTGCACTTTCTTGAATTTCACGTTGGCCCTTAACTCCTCTGTATTCAGCCTTTATACAAAATTTATTACTATATAGGTAAATATGTTGTCAAGAACGGTTCATACCTGACTAATATTAGCCGTATTTTGCCTTATTCTCCTTAACTCTGGACCGTCTGACACAGCTATCATCCTTCCTTTTAATTGTTCTCTGTCAGCACCATATTTTATCTTGAAAATACAAACTAATTAATACAAGTCATCGTTTTCAAACTTTATTTCTTACCTGGCTGAATTTGTTTGTGTTCTCCATGTTTCTTCTCATTTCTGGATCATCGGAGACGACAGTAAACTTCTTTTTATTCTCTTCAAAATCCTTGTGATACACAATCTATAAAAGCCAATTTTAAAATGTATAAAATATCCATGAAAGTAAATGAAAACAACATAACTAATAAATCATTAAACAATCATGGTTATGTGAAAAAATATGATTAAAAGCATATTGTGATTTTAGTAAGTTAATTTTGGGTGTAAATTGGTTCTATGAATAGAACAATAAATCCTATTTTATTCCTCCAAAGTTATCACCTAAATAATAACTAAATAAAGATTTCATACGTTGAGTTAATTTACATATACACTGGTAGTATATGCAAATATTATTTTAATTAATACGAATAGTCCAAAATTATAGATTAAAAGAGTAAAAAGATTTTAATTAACTAAACTTTTTATAAGTTTTTTTTAAATCAAACAGCTTCTGTGCAAGGACATACAAATATTTACCACGATATTGGAAGTTTTTTGTAGATATACTCAAAATGGGTCTTAAATATTACCTAGGACCAATTCTCAAGGTTAATTTAATAAACTAACATCTACCGATTAACCTCTTCTCCTATTTCAATATTTTGAGGCTATCAATAGAAATCGTGTCTACATTGACGTGACTAATCAGGAAGCTGTTTATGAACTTATATAGTATGAAATAAATTCTTGTAAAAATTTGGTAGTACTATTCATGCTCATTCATCCTAAAATTTCGCTTCAGCGCTCAAATTATAAAAAGCTCTAGAAGCTTGTTCAGACTAACAGAGGTATGGTTATTTAGGTAAATTAGACACAAATTATCAAAATAATACACTTAATAACCATATTAACATATTAACTGTGGGACTGTTAAAATAGTAAATGATAACTCGTTAATAAATAGTAAAATTATGAAACATTTTCAACCGACCAAGCTCTGATTTCTTGTATTTTCAGCAAGACGTCTCTGTTCTGGTGTGTCAGCAACCTGGGTTGCCCTCAAGGAAGGATAATGTCTGTGTAAAATAACAAAGAATCAGTCTAATCCCATGTAATGAGCCATTCAGTTAATAAATAATGATTATTGGGCAATCATACGTATTTAAATTAAAACAATATGAACTTACGCGTTACAATAGGGCATTTTATTGAATCCCTTGTAGTTCTTCATATTTAGCGTCATGTTGCATTCTTGACACTTGAAGCAACCTTTGTGCCATATCTACCGAAAAAAGTGGTAAAATTTGTTATCAATATTACCTATCGTTAAATTTTCACACCCACTGACTGGGTGTGGCAGTATTGTACAAAAGGTTTCATATTTCTCTTTTACACTAATTAAGAAAACATAATCCTTAGATAACAGAATGGAAGACAACGATTGATACCTTGTCGAGGCATTTCAGTTCCTCCGTTGGATATACGGTTTTGTTGCACTTTCCACACTGCTTCATCCGAGCTTTTTGAGTGATCGGAGATTGGATTTATTAAAATCGTTCTTCCTCTGAACAGTATCGACTATATTTACAGTATTGTTTAACCGGTAAATTTATAACGTCCCCGAGACTTGACACAATTTTTCCTCCGAACTAAGGTTTTGTAAGCTAATTGCTGATTGGATATGAAGTCATGTGACTTGGCGATAAATACGCCCTCTATTGTATGAAAATTCGTGATATTCAATTAATTGCTATATTCTATAAATTCGTCCAAGTAAGACACAAAAAAGATATTTCAATCTATGGTTGACCGTCAAATTGACTGTATGCTTAAGTCTTTTTTCTGACTCTAAGGTGGAAAGTTAGTTTGAATTCTGAAATTCTGATCATAAATTTATAAAAGTTTATTTATTAAATATTCATAATGCTTACAGTGGTATTAGTTACTGTACGTTAGTAAGTCATTTTAAATAGTGCTTTTTTATATACACCAGAAGTGAAAAAAATCTCATTCTCATAACTAAATTTCGAAGACACCAACAAAAATATAACAAAAGACTAGAATTCTTTTTTCTTTTATAAGGCATCCAGACCAACTGGTAAGGATCCAATATCGGTTTTTGAATTACCAGGAGAGGTAGCAATCAGGAGACAGGCCGTAACGAGCTGGGCGACCGTTTGCATTAACAACTTTACTCTTGTGACAACTTGGTCAACTTTATTAAATGTTGCTGCCTTTCCGCAACTTGGTGTACACAATGCTGATTGCAATTTACAGCAAGCACCTTCTAAACGCTCTATTCTTACCGCAATTTCTCCTCTGACCACCGTAAGATTTCGAACCTCGTTTGCTAACGTTTCGCCATCAGACGCCAACTGTGTAGCATGTTCAAAGAGTTCGTTAGTTGTCCTAAGAGGTCCTTCTCCTCTAGTAAAGAGATAAACTGAGAAAGCTGCAGCCGACATTGTTTTTGCTCGATGTACAATTTGTCTCGACTCCTGATTGATTGATGAAGATTCCCCACCTGCCGTCACTTCGTCGACAACTCGAGCGGCAGCTTGGAGTTCATGCCCTGCATAGACAACCGGTACAATTTCTTTTAACAGAGCCATAACTTGTTCTACAATAGCTTTCCAAGAAGAGACACAAGCATCAAATGAATCTATGGCCATCTGGGAGTCTTGATGTCTGGCTAGGGTACTTGCACAGGAAGACATTAAGGGAGCTAATGATCGTATATAATTTATTGTATGTTCAATGGACACAAGATGGCTTTGGGCACTGGATACATGTCGAATGAGAGTACAAGCGTCGACTATTTGCTCGCAACTTTCTGTTATCTTTGTCGACACTTCATCTGCTCGACTGGCACTGGCAGCAATCGCATTCGTTACGTCTGCTATTATTTCAGATTTTGTAAGGTCAACAACGTGATTTCTTGCAATAGATTCCAGTTGAGAACGTAGGGCACTGGTTGTGTTCCTTAATCTATTTTTATCCTCCTCATTACAACACAAATGAGTTAAAGCCAAAACCCTTTCGCGTTCATCGTGATTAGTATATGGACTATCAGTGAAATCATGCGTTGTTTCACATAAAGTATCCAGTAATTCACTCAAAGGCGCATTTTCATCTAATGCTCGTTCTAATTGAACGATTGCATGATGTGCAGTGTCAACATGAGGAATTGTTGGTATGTGTCCTCCCAATAGCTTTTCTAGTGACGATAAAGCGGCAGACATCATATCTATTACTTGAGATCTTGCTGTCAAAGAGGATGATGTTTGTGGATGCCTCAAAGCCGATCGACAAGTTGCATGAAGGAGTGACGTAGATCGTTCCAAAATAGACCGATGAGAAGCAAGATGAGCTCGAATAACATCATCTTTAGCATCATTTTGACGTTCTCCTGTTGTTCTTCCAACTTGTACTAAAGCTGCACCCAATTCACTGAACTCATGAACAAACTTGCTTAAATCTGAAGCGTTTTGAATTTGCGCCAAAACAGTATTCACTCGCTTCACACTTTCCGCGGCTTGGCTAGCATGCACTCTATCAGCTAATAATAGCATCCTCGTGACGGCTGATAGAAGTTTCCTTGCTCCCTGTGCCAAATCCTCATTTTCGGGTTCTTGGGATGAGACCTAAAACAACAAGAAACCGTTGATCTTTCAAGGCACAAATTAGTTTTCAAACTCACTCCATTCTGTATTGATAATGCCGCTTCTCTTGCTTCTGTACAAGCATTAGTCATATCATCAAAGACTTCAGGATTTGTTAAACCCAATTCTTCTCCAACAGTTACAAATCTCTCAACCGCTTGATAGACAGCATTTCCCCCTCTTTCCAAAGCCTTTTGTCTTGTAGTTTTACTGCCCGATCTTTTCGATGGTGAGGTAGCTTCCGAAATTAAATTAGTGATCTACAGTGGAGCAAGTACAAAGCATATGTTATTGCAAAATATGCCATTAATCAGAAGAAGAATATAACAATTTCACCTGAGTCACAAGAGGTTCCAGAGTCTGTTCGACAGATTTCGATCTTATTTCAATGGATAAGCTACTGTCTGGTGCATCCATATTCACTTATATTAATTAATATTTAGAGGTCAAGGTCTTTATTCTATTTCCGATTCTTTTATCTAGGCAACAGTGACTACTGACTAGAAAGTCAAAAAGATGGCGCTCCAAGGTTTCCGCTTCCTTTTACACACCGATCAACATGTCGAAAAGAGGTATACTTCAACCAAGCTATCAAAATCTAATATTATCTCACTAAATATTTAAAATAACCTATAAAAATTTACCGTGAAGATAAATGATTATTTGATCTGTCTAATGAGATTAACAAACGTCTTTTATAGGTCGCGGAGGTTCTTCTGGAGGAAAATTTCGTATGTCACTGGCTCTGCCAGTAGGCGCTGTTATGAATTGTGCCGACAATACAGGTAAAGTATTTGTTTGTCTATTTTAACATAATACATCTTGTTAACAATACATAAGTTTTATAATTTGTCTGCAGGTGCAAAAAATTTGTACATAATAGCTGTAAAAGGAATTGGAGGACGTCTTAATCGTCTACCAGCAGCCGCCAGCGGTGATCTTGTAATGGCAACAGTGAAGAAAGGAAAGCCAGAATTACGAAAGAAAGTAATGCCGGTTGTAGTTGTTCGTCAAAGGAAAGCTTATCGACGAAAGGATGGAACCTTCATATACTTCGAAGATAACGCAGGAGTAATCGTAAACAATAAAGGAGAAATGAAAGGATCCGCAATTTCTGGACCTGTCGCTAAAGAATGCGCTGATTTGTGGCCAAGAATTGCGTCGAATGCCAGTTCTATCGCATAGACTGACCATACTCTTGTTTATGAAAGATAATAAATTGGAAAAAATTAATGAGAAAGTTTGTCCGATTTTTTTATTACGAAAGCTATCCCGTAAAAATCAGCTACTAATCGTTAGCACACTTTGCATAAATAACGTGAACCGGTTAAAATTTCACAATTGGAAAATTCACTGATCAAACTAAAAAGGCATTACTGCGTAATAAAAAATAACGAGACAAGCACCTTTTAATTGAGATGTTGACAACTGGAATGAAAAGGAAACACTGCAGTTGTTTTCTCTCTTAACAAATTTCAAATTTTTCTGCATTTTTAATTAAATTCTATCTGTAAATCTCCATTCTGAAGATTTGTTTTCTTTCTAAGCATTGCTTTCTTGGCTTCCAACAACTGTCGTCGACGTTCAATATCTCTAGCTGAGTCGATTGATTTTTTCCTTGCATTTTTCGTTGTAGTACCGTCCTTTATTATGTTTTTCCTTGGGGTAGGGGCAGAACTTGGAGGTTTTATAGAGTTTGTTGGCTTCAAGGAACTGTTATTCAATGCTTCCAAACGCCAATTATTTTTTCTTAATTTTTCTACTTCGTCGAACAATGAATCAACATCGGCAATCTAAAATTAAGAGCAAAGTGTTAAAATGACATTTGCTTGGAGATTAATCACTTTTTGATGTAAGAGAATTTAGCAACTATTTAATATGCTTTGGATTGAATAAGCTAATTGGCATTCAATTCACGAGTTAGGCCTTAGTAAACAACACAAGAATTTTTTTGTTCTCTGTGGTTGTAAAGGCGCATTCTTAACACGTTTTCTCCTGCGAATTAGTCTATTTATATCCTACATATTGTTTTATATATCATGCTCTAGTGTCAATAGTCATCTCAAGAATTACCTGTATAGAAATCAGATCCCAAAAACCTGCCAAGTCTTGATTTGTTGTAGCAAATTTAACATTATCACCTTGAGTCTTAAAGAGAAAATGTTTCAATTAAAAGTTACACAATGTAGAGGAATGTATCTACCATGTTTTTCCTGCACAAATCAGCAAACTGTTTAAATTTTTTGGTAGTCAACAATCTAGCTTTACCCACAACCGATCGTAGTTTACCTTTAACTATAGGAAAAAAAAATAGTCTCAAGCGAAATGACTTAATTTAATCAAACTAACTCTCTTCGGATAAAGATTGACTAGATAAATCCATTTCGGCTTGCGACATCAGGGCATTAATTCGATTATTTTCCTTCTCTAAAACTTCCTCAAAATAACGGCCATCTTTCTCCGGCGTTGAAGGTATTTGCGCTTCATTCCCGTTGATGACCACATTTGAAGGAAAATTGTTGCGAAAATTGGAAGATTCCACATCCTCTTTACTTCTGTAATTGTCATATCCGCTCACTGCACAACTAAGTTTTACATATGAAGGTGTATCTTTCACGACATCATTCGAAAGTTCATCATGACTAATTAGTGTTCTCTTCGACGCTGTAAGTGACGTGTGTGATGTTCTAGAAGTTTGGGGTGGTTCAACGCCTGAAAAAAACAATAATAGTTACTTCAAAATAACTTGACATTGTTGCCAAAGCAATATATATATATATATATATATATATTTCAATATATATAAATTCCTATTGATCAACAGTTCTTTATATTATGAGAGATCTTCATAATAGCTTGAGCATACACAAAGGATTATGGAAAGCTAAATTTTAACTGTGATTAAAAGTTAAAGTAATTTTAATACCATTCTGTAAAGCTATTTCCGTAAACTTTGCGATAAGAAATTGAACTCTTCCCTTTCCTCTCCTGTCATCAGATTCCTTCATACTTTATGAACTTATTTCAAATTAGGAAGACAGAGAATATTATGATCAATATTTAATTTAATCGTGTTGGCGGTAAAATCGCCTATATACAAGCGAGCTAGTCCAACAAGACATTTATTCGATCTGGTCGAACAATGCCGGAATTATTATGTAGTTTTCAAGGTGTTCCGCGGTGGCACGCCGGGTTTTCCGGTGCGTAACCTGGTTTCCAATTAAACATATATTTTTGGGTACTTGACAAGAAGCCAGTCTTTCCTATTTACTAAACTGACAAAAGATTGATATCTCACGTGTTTATTGATAATATATTTACCTCTTTATAAGATACTTATATATAAATTAGCAATAGTATTAATTTTAAGTTAGGAGTAGAAATATAGCTTGCTTAAATAGCCGCCACTGTCTAACCTCTCTAGATTAGACATAATCTGTTAGAGTTCATAGCAAATGATAAGATTGACTTGATATAATAACGTGAAAACTCTTCCACTTCTCTTTAAAACATGTGTCAATTAAACACCTTACAGAATATCATATTGAAAATATGTCGGAAAAATGTCCCGTTAATGCAGCAACTCCCAATCTTAATCCCGAAAGTAGAAATGGAAAGAAGAATATTTTGATAGTGTACGCTCACCCCGACAACAAAAAAAGTTTAAATGCTGCTTTTTTGAAGGCTGAGAAATATGTATTCGCCAATGCAGGCGATACAGTTGTTATTAGTGATTTATATGATATGAAATTTAATCCTGCTCTCTCAGGAGATGACTTTCTATGTAAGTATTCTAACTTCAACTCTGGAATGACCAAATTTGAAGGAAATATTTATATGCTGCTCTCTCAGATGAGCCTGAAGGGGACAAGTTTGAATACATTAAAGAAATTACGAGAGCGTTTTCAGCAAAAACTTTGGTCCAGATATTGTTAAGGAACAGGAAAAGATCATTTCACCTGATTTAATTGTTTTTCAGGCAAATAAACAGCAATTATATTAAAACCTTTGCGGTCATAGTAATCATCCTTTACAGTTTCCTATTCACTGCCTAGCACCTCCTGCTATTCTGAAATTGTGGTTTGAGAGAGTGTTTGCAGCATCTTTTGCTTTTAGTTTCAAAGATGGTAAGCTGTTCAATAGAGGTCCAATGAAAGACAGACGAATTGTAGTGAGCTTCACCGTTGGTGGTAACAGTACATGTTATACTCCTATTGGAATGCTTGGCGATATAGAAGTATTGTTATGGCCATTATTGATACAACAAACAATTAATCTTTTAAATTTAATATCTACTTTAATAAATCTACTTTTAGAATGGAACCTTACACTTTTGCGGATTCCAAGTTGTCAAACCGCAAATAGAATATGGAACCTTTAATTTAAAGGAGGGGGAGGGTGATGAACTCCTCATGGCTTGGAAAAACAGACTTAGAAACATTTGGAGTGAAACTCCTAGAGCTTATTATACTCTGGAAAGTTGTGAATATTCTAAAGGTTCATTTTTTTTTGTAAAGACTGAGGGATATAATATATTTATATTTATTAGGGTTTCAACTAAGCGATGCCATTATAAATGGCGAAGTGGAAAATCCAGACAAAGTGCCCTCTACAATTGGTCAACATATGAACAAACCTATCAATTCCGAACTATAGTTAGTTACCCAACATACAAAATTTTTAACAATTTTTCGATTAATTGAGACATAATTTATAAAATAAAACTCACCAATGACGTTATTTCTACTGCTACAACAACCACACATTTTGATAAAAACTGTTTTCCAGAAGCCCTGCGTTTCTTTTTTGGGTAACAGTCTAGTTACCACGCTGGCCGAAGCACTGCTTATACTTGAACTACTGGCAACAGTTTGCATAGGCCTAGTTTGGTTGATAATCACCAAGAGTTTGATAAAGTTAGGCCAACTTGAGTTTCGAGCGACCAGTAGATATACAAAAAATAACACACAATCCTATCGATTTCTAACCGTAAACGCAGATGACTCTCGCTGATTGTTGCGGTTTGTATATCTACACACCGAAAAAAGTCATGAGTTGGTCTGAATTTTAAGTTTTGAAGGATTGCTAAGGTGTCCTATTTATCTGAGTCGTAGCAGCAAAATGACTCATAGAAAAAGAGAGGGGGCACTGTACTGCAACACGTTAATTTTATGCGCGCCACCATTGATCATTCCAGATAATACAAACAATAAGTTAGGTTCGAGCAGAAGATGGAAAAAAGTTACTACTTACTTTTAGTTACGTCCAACGAGCACTGTCCTATGCTATCCCTGCTCATGTTATCCCAAAGCATCTTCTTATGACCTGTTTTTAATGAATCTTTCGTTGGCAAACTTTCAGGTTTCTTCTGTTCGCCATCTACAGTTACTCGATAATTTGCGCCATCTGTGGGTGACTGCAAATCTACAGCTTTCAATGCTTGGTTTTTGGTGGAGAGAGCTTCGCTTGAAGTCGATTGTTTCTCTTTAAATGAATGATAGAATCCATTCCCATTTAAATTTGATGCATTATCGCCTATTGATTTCAAAATACGGGATGTGCGGGCATTATCTGACGAGTTTTGGGGATTATTTTTTGTTTTGTTCGCTCTTGTTGGACTAAAAAAGCGTCTAATGGGTGAGGGCTTCTTAATTTTTTTTGAAGAAGTTGATGTATCCGAATCCGGATCTGGTTCAGAACTATTCCTTGGCAGGGATCTTCGGGCTGTCTTAGGCGATAACTTTCGGAAGAAATTCGATAATCCGGAACTAAATGACTTTTTCATCTTTGGGCTATCTGACTTAGTTGGTGTACTAGGCAACGAAGAAACATTATCATTTGTTTTAGTAGTGTTTTTATTTCTTAACCTCCGAAGTTCAATGGCAGCGTCAATATACGAAGCATCGTTAATTGTCCATTCCCCGTTCTTATCCACTGACTCATAATCATAACTACAATATAATTGTTCATTTAATAGTTGTAAATAGCTGGCAGATATGTCATGTGTATATTCCTTTTCTATTGTTTGCTTTGAAACAGGTTTTCCTGAATTTGAAGGTTTTGTTTTTGAATAACTTAGTCGTCTATCTTCCAAAAGCTCTTCGGTTGTTTTCTTCGAGTTTAGAGACTCGATTGGTAGGGATATTCTCACAGTTCGTTGTTCTTCTATATCAGATCTCTCTTCAGCGTCATTCTCATTTTCCTTTTCGTCCTCCTCTTGATCCATTGGCTTATTAGGCCTTTTGGGTTTTGTTAAGGCAGACAAGGAGGTGTAGTAAGGCTGTTGAATGTTCAATTTCGTGCAACGTTCGGATGATCTTCCTCTAGAAGTGGACGAAGGAGATACACCTCTAGGTTGCGAAAGGCTATAGCTACAATATGAAGTTTCATTGTAGCTATGCTTAGTCAAGCTTTTCCTGCCGCGTTCTTCTCGCGGTAGCTCTCGCATGATCGAAACTGCAAATAGTATATTCATAAAATTATTCATAAGTGGATTTTTCAATTGAAAAACACGTAATCTGAACATATTTTCCAGCTTACAACTTTTTCAGCTGAATTTTCAATTAAAAGCGTATATAGTTTTATGGCATTTGTTTGTTGTTGATCACTAATAAAACGTAACATTTATTCTTCTGTTTACTACCACCCACTGGACCTATATGTTTTAAAAAAATCACGTGATCGGAATCCAACCCATAGTACTTATATAAAATTCGCATGCCATGCTGTATACCTAATCTGCGAATTGCGATGTTCACTAATTCGGAACAGATCACTTTCTTAATCTTCCTATTTTCCCAGTAATCAACATCGTAACTGTTTAATCATTATTTGATGGCTTGTAGCAACAGCTACGTGTAGATTCGTTTATTACATCATTTGTTTAGATAAGACAGGAGTGGAATAATTACATCCTTTTGATATTCTACCTTCCATCTCTATTAGCTATTTTTTTAGACCTCCTGAAACTACAGCTTATAGACTTAACGATTGACTAATCTCTAATAAAAATTTTAGGCTACCGAATAAATAAAATATGTACATCTATAAAAAAGTATTAAGTAGTCATTTACCAAGCATAATTACTGATGAAACATATCGTTGTAAATAGTTGTTACAATTTTGATCATTTCTACGAGAAGAATATATGATAATCACTTACGTATATTTCACCTCTTTAACAGAGAGTAGGCTATTAATTGTAGGTAAAGATTCAGTGATAGCCGAAACAACGATTTTTGTGTACAATATTAGCAATCGATAATAGAGTCTTCCCTATATTTTTACAATAGACTCGCCCACGTATATAAATAGAGGAGTTCATTTTAAAATATGGGGCTTCTACTTTGATGAGTCATTGATGGAAATTCCTAATCGATTTCCTATCGCCGAAGAATGTGAATTTTGAAAGTAATACAAACCGTAACATTATAAAAAATATGATTTAAATTTCTAACTGATCATAATTAACTAATTTATTTGCTTGTAACTCTAGTATAAATAATAATATAAACCATTATTAGACCGTAAATTTTATAGCCTAGCAATGTTACGAAGGTAAAATATATGTCATTTTATGAATTTAATATTTTAAATATGTAAAAAAAAAAAAAAGAAAGAAAGAAAAAACCATAAATAAATAAATAAATGAAGAAGTAAATAGAAAATAGAAGGAAAAATGAACTAAAAGTAGGAATTTCTTGATAGAGAATAAAAAAACATTACGTAGGCTTTTATATTTTCTCTTTAAAAAAAAAACAATGAAAGAAATAGCATCACTGTTTTGAACAGTTGCTTGTTATTTAGCCTGAAAAAACAACATCGACAGAAAACAAGTTGGCATTATGGTAATTTTGTTCCGTTTATTCTCTTATCCTATAAATTATTTGTTATGGGTATTGATATAAATAAAAAGTGTTTAAAACTAACTCAATCATCAATTCCTTCTTTAAATATACTTAAATAAAAAAAAAGAGTAGGAGACACGCATTTCTTACTTAAGCTAAGACTTTTGAAGCTGAAAAGGATGAAGAGAACGTGTCAGAAGCTGTATAGCATCTGTGCTCAATTGTATATTCGGGAGATAATGTAAACATATTTATAGCTATCCTTAGAAAGGGACTAAAAAAGTCTAGTTTTCAAAAGAAGAGGCAGTAAATATGAGTAAATGTAATCTTACTCAATAACAAGTAATTAAAGCATATTCTTATAAAGTAAGTTTTTTTTAGAAATAAAATTCCTTAAATAAATAAAAGAAGATATCTTTTAGAGTGTGTCTTCTTCTTTTCCAAAACTAGAAAATGTAATATGAAGCTCCAATTCTTTAGATTCTGACAATTTAACGACTTTTGATATAGGATTCTCGCTAATGTTTTTTGTAGACTGAATTTTAGATTGTATTTTTTTTTTCGTATGACATTTGCGGTGTGCAATATATCCGAAATATGTTTACATATCCTCTCAGATTTATATGTCACTTTAAATTAGTTATAAATGATATTCATTTTAAGGCGTAACAACTATTAAAGTAATTTTGAAGAATATACTCCTAAAGATATGTATCGGGAAATTATTCGCTCAAATAAAACAATAAAACTACTTTATATCAAGTTTAATTGAGGCTGAGTTACCTGAATATATATTATAAATAAAAAGTTTACCCAGCTCCAATTGTATTCGAATTCACGCAGCTTCAACTCACACAGCCAATCATCGTCGCCTAATGATGGCGCCACTAGCAGATGTCACTTCCTGTTTCTCCTGCCTCACTAAATACCAAAAGGCATAAATTTTTTCTTAGAAGGGACTGTTATTTTGAAAATACGCAGTTCACGTTTAGACTGGTTTGTCTAAAAATTTAGTGTTTTATAATTATTACATTTAAAATATAGATTAAACTAGAACTTTAGTACCTGCTATAATCTTAATTTGCTTTTATTTAAACGTTTACCCTTGTTAAATAAAATCTAATGTGACGTTTTTATATTTATTTGAACTATCAGAAGTTGAAGAGTTATGTTTCTAATATATACAATACCACTTAACAGAATTGTCAGTCAACTTTTGCGTTTAACACTACTTGTACATATACTTATATATAAAAATTATTGAACTAAAAATTAAATATTCCATTACTATGAAATTTATTCTTAATTTTCAGAATCAAAAAATTTTTAATTTGAATTTTAACATATTTATTCGGTACAACTAATATTTCCTTTCCAATTGTAGCAATACCGTAGGTCATATCCAAGAGCATGGAATTGTAAATTTTACGTTAATCAAATTGATCTGGCCAGAGCGACTATAGTTCATATACATTGACAAATATATACTTGATTTTACTGTACAAGATCGTAAAAAATATTTTTGTAAGTTTCCCGTGCGTTTATTAATGGCCTTTGCTTATTTTTTCTGCTCAAATAATCTCTATTCTGAACATTTATATTTGAAAATTGTCAATTTTACAGCTATTTTTTGATAATTCAACTGATAAAAACAAGCAGCAAGGAGAATAATCTATTTTGATTGAAAGATGTCCTCCCCTCAGTTGATGAAAAGTATGTTTCGTCAAGGAGCATCTCTATATAGAACTCAAGTAAGGAATCTTTTCTTCAAATCCCGTGTAAACAATTTTATATCTATTCTGCAATGAAATATTCTGATCTGTTTATATTTTAGGTTGCCTCAACAAACGTAACTTCGTCAAATGAAAAAAGCGGACCCATGTTTAAAGCTGCAATCTTGATGTCATTTTTTGGTATAGGATTATCAGTTTTCAGCGTTCGTCAATTATCAGATACATGTTCGTTGTCTCCTACCAAAAGTGTTATTTTTGAACGAAAATGAACAGTAAAACTACACGAGAAAAATGAATTTGAAAGATTTGTAACTGATATTTTTTCTGTTTCGTAAATTTTTTTGATTAAAAAAATGCTTGCTGTGAAGAGTTGAAAAACTAATGCAATTCCTTACAAAATAAGATGTGATGTACTGTTTATTGTTTTCTCTACAAGGATTTTAAAAAAACTCCCTTTTGAATCTATATTAGGAAATTAATCAAGGAATTCTGCCAACATTTTTATTATAATCACAGTAAGAATAAATAGTAAATAAACAAAAAACTTCTTTTGTATTTAAGATATCTTATTCTTTTTTGATTTAATAAAATACAAAATAGGCATAAGAGTTTGAAAGTAATTTTAATGTACATAGTATGCTCTGCTAAAATCTTTACCAATCGATCCGTTGTAAGCTGGATTTCGAACTCCATCAACATGATGCTGCTGCTGCAACATAAAATAATGTTAGTTCTTATGAAAGGCAATCTGTTTTTTGGAATTTGTGCTGTACACATTGTGCCCTTTAGATGGACCTCTAAAAGTTTCTCCAGTTTCCTCTGTCTGATTAGTCAAGAAAGAAATACTTTATATTATTGCTGATATTTAAGTCAACAATAACAGCATATCAATACACAATCATACAAGCAAATCAAAAGGAAAGTGGAAAGCTGTTTATAGTCTATATTTTCACTCGATATCATACCTTATTCAATTTATACTTTCTCCTAACTGATAACAACTGAAATTTAATTTCTTTCAAGGAGTCATAGTCCGACGACTCAAAAGCGTTGATGGAATATCTAACCCATATACTTAGTCAATTATATATAAACTCCCCTATGTATTTCATAACAGACCTAAAGGCGCAATTTTCCCCAAAAAATGAACTGGAGTCACTGTCTTCTAAAAGCTGTTATTTTTATCTCTTTTATAAAAATATTGTGCAATATGAAGTGTTATCCTATATGATTGTTTAATTACAGCAAAGAACTGCTGCAAACAACAGCGTTTAATGTAAAGTTATTTTTTCACAAATTACAAATTGAAGCAACTATCCTTGCTCTGGGATGACTAAATGACTCCAAAGTAAATCTGTTACCTACTGCTGACGTTGGAGGAACAGATACTGTGTTCCGTGTAACAGTAGAATAGATGAAGTTGCCAATGAAATATCACTATTAGGTGAGAACTCGACAAAGCTTGTATCTAAATTCAATCAAGATTGAGCTTTGAATGGATAAATTACTCTCTGGCTGTGAACCATTCAGTATTTGTGTCGATTCTGAAGAAAGTGACATTGAGTAAAAAAAAAAAGAGATAATTATAATTTAAAATTCACCTTGGGTGTCATTTAAATTATTTGTAATGAATGAATTAGTTATTGATAAAGAATTTGAAGAGTAAATTGCAGTACTGTTTGCAATAATATCATTTTCAATAGTACTTGGAGTTTCTATAGACCAGCCAGAGGTGAAATCACTCAATTGCTTTATTTCGGAATCTGTTAAAGATAGGTCAGATGTTGTAGATAATATTTCCTCTACAGAATCAGCGGTAGCAATGATTTTAGAATGTTCATCTTCACTGAATGATGGAGCTATGAAAAGAAGAAAAAACCTAAAGTAAATATTTCAATGGAAAAAGTGTCCAAATTATTGACAGATTACAAAACAAACTTATTGTAGATTTATAAAAAGTTCACAAATGTCGATTGCAGGTAAGATAATAAATATACAAGAGATTTACAGTCTAGCGGTAATAAACTACCAGTCTTTTATCAACCACGCCCTCAAAGAGATGTAGTATTTGTAAGGCAGTAAGAGGTCTGAAGTTTCATTTACTCATCTTTTGTGAAGCTTAGCTATTAAATTAAATTATCTTGAACATAACAAAACTTATACATATACTAAATAACTATTTGATTACTTTTAAATTGATATCTAGTTGACTAATTTTCAACAGTTGGGTTTTTATTGCTAATTTAGTAATTAAAAAGTAAAGTGAATGTTGTATTAATAAAAAAAGGGTAAAAATTCAATTTTTTTGACTTTATGATTTTAAAATCAATGTATTGACTGGTCTAGTTTTCAGAATGGCAGGAAACGTACCTTCCTTATTTACATTTTGGGCAAATTGCTGGTAGCAAAAATTCTCTCTAGATTAGACATAATCTATTTGAGTTCATAGCAAATGATAAGATTGACTTGATATAATAACGTGAAAACTCTTCCACTTCTCTTTAAAACATGTGTCAATTAAACACCTTACAGAATATCATATTGAAAATATGTCGGAAAAATGTCCCGTTAATGCAGCAACTCCCAATCTTAATCCCGAAAGTAGAAATGGAAAGAAGAATATTTAGATAGTGTACGCTCACCCCGACAACAAAAAAAGTTTAAATGCTGCTTTTTTGAAGGCTGAGAAATATGTATTCGCCAATGCAAGTTACCAAATAGACGAAAATTAACTTGTTTTATATTAATAAAGTAAGCAAAGAATTCTGCTCACATTTTTATCATAATCACAGATTAAGAATAAAGCGTAAATGAACAAATAACTTATTTGGTATTTAAGATATTTTATTTGTTTATGATTTCATAAAATACAAAATAGGCATAAGAGTTTTGAGCATGTTTAATATACATGCAGCTATTTCACTCTTTATTGTAACTGCAAATTTGCTAATATAAAACTTTTTTTTAAGACTGCAATTCAATTATTAATAAAGTTTTTTTAAAAATATTCTCTACCAAGGTCTTTAACACTCGATCCGTCGTAAGCTGGATTTCGAACTCCATCAACATGATGCTGCTGCTGCAACATAAAATAATGTTAGTTCTTATGAAAGGCAATCTGTTTTTTGGAATTTGTGCTGTACACATTGTGCCCTTTAGATGGACCTCTAAAAGTTTCTCCAGTTTCCTCTGTCTGATTAGTCAAGAAAGAAATACTTTATATTATTGCTGATATTTAAGTCAACAATAACAGCATATCAATACACAATCATACAAGCAAATCAAAAGGAAAGTGGAAAGCTGTTTATAGTCTATATTTTCACTCGATATCATACCTTATTCAATTTATACTTTCTCCTAACTGATAATAACTGAAATTTAATTTCTTTCAAGGAGTCATAGTCTGATGACTCATAAGACGTTGATGGAATATCATCTAACCTATATACCAAGTCAATTATATATAAACTCCCTTATGTATTTCATAACAGACCTAAGGGCGCTTTTTTTCCCCAAAACTGATCTGGAGTCACTGTCTTCTAAAAGCTGTTATTTTTATCTCTTTTATAAAAATATTGTGCAATATGAAGTGTTATCCTATATGATTGTCTAGTTATAACAAAAGACTGTTACAAACAACATGATTCATTTCTATTAACTTACTTTACGGCGACTTTTCTAAATGTTTTTTTTATTACTTTAGACGTTTTGAAAGAAATGTAAAGAAATGATTTGAAACCTTATCGTCATAGAGGGCACCATTACTATTACTTGTGATTGCTGTGCCAGTTGCGCTTGCTGGTGCCCAGTGTTCAACATTGATATCGCCTTGATGTTGATAAGCGTCTTCTTTCTTATGTCTAAGGAAGGCGTAAGAGTGAATAGCTCTATGTTGCCTGAAATTGAAAAGATTCATTTAAAAAATTATTTTTCTTTTACTTTTTTTAAAAAAGCAAATTAATTATCCCTATTCCAATGACACATTTTAATTAAATTAATCAATAAGCAATTAAACGGTGTTAATGAATAAAAATAAGGCTGGTCAAATATCCACGAACTTTCAGCTTACCATTTTATACCGTAGGATTTTCGATATATTATAATATTTGATAAATGTGTTAGTCTATCGTAATTAATTATAGAATTGTTAATTTACCTTACGCATATACATATTATTATTATCAAAAACAAAAAGCATATTCCTCCAAGTGCCGCTCCAACTGCTATTGTAATAGTTTTCCATTCTATCAATTAAAGTAAATTTTTATTAAAAATTATTTAAAACCTTTATAAAATATTCTCACTGTCTGAACTTTCTATCTCTTCTTCGCAGAATGGTCCTTTCCAGTCTTTCGTACACCTTGGAAAAAGGAAATTATGGAGATTTATAGAATTTGTTAAATGTAATATCCGTACTTGCAGACGATAGATTCTCCATCATCAGTTTTCTTGCATTCTCCGCCGTTTTTGCAGGTATCTTTATGACAAAGCTCTGAAAAAATGTGTTCATATGTAGACCATTTACGAGTATAAAAGTATAAAACACTGTAAGAACTAACTGTCGCATGAAAGTTCGACAGCATTCCACTTATAAGAAGGATTGCAAGGACATTTAAAGGATCCAGGTAAGTTTAAGCAGGTGCTATTTGCTGGACAGATGTATTGGTCTTCTCTTAAACATTCATTTATGTCTGTTTGATGGAAGGGAAAAAGAGAATTTTTGGATTACTTAGGTAACCCCGGTTTTGTGAAGGAATGGAAAATGAACAGAATCACAGGATTTTAGATAATATATAATAACCTTTGCAGATGTTGGATTGTCCTTTGTAGGCTTCATAGCCTGTTTTACAGGTACATAAAAAGCTTCCGTATTCATTTGTGGAACAATTAGTTGAGGTATAATCACAATCATTGTCGCTTGATTTTATGCATAAATCTTTAGCTGGAAACACACAACTGTTACAGAAATATATAAAACTTTCAACTGAATTAAATTACCTCCGGCAGTTGTAGCTGATTTATCAAGACCATAAAATTCACCTCTAATACATTTGGGCCCATCACCAACATGGCAATGTTGAGTATATGACATAAAATCTTTTGATATACTTGTTGCATTCAGGTCTTGATTGTTTAAATCATTAAACAAAATATCAAATTTAACTATAATACTTCCATTCCTGGAAAACAAGTTGGTTTTTATCGTTAAATGTTAAGTATTATTTAGAGGAAATTACTGAAGTGAAGTGAGGAGTATCCCAGAAAATTCTTTTTCGTATTTTGACTTGAAAAAGAGTGATATCTATAAAGAAATATTTTGTTAATGTATAGTTATCTATGAAAGAAAGTTAACGTCTTCTCTTACGTCTGAGGAGTTTGATTCGATTGTTCTTTTCATTATTTGAAAGTCTTGAGAATCCGAGGTTTTCATATTATTATTCCAATTTAAGTAAACGCCAGGTTTAACCATAAAAAGAGAACTCTTAACTTGCCCCGAAAATCTCTTGGAAACTGAAAGAGAAGTTTCATGAGAAAAATAAAAATATTATAATTTATGCAAACTTTTTTGGCATATATTGTCTCCATTCCTAAACCACTGTGCCCTACAGTGACACGAATAACTCCCAAGTGAATTCGTCTGAGAATATTTAATGAACACTTTTAATATAGCATACTATTTGAGAACTCACGCAATATTCCCCTTCCTTAGTGCAAACTTTCTCTCCTTTCCAACCTTCAGTACATTCATTAATATCTAAATTGGGAAAGAGAATAATACCTTATACTAAAGCTTTTGTGTCCTGGAAATTCATCAATTGAATGCTGACAAAGATAATTTGAAACTTTACCTGTGCATTTATGACCAACTTGATTATATCCTGGAGAACAAGAGCATATATAGGATGTTTCATTGTTTTGGCAATGTTGCTCACAGGGATTCCGTATAGCACATTGATCTTCATCTGCAATTGTTTCACTTTCCTCAATTACCATAAATGAGCAGATATTTGATACTCACTGAAGCACTTAATTCCATCTGTTCCTTTCATTCCTGCTGGACAAGACCCACATTGATAGCCATTGGTTTCATCTGTGCAGACAACAGAGGGATAACAAGGCTTAAAGATACTGCAAATCGTCCTAGCAGTCTGACAATATGTATTATCATAGAGTAATCCACATTTACAAGACAAAATACCAAAGTTATCTGTCAAAGTGAAATTATAAATCTTTCTTTCATATGCAAATATAATATAGTTTCATGTACTTTCAAGAAACATGAACTTTTCCGAGCACAGTCTACTATTTTGACAAGGGCATAGTCTTAAGTGAGGATAATAACGATCTGTCATTCCATTGCTGGTCGCAATAAATTTCAAAAATAATTTACTGTTAGAATTTGTCCAAAATGTTCTATTCGTTGGAAAGATAGATATATCCATATTTTCTGGTGAAAATGTATACTCGGAAGAGAGAAGATTTGTTTCGAGTGTCAAGTTTATTCCGTCATTATAGAAGGTTTTTAGTTTTATGGACACATTTGAATAAAAATTTAAATCAATATTTTGAGGCAATTCACGATGGAAAATTTTGTATGTTTTACCTATATATTTAAAAAAAACCCAATAAATAGAAAATAGAGAATCTGCAGAAGAATCTTTGTTATATCTTACCAAACGTAATTAGTCTTGTTTGAAAAGTTTGCTCAAATTGCTGCAAAGCATAATATATATAAATATGGGATATGCATTGCAGTTTAGTACAGTAAAAATTGACTTACTTCCGATTGTGTTATGTTTATGTTTTCAATTTTCGCTTCAGGATAATCTGATAAATCTTTATTAAAGTCTGAGAAAGTTTTATTGTGACCATCAAATGTATAATTAAATAAAGTTGTTGAATTGAGTAGACTCCCTAGAGGGCGATAATATAACAAAACATGTATAATTAGTTAATTTAACAAGTTAATTTACATTTCATAAAGTTTTCTTTTTCGTTAACTAAACCAGTGACGAGGTCCGTTCTGTTATATTTACTTTCAATAAAAAAATTAAGAGAATGTTCAAGTATCTTCAGCTGAAAAAAAAAACATTCTTCAAATGTATTTCATGAATTTATTATACTATATTATACTTCAATGTAAGTTCCTTTTTTATAAAACAGTTCTATTGAGCCTTCTTTTTTGTTAAGTTTCATGTTAGGATGGGTCTTATTCATTTCGTCAAACGATTGATCATCAATTGCAATCATCACTCTATTTTTAGACGATGATGCTCTCACTTCTATTTTCGGTGAATTTAAACCCTAAATTTTAATAATTTGATTAAGATTAGATATTTATATTTAAAAAAATATTAAATTGATTTTAAGAATTAAACGGCTATATTTTACAGATTAATTACAAAATGTAAAATAAATCGAATTAAGGATCGTTTACCTGTACAACAATTGCTTTTAATAGATAGCAACTATTATTTTTGAGGTCGGCAGTTGATTGAAAGCGTACTTGAATATTTAGATCATTTTCCCTTTATGATTTAATGACAATGTGTTTTCTTATAAGAAAATTATTTATATATTTAAATTTACCAGCTTTCATTAGTTTTATAAAAGTCATATTCTCCAGAACTATTTAGTGTATAAGAAATTCCATCAAAATTGGTTATATTGGAGCAACTGAATATTCCAGCTAATTGGAAAGAAAACACCAATTTAGATTACAATCATCAAAAGATTCTTTCCTAGACCAATTTCACAAAACTACTGCATTTAAATTAATAATTACGTACCTGCTTTTGGAGGATTATAATCTTTGCACGTATCTGAAGGTCTGCTCTTGTACAAATTTGCACAAGAAGGTTTTTCTTGACAACATTTATCTTTAAGATTTTCCTCATTTTTATTCTGGCGCGGATATCCTCCATCAGGATAGCCTTGGAGGAGGAATTCGCTACAAAATACTTTAAATTTCATTTAAAGAACTCTTTCTAATTCAACATCATACCCGTCGTAGCAACATTTTTGAATTATTTGATTTTTCGAAAAAACAGAATCAAAGCAATTATTACTTATCAATTTAAATTCTTTATCAAGTTCAGCTAGTGCTCTATTACAAGGGCATGAATATGAAGCAAATTCTAAACTCTTCAAGTTTTCGCAGACATCATACCGAACACTACTGTTACCCAATTTTATATGAAACGTCCCGTTCACATCTAACGTTTGAATACTACCTATTATTACTACGTTGTCCATTATATTTAAGATTAAATCATACCTATATTAGAATACAAATCAGGCCTATAAAAATCCATATCGAGTGGAATCTTCTTCTTTAACCCATCATAAGCACCTACAGTAAATCTTCTAGGTTGCGACTTTGGAGACCAAAGCATACGATCTTGTTCATAGTTAAATATCGCATAGCTCTGATATAAGTCTGTGGCGATTATAACTTGAAACGTGGCATTCTGATCACTGTACAAATTTTGAGGATACGGAGAAACATTTTCCCAAGTGGCTATAAGGACTTCCGTAGGTTCAAATGGTACTTGCGATATATTTAACCTATCCATAATATCCTGTCCGTAAGTCGTGTTAAAATCAACAAGGTGATCCACATAAAGGCTACCGTTACCGGCCGACGAATCAATATCTGTCCAATAAATAGCCAGAAAAGGAAGAGTTTCAGGAAAAAAGTTATTTGAATAAGGGTTGATAATTCCAATTTTTTCATCAAATGTTATATAACCATTCATGCTTATCTGTAAAAATGAATATTAAATCACTTTTTTATCGTTGCCATATTTAAAGTTATTTACATATATACTAGAGAAAAATTTGCCGAAAAACGGAAAACCCTTTTCAAAAATAAATGGTCCCTCTATTTCGTCATCAGATGTAAATCTAGATGAATTTTTAGACAAGGCATAGGGCCAAACGACTATTCTTCTACAATTAAATTCTCCAATTCGATGATAATTTTGTTTGCATTGACACATATAATACCCGGGTATGTTTACACATGTCGTAGTATCGATATTGCAATTATTAGCAGATTCACATTCATTAACATCTGTTTTTATAAATGATTCATATTACAAATATTGTTGGAAATTTTAAAATTGTAGAAAGAATTTAATTACCAATAGAACAATTTTGCCCCATCCAACCTCTAGGACAAATACATTGAAAAGTACTGTTCAAATTTGCAATGCATAATCCTCCATTTAGGCAAGAATTTTCCAAGCAGGGGTCTACATCTATAACAAACAATAATGAAATAAATGCTTCAAGCTCTGATTATTGAATACCTACACTTTTCACAAATTTTCCCAGTAAATATAGAGTGGCAGTCGCATTTAAAACTGTTATTATTTAGGTCAACGCAAGTCCCATTATTCAAGCAGGGATTCGAAAGGCATACATTAACTGAAATTGAAGCTAAACTATTAAAGCCATTATTTTCCATTTACGGAACAACTTGGCACAAGTGCGTTAAAGGATTTAATGTGAAATTCTTGTTTTTTTTATTAAAAAGTTACTTTTTTCTACTAATTACAAATTGAAGCAATTATCATTGCTCTGAGATGACTAAATGACTCCAAAGTGAATCCCTTACCTACTGATGACGTTGGAGAAACAGATATTGTGTCCTGCGTTACAGTAGATATACCTACAACATTAGTTAGAGCATAAGTGATACAAATGTGCATATTTCTTTACCATCAGAGTCGAATATAGAAGATGCTGCCAATGACACATCACTATTAGATGAGAACTCGACAAAGCTTGTATCTAAATCAGTAGCAGTGAACATTTCGAATGTTGAAAAAGTGTCGTTTTTAATTTCAATTGTTTCCGTAGGTGAAATAGTGTTGTCTACAGACGCAGTATTGTTATACAATGTTGAATTAGGAGAATAACTTTCTGTTACTTCACTTGGTAATATAGAGTCGTTAACAGACATGGTATTGTTATAAGAAGCTGAAGATGAAGATTCACTTTCCAGTGGCTCGGATGGTGAAATTAGAACTGTTGATGACAATGAATTGTTGAATGCAACTGAAGACGTAGATACGCTCTCCATTATTTCACTCGATGATATAAGCATACTTGGCGAAAGTGTATCGTTTAGAACATTTGAAAATGAAGGCTCACTTTCAAGTGTACTAGTAGGCGAAATGGTTACGTTTACAGACAATGTTTCATAAGTTAATGTGGATAAAGAAGACTCTTTCTCTGTCTCAACTTCAGACATATTTTGATGACTTGTTTGATTTAAAAACTCCTGAATAGATGACATACTATTCGGAAAAGTTGTGCTCAATGTTTTATTTTCCTCCAAATCAATAGAAGATGATTCAACTTTAAACTCATTAGTTGACGATAAAATTTCGAGCACTGAAGAATCATAAGTTTCATTAACAACGTTAGTTTCAGTCAAAGTTGAGCTTTGAATGGATAAATTACTCTCTGGCTGTGAACCATTCAGTATTTGTGTCGATTCTGAAGAAAGTGACATTGAGTAAAAAAAAAAGAGATAATTATAATTTAAAATTCACCTTGGGTGTCATTTAAATTATTTGTAATGAATGAATTAGTTATTGATAAAGAATTTGAAGAGTAAATTGCAGTACTGTTTGCAATAATATCATTTTCAATAGTACTTGGAGTTTCTATAGACCAGCCAGAGGTGAAATCACTCAATTGCTTTATTTCGGAATCTGTTAAAGATAGGTCAGATGTTGTAGATAATATTTCCTCTACAGAATCAGCGGTAGCAATGATTTTAGAATGTTCATCTTCACTGAATGATGGAGCTATGAAAAGAAGAAAAAACCTAAAGTAAAAATTTCAATGGAAAAAGTGTCCAAATTATTGACAGATTACAAAACAAACTTATTGTAGATTTATAAAAAGTTCACAAATGTCGATTGCAGGTAAGATAATAAATATACAAGAGATTTACAGTCTAGCGGTAATAAACTACCAGTCTTTTATCAACCACGCCCTCAAAGAGACGTGGTATTTTTAAGGTAGTAAAACGTCTTAAGATTCGTTCATTCATTCATCGTTTTTGAAACTAAGCGATTTAATTAAATTATCTTGAACATAACAAATACATATACTAAATAAATATTTGATTACTTTTAAATTGATAACTAGTTGTAATTAATAGTTAATTTTCAACAGTTGGTTTTTTTTTGCTAATGTAGCAAAATAAAAATAAAGAGAATAATAATTAATAAAAATCTGCGCAAAAATTCAAATTTATATATTCTTTTATAATCTACGTAAAAAAAATCGATATTAGTTCAGCGATGCTGCAATGAAAAAAACATATGGTCTAAATAGCAAAATAATTAAAAAATATACCCATTTCAGTGAAAGACTTTTCTTCGGTTTTTCCGATATTGGCTTCTGTAGTTAAAATCACTAAAATATATAATAAAACAGTAGCTGAACTCTTCAACGAGTTTCCAGTCGTGAATATTTTCGTTAACTCCTTTACTCTATTCATAATTTTTTTCGCTAATGTTATATATGCCCAATTTTTCTTTACCGGTTGTCTCTTATTTCTTTAGGATGTTGCTCAAATCAAGAACCTTTTTACTTTGTCGTACTAGATGACTAAATCGACTGGCACCAGGTTCTTTATTTCTCATGCATATAGGGGTGGCGCTTTAACAGGTGATGTTAATTTGTGTATTGGAAAAAATTGATATTTTCCCACGTGTTAAAACAATATTTCTTCGAAAGTTTATAAAGGTAGAGTGTGACTTACATATTTATATATATTGTCATATCTAATTTGGTAACCGTTTTAATGCAAACTAATGAATTTGAATAAAAACAAATTAACACTAGAGAAATTTGTTTAATTTATTGAAAAACATTCACATGAACTAAAAAAAGCCTCTTGAATGCATGGTTGGATTATGTAATTATTTTCCTTTTGAACGAAAAAAGACTACATAAAAGTCACAATCATAAAGATGGCACCAGATGTTGTAGTGAATGTGGGATAAACAAAGAAGAAAATTATTCAATTGAGGCTTTTTTAAGGTTTCACTATTAATTATACGTAAAAAATATAGCAATATTGCATAAATGCATAAATCGTTTTAATTCTAAATCTGAAAACATTTAAGCCGACAAAGACTAAAAGACACTGGGTTTTTTAATATACCGTAAATATAATAAAATATCAAATGTAAATAAGTTTTAGAAGATTGAGTTTTTTTACCTAAAATAGAAAATAGTTAGGATAAAATATTACAAATATTGGAAAAGGTTAACGTAGAATTTTAAAATATGACTAGAAAGAGTCTAATCTGTAGGATTTTGTAAAAGATATTACTTTTTGCAGATATTTTTCATGATTACAGATGGCAGCACCGTAGATACTTTCCGCTTGATCCGGAAGACGGAGATCAGGGATAAGATAAACGACTTGTTTTCAATGATTAATAACAAAATATCAGATATTTAAAAACAGCTTCCAATCTTAGTTTCAATTCGCAATTAAATCAGGTTCAGAAAGTGTAAAGGTATTTTTATCTCACTCTTAGGTCGGAACAGGAATAAAACGTAAACATACAATGTTTTTCTTTTAAAACTGTCCAGAAGTCCGCTAATTCTCTATAAAAGTGAACTACTAAGATGTAAAGAATATTGATAAACCAAGATTAATTAGAATAATACAAGTTGAAATTATTAATTCCTCACAATATGTATAATACTGACAGTGGAGCACATTGGTTTAGTATTTAAAATACATACCAAAATTTAGATAATATACTTTAAAGATCTCGGTAAAATTTATAATGAAACATTATAAAATTGGACTTTTGAGATCGACTATTTTCAAGCAAAGACAAAGCAGTTGGAAAATGATGGATGAACAAAGGAATTATGAACAAAGCTTTCTTCATGCATTACACGCCTCGAGAGAAGCGCTCTTTTGATGAGTACAATGAAAAATGTTGATGAGGATTCATATTTCACCTTGCTCAAAGGAAAGTTGCAAAAACTAGCTTATTTTCTTTTAAGTCACATAACTTATTTTAAACGAGTATAATGTTATTACAAAAAAATAATAATATAAAAATAACATAAACAGAATAATTATTTAAAGATGAATGATAAAGAGATAAGACATTAAGATAAGAATAATATTTGATATTATTAAAGTACGAACAATAAGTATAATCATGATAATAATAATAATATTTATTCTAAGCTACGGATTTAAAAAAGTTTCTTCTTTCTTAAGATGAAATATCATTAGTTTACATAAATTGAATTTTATAAAAATACACAATACATAACAATCTTTATACACACTGGTTGTGTGTATTGTTCAGTTTGATGGAAAAAACAAAATATTTTACTGTATCCTCAAACAAGGAATCAGCTGCCTTTTTATTTCACCTTTGTTCAATGATTCTTCAAAGGTCATTAATTGTCCCATAAAATTCAAATTAGGTGATACCACATCTCTTTTAGACTTAACATATTTATATGCATCGTAGGCGGTCAAGTTGGTTTTCCTGAGTATATAAGAAATTGTTATGGTAGCCGAGCGAGAAACGCCGGCTTGACAGTGGACTAGAACTTTTCCGCCAGATTTTCTGGCTTTTTCTGTAAGAAAAGAATAAAAATTTAGATATTAGAGAATAAAAGTTAATGAAAAACGACACATTCATCCTGAGAACAAAAGAGTCGCAATCAAGCATTCGTGACTCATGCATTTCACGCATACACACGTGCACTGCAAACGCGCTCTTATCTAATGACTCAGCTAAAAGCTTACAAGAGTTTGCCCAAGAAAGGAAGCAAAATTTTTAGCTCAGCGTCGATAATCTACATATATTCTAACACGATTAACAGCAGCTCGTCAGTCAAATATATGTCACGTGATAAAAGGGATTTTTCATAGGAGTTCATTCATGCATACATATATAACACTTGACACTCAGCTTAATCAAATTCATTTACTCAATTAACTCTCTGATTCATTTCTATTTGCATAATATTTCTCAGTGTTAAGTTTCTGCTTTGAGCCAACGGCCCAGTAGCGTACTCAAACAAGACACAATTACAAACATTAAGCAATTGTTTACCCTATGTCTTATGTGTGAATTTCATCTCTTTAGCGAACGATATCTAATAGAAAAGAACTCACACTCCCCCTCCCTCCCAACCAATATAAATACAGTACTGATAGTTAGTCAGACTTATTGTTCAGATGGAAATGAAAAAGTAAAACTAAAACATTCACAGCATACAGTTGTTTCATAAGACATTCTTAATATACTTGCCAATAAATTCGAAGGCTTCCTCAAAATATTGTTTGAGATCTTGTTGCGAGCTATCATTTGCTGGAAGTCGCTGATAAATAATTCCACATGACGAAAAGTGTTCAGGAAGGTGTGAAGTACAATTCAAAATGTGAGTAATACCGAAAGAGTCAATTGTGCATCTATCCGAGGCATCTCGTTCATTGCCTAGAGATTGTCAAAACTAAACAATGTCCTTGGACATATTACCCATTAACTTACCAATATAAAGAAATGGGAGGACTTCCGCAACAGGTGCAAGTTCTATGTCAACGTTCTGTTCTTCAGGTGGAGTTGTTGGGCTTAAAATAGGATTGCCGCATTTCTCTACACAGAAATCCTTCTTTTGGTATTTAAACTCTTTTATTCCTCCTGAATCAAAAATTTCTCACATGAATAATTTTTATAACGAAGTCGATCTAAATTATCTCTACAATTCAAGACTAAATTCTACAATTCAAGCTAGATTAGACCTTCACACTTAAAAAAATGCTCAACCTTTTCGTCTTGTTAGCTGCACGTAGGGTTTAAACAATGGAATACTTAAACATACTTTAAGCTTCCTTGTTTGATCATTGTCAGATCTGATAGTCAACTCTTTATTGCTATCACATAATGCTACAGCATTATAATCATTACATCCCTGTGATTCTGATTCTGAAGCTATACAAGGAAGCATCTTCATATTTGAGAATGCTCGCAACACAGTTTATCATTCGGAAAGTGAAAGACAATTGCCATGGTACAAAATCTGACTCATAATTTGGAATCATCTGGTACAGATGGCGTTGGTGAAGCAACAAAATGATTCATAACCTTTATGCTTTTAATGCTACATGTTGAAATGCGCAGCGCAAAAAACTTGACCTGCTTCAAGATAAGAGAGCAAATTCCCATAAACCTTTTTGTCTTTTAGTTATATTTTCCCATGCTTTTGATGAATTGAATATTTTTTAATTATATATTCATTCTAAATTAACTATAAATAAAATATAACTAAAATCTATAGTGAGTTTAGGCAGATCCACCACTGGCCAGGAATAGTTTTAAAGAATACTGTTAAGCAGAACACCTTAAACAAGAGAACAGCAGATGCGTGTGAATTTTCTCCATGAGAACGCATGTCTTTTGCATAAAGTGTTGAACTCTTTAGTTGAGTTTTTAAACCAATAGTATTATCGCTGTCACTTTGGCAGCATCTAAACCGAATCAAAAGTATTAGTATCGATTTTTGAGAAAAATATGTTATCTGTT
This sequence comes from Dimorphilus gyrociliatus, assembly GCA_904063045.1. Classification (NCBI taxonomy): domain Eukaryota; kingdom Metazoa; phylum Annelida; class Polychaeta; family Dinophilidae; genus Dimorphilus; species Dimorphilus gyrociliatus. Next base: position 185,182 of record CAJFCJ010000018.1, read on the forward strand.
ACATTACAGATGTGATCAAACTACTGACCTAGTTAGAATGCTTCAGACTATTGTAATAAATTTTCGACTAATTTTTTATAAAAAAGTTTGATAAGCTTTCAAGAAGTTTTTTTCTTTGCCTTTACATTATATGACTGTGATAAGATAACAGTCGCCTATTGGGAAATGTGCTTTTTTGCATAACAGGTAAATACAATGTCTTAAAATAAATTTGAGAATTTATACAAAGATAAAACATACTTGGCTTTTTGCCATACTCTATATACGTTTACATATGCAGGCTAAAAAATTACTGTAAACAAAAATTATTTGCCTGTCAAATAGGCCTGATTATGTATTGCGCCAACAGATGGCGTTATATGTCGAAAGGGATCGTCATGATCCTTTAAAAAAGTCAACTAACAGATGTCCGAAAATCTTTTATCAAAATTATTCGGTATCGTTAATTTAGGCCAATTTTTATTTATTTATAGATTAATAAGGCATTAAAACTATAGACTTCAGTCTTTCATTTAAATTGCTGAATGTCTCTTTTTAAAATAGGATTTCATTTCAGCACTACTTCTAATTGCTAATATTTTCAATATAAAAATAAATTTTTATCCATATAAAGAAACAAATAAGGGCGTCTAAATTTATCGACAGTGACGTCAATGAATATAATGTTGAATTTTTTTTTGAAAAACAAAATTAATTGTAATCACAGTTGATTTCCGTCGAAAATTTCCTATATAATTAACCCTGCTCCCACCAAATATAATAAGTGACGTCATATAGGTAAATAGATTAATAATAAATAAGACCCATACAAGTCTGAACATTGAAAGTATTAATCCTATACTCTATTTATCAGGCAGAATCAGGACGCAAGTGGTTAAATGAATATGGTTAAAAACTTATGCGTTTGCTAGATTTAATACCACATGTGTTGTTTTGGCCATTTTTCTTTAAAATTGGCTATCGATAAATTTTAATGAACCAGATATCTTACAATACTTAGGCTTTAGTAAAATTATCCTGAATTCGTCTAAAAAAAGAAGACTTTACCTTCAAGAAGAAGGACTTTTCTTCCCTCGGTTTCTAAAGCGCTCATTAGGAGGTTAAAAGCCTCTGATGTATCGTTTCGAACCCGTGAACTCTCGTCGTACAAAACCAACTCCAAATTGCAGTTGTTTTCATATCTTTGTCTGACACAGGGTGTTGATATGATGTCTTCGACTTTGACATTACCTTGTATGAATTTTTTCTTAACAATCTTATTTTCAACGCAAATATTGATAGAGTTCATAATATGGCATTTCGAATAACAGTGAAAGGACCGAGTGTCGATGATCAGAACTTTATGAATAACCTTTTCCAAGTCAAGCGGAGAAATTGTCTTAGAATTTATAGAGCGAAGTATGTCCATTGTTTTGCAGCTTGTGTCCAGTTTCAAACATTTTTTGTTCTTCGACTGAAGAGTCTTAGGGCAAAGAGTGATAGGTCGACTTTCGTCATTCGCTTTTCTTAAATCTTTTTTTGAGGGAGAGGGAGAAGCTTTAGCTGAACCTCGACGGGAAGAAGAGTTTCGACCTACGGTAAGTCGAGTAAGAGTACAGGATCGTTGATCAATGGCAGATAGAGTGGTCATTATTCTTTGTGATTTTTCAATACTTGGGTTTATTTAATAAAAAAAAAACTTAAATGTAGATGTAGTTTCTTGACAGTATTTGAGTGAAGTCGAGCTAGCTGAAAATGGCTGATTTTATATCAAACAACATACGTGAACTAAATCGTTGAACAATATCATGTCTGTTATACCATTTTGCTTCGTGAACCCTCGACCAATAAGCATGTCTCTTACATATTACTTTCAGTTCTTTTTATAGGTGTAATAGATCTTTGTGAAATTGGTGAAGAGTATTGCGAAATTTGTATGAAATAATTCATTAATATTAATTATAAACTATAATCGATAGAAGATTAGCACAACATGTTATAAAAAGTATGTAAAAAGAAGGTGTAGCTTTTTAATAATCAGATATTGATTAATCGTTCGTGAAAAAATATTCTTGAACTTTGTAGATCCTATTGAGTATTTCGGTATTCTAAGTGCATTTATTCATAAACCAAAAATTTCCATTGCAATTGACAAATGCTGGTCTTATTTACTTCAGAAAGCATTTAACCTATTCATGATCCTCTTTGTTAAAAATTATTAGACATTATGAAATAGTTCAGCTGAAATTGTAGATGAGTAAATTCTCCCTAACTGCTAATATTGTTATGTGAGAACAATTACCTCTTACAGGTCTGAAAACTTATAGATTTTATTCAAGCTGACGGTGAAAAGGTGTTGTAATATATATTTCATATTTGAAACAATAGAGACAATTGTATAATAGAGATTACAATATAGAATGTATATTCATTGTTAACTTTAACGGCTATTTTCAATCTAATAACGAGTTTTATAAAATTCCGAGATAGGAATATATTAAGTGAATCATGTTTTATTTTTACAAAAACCTCCTGAAATAAGGTTTTAGCAATGTTCTTCCTAGAAGAATCCTATGTAATAATGTTGTATATCATTGTGTGTAAACGAAGAGAGGCTGTAAAGAAAAATTTGATAAGCTATTGGTTGTCTCTTTAAACTCTAAAGAATCAATACAATCCAGTACATATCATGTTTATTATTTACTTTTCTGTAGTATGTGCTAAGAATTTGACATTACATTTAAACGAATAGTCAATTTCATGTTCTTTTCCCTTTTGGTATGGAATTAAATGTGATAAATCTAAAACTGTTCCTTCCTATACAATTTAGTTATTCACAAACGATTTAATTCTCTGCTCAATATTAACCACACTCCCTAATGACTATTACATTATAGAAGCCTAAATTTCTTTACCCTTAAGAGCAAAGTCTGTGGATTCTCGAAGGACATGAAAACTGCACCCAATTTAAACTTTGTCCAGCTGTGCTTCCTGGTTTTTTACAGAGACCTATTACATCAGCTTTACGTTTAGTCAATTTTGTAATCCACAGCATTGAGCAATTGCAATTTAGTGGATTGTCCTCTAGAATCAGTCGCTGTAGTCGATTTATTGAAGATAGACCACATTTTCCGTCCGCTAATTTACCTATTGTCTCCAGCCTGTTGTCGCTTAAGTTTAGAATTCTAAGATTATTAAGAGTTGCAAATGCTTGATAGGATATACTCCATAATTTGTTGCTTGTTAAAGATACTTCTTTCAGATATCTTAGGCCCCGGAACATGCTTTTACGAATTTTTGTTAGTCGATTCCTATTTGCTGAGAATTTTTGTAGTCGAGGAACTGTGATAAGGCTTTTTAAAGATGCCAATTTATTATCGTCGAGGCTTAGCGTTTCCAGCCTATACAACCCTTTTAGAGCACCTATCGAGAGAGTTTCAATTCATAATAATACATTCCTTTTCATATATACAAAAGTGAACAACTCTACTTACCAGGCTTTAAAACCGATAAATGGTTTCCGGAAAGGTCTAGCGTATGCAATTTTGCTAGATGCAAAAACGTATTATCTAGAATTTCCTTCAATCGGTTATCCTTGAAATTTAGAATAGATAAAGACACCAATCCTCGAAAGGAATCTGTCTTGAGAAGACTTATTCTGTTGTGTGCCAAACTCAATTCTTCCAGTCCGTGATTATCATCGAACAAACCAACTGGAATGGTAAAGAAATTGTTATGGTCCAAAAGTATGCGATTAAGTTTGCTCATACGACGGAAGACCGCCCAATGAAGGATCGAAAGCGGATTATATCGCAAGTTTAGAGTTTGTAAAGAATTTCGTATAGGCCCATTAAATGCCCTAGGAGAAACATTAATTAAACGATTTCTACTGAAGTTAACAGTTTTTGCATCAACATTCTCAAATGAGTTGGGACCAATAAAACTCAAGTGATTTCTTGATAGATCCATAACAGAATATCGAATTTTTTCTCCTCTGAATTGAGGAATATCTTCAAAACCACGAAATGAACAATCCACAGTTGTTTTTCCACGGCAGAAGCAAGAATCGCTCGGACAGGAGATGACTGTCTTTAAAAAAGCAGTTAAGATTATTACTACCATCATGTTGCTTTCTTTATAAAAGAAGCGTCACTAGACGAAACGCCCTCTGTAAGCCATATGAATTCGCATGTTTATTAATAAACAACAATGTGTAAGCTCATCTGTGACGGTAATGAACAGATAGCACGGGTTATAGACTAAAATATTGGAAATATTAGATTTCAATGAGAATCAACATTGGTGTATTATATTTTTAAATATTTTTAAAATGTCTGCTGATATAAATAAAGAGAATTACATGTTATAGTTTAGTTGTTCATTCATTTGACATTAAACTGCAAACACTTAAATGTCTTCAATATACAAGGCAAGAAATTAATGGCAAAGTATCACATGTTATATATCATGATGTCCCATACTCAGGTTTTGGTAATCTGTGTTTTAAAAAAAATAGTACTCCCATATCAAAAGCACTAAAATATTTACGAACGGTATACTGAAGGAAGCAATGTTTTTAAAGTTTTCGTTTTGTATTGAGTACTAAAACACAATGAGTAAAGCTATGCAAAATTACGTTACCATTTAAAAAAATTACTATTTCATGGAGTTCAATTATTTACTATTTCTTAGGGATATTTACAGTTCTAGCGGACACGTTGATCAGTACTAGATCAAATAAGCTTCATAAGTTAGGGTAGTTGCAAGCTCTCTTCTATTGGACACTACTCGTAAATTTTTACGCGAGGCATGACTGAACATATTTAACACGCTAACTCAAAAACAAAGAATACAACAGGTTAATGACAATCTGAAAGCAACCTCTAGATGGCACTGACGTAGTAATAACAATATATACTAATTACATACAAATTTGCATATATTTCGTGCATTTTCATCAGTAAATTAATGGTTTTTTAGAGAAATACTAAAATTAATTCATTAAATAATTTAGGATTGACTAGTTAGTTAAATATGCAACACAATGTGAATAATGTAAACTTAGAGATATCGTTGCTAACGTTATAGTGTACTTAATAGATGGCAGCACATATGGGCAAAATATCCTTATTCCAAGTACGCAAACTCAATGATCTTTCTGGAAAAGAAGGTTATTGTTAAATAAAATTAAAATATTTGATTTACAAAGATTTAAAGTATTCTATTTGGAATTTGGTTAAAAATTTGCGATTGATAGAGAGAACTACTTTTTTTCCGGCTGCGGATTTATACATAGCGTGGTTGTTACAAGGCTGGTAAAATGGCGAGCTAGTCAAAATTAGTGAAATAAAGCGACGGCAACGCTTATAAGTAAGGTACCTTTTGTATTTCAATAAGCATTTGATGAGTTCATTTATTATAAATGTTATGGAATTTTTTACGATTATCATTGTTGACGAAACATGCGAAATAAAATTATTTCTTTTTTTTCAATCCTTACGTGTGATATTTAATTATTTGTGAATCTTTCAAGTTTTTCTAGCAATCAAAGTTGTATTTTAATTTAAATATTGTAATAGCAAAATTGTATATATTACGCATTGTAAATTTCGTGTTAAAAGGGTTATTAGATGCAAGATTTCATCTTACCCTCCACAATCTATGGTGTCCTCTATGTGTTTGATAACCTGTCACTAAAATTGCATTTAAACCATTTATAGACGGAATGGAAGACAACGATAAAAAAGATGATGATAAAGAACAAGCGCCGTTGCAGAGGGCAAGTTCATCTCTCAGTATCAATTCAGATTCAGCATCTGGTACGTCGACACCTAGATCGACGACTCCAGCGTCCACCCTAAACATACGTCCAACGAATACCAACCAGCAAATTCAATCTTTGTTGAATATTCAAGAGTTGTATAGGCAGGCAGCTGAAAATCAATTAATGCAAGCAGCCTCGGACCCTTTGGCATTAATGTCATTGGGTTTTGCTCCTATGGGATACACAAGTTTACCTGGTTTGACGGCACCGCAAAAGCCGACTGGCAGAAGTAGAGGCAGACCAAAGAAGGATTCACCAAAAAGTCCTCCAGCGAAAGTTAAGACTACAAGAACGAAAACTGGTCAAAGAACAAAAACTCTTTGTAGAATAAATGCGGCTCATCGTCAAAAAGTGGAGAAAAGTGATGCTGAGCCAAATTCGACGCTTCCCTCACCAATAGTATCTCAACCTATGAACAGTGCACAACTTTTAGCTGCAATGGCGACTGGTTTGAGAACCCCTGATTTAACATTTGTTAATCCATTTGCCGGACTAGTTCCTGGTTTATCGGCAACTCCTTTCGTAACTCCTATTGTGCCTCAAAATGTAATAGGAGGAAATGGAGGACAGGAAGAGTCAGCTAGCAATGCAAGCGAGAGTGTTCCAACAACTCGTACGTGATTTAATAGCTTAGGTCTTTCATCTAAACATTTTTTTTTCCAGCGGTATCAGCCGGTGTCATGGGCGAATCACAAAATCTGAGTTTAGCCAGAAGATCTGGAGATGGAATAAAGAGTGAAGAATCATCTATTTCGGACGCGCCGTTAGTTTGTTTATGATCTATTTTTTTTTTTTAAACTCAAATATTACAGGGAGGAAGAGCATAAAAGATGTTCCTTGTGCAATTGCACCAACAAATCGGTTTTAGGTCAAGGAAGTCTATTGAAATTTGACCCAACACCGGACTATGATGTGTTTTCGAAATCTTTTGCGCTAAAAAACGAGCCAGTTTCGGATAGTGAAGAAAAGAACACAGAAAAAGTACAAAAGCCTTTAACATGGCGAAGAAATCGAGGGCCTTGTAAATCTGTCATCAAGTATAACGTTTTTAAAATTACCTATAGTTTTTATTAAACTCATTGTAATTAACTTAGGGAAAGAAGTAAATCACCCAGAGCAGAAGAACTCACATGTACTGACATTAAGGGATCTGAAGATATGCTAAATGCAATTGGTTTTGACGAAGTTGGCGTACATGATGTGTACGAAAAAACTGGTCACACTTGGGTTCATCAAAGTTGTGCCACCTGGTCAGAAGGGGTTGTTCAGACTGAATCATACACTTTGCTATATGTCGATAAAGCCGTATTTTCATCTCTGTCAGAAAAATGTGCTCTTTGCAAACGCTATGGAGCGTCAATACCTTGCCAAGAATGTCTTAAAAAGTATCATTTTCCTTGTGCTGCAGCAGCTGCTTGTTTTCAGGATATGAAAACATATAATATGTTATGTCCAGAACATGCTCTTCCGACAGCAACTATAGTCAAGGAAAGTACACCCTGCATAGTTTGTGATACTTTGGGAAATCTGCAAGAGTTATTGTTTTGTACCACATGCGGACAGCATTACCACGGTCAGTGCTTAGATCCTCATGTGACCGTCTCTCCCGTAGTTAGAGCTGGTTGGCAATGTCCAGATTGTAAAATTTGTCAAGGATGTCGTGAACCTGGAGACGACATGAGAATATTAGTTTGCGACACTTGTGACAAAGCATTTCATACTTATTGCCTGAAACCAGCTGTCACTTCGATTCCAAAAAATGGCTGGAAATGTGCTTCGTGTAGAGTTTGCTCGGACTGTGGATCTAGAACCCCTGGATCCGGTCCTAGCTCTAGATGGCACTTACACTTCACAGTTTGCGATTCCTGTTATCAGCAAAGAAATAAGGGAGTGTGTTGTCCAGAATGCGGAAGTGCTTACAGGCAATTTACACATAAGGATATGGTGCTATGTTCCTCGTGCAATAAGTATGTTCATCTACAGTGCGCTCGAAATACTCTAAAAGATGTCGATAAGACCAAAATATCACAAACAGAATATACATGCTCTGTTTGTAAAGGAAAAGATAAATTACATGCAAGTTTCGGTATTGTTGCACCTCAATCGTCTTCCTCTAGTTTGGATTTAGCAGTCCCAAAAGAAATGGAAAAATTTGAAGTTTTTAATCAATGGAAAGGCATGGATATGGCCGGAAAAAGGGAAGATAGAAGAATAAGTGATGCTTCGGTTCGGTCTAGCTATACCGATAATATGTCAGTATATGGCGATTCCAATGATTGCTTGTACGGCTTAGAGAAGATTTCTGGAACAATATCTGATTCTCAAACTAGTCTGGATGACTTCGGATTAGATATTTCAAAATGCGCTAATACACTAGGATTCTCAATGACAGTGGGAAGAAAGAAACCCTCACGAGGAAAGGGTGGCAAAGGTAAAGGCGGAGCTAACATCTGCAAAAGACGACCACCAAAGACATCTCGGAACGAAGAACGGAAAAGAAGTAAAGGTACAAAGAATGGTTTTGGCTCCACAGATGGCAGTAAGCATTCAGACGAAGAACAGCATTCAACAGCAATTATATGTGCAAGTAATGATGATGTTGTACTCAAACAGGTAAACAAATATAATTTTCGACTTAATATTTTTATAACAAGGAATAATTTTTAATAGGATGTATGTACAAGTTGTGGTAGTGTTGGAAGAGGAGAAGAGGGAAGGCTCATTGCTTGTGCCCAATGCGGACAATGCTATCATCCGTATTGTGTAAATGTGAAGGTACAAAATACGCTTATCCAAAGAAAATCAGCTAAAGATTTTCGTTTTCAGTTGAATCAAATAGTCATTCAGAAAGGTTGGCGTTGTCTTGATTGCACTGTCTGTGAAGGATGTGGAAAGCCTCACGATGAAAGTCGTCTGATTTTGTGTGATGATTGCGATATTTCTTATCATATTTACTGTCTCGATCCTCCCCTTGACCACGTTCCAAAAGGTTCCTGGAAATGTAAGCGATGTGTTATGTGCAAATCGTGCGGCTCAACTACACCTGGCTATAGGTGTCAATGGCAAAGTAATTGGACGCAATGCGCTCCTTGCTCTAGCTTGAATACATGTCCGATTTGCACAAGAAACTATATGGATAATGATTTGATTATTATGTGTGGCTATTGCGAAAGGTAAGGGCTATGTTTTTTCTACCACAAAATCCATTTGTCTGATAAAAGTTGGCTCATACTGTTGAATTCTTTGTTTACTCTTGGAACAGTGACTAAGCACGCTTGAGTGCTCATTAATCCATCAGCTGTTAGTACAAATGATTCGAACCATTTTTTTTTTCTTAAATTGAAATACGATAATTTGTTCTCATTGTTAGCCATTTTGTAATCATGGCCTCCTATCACATATATATTATGGCCCAGTAAAATGACAGAATGCATTGCTCGTCCTCTTGGCATTTTAGGATAAGATGTATTCCAAGTACCAAAAATTTTAGCTCTCTCTCCTGTACATTGAAATGATATGATGGTGTCATGCTGCCTTTCTTTGGCGGTCTTCATTTGCTTGTCATAGTCAAATCCCATTCCACCAATTATATATATAACTCCTCTATGGCATATCATGGAATGTCTTTCTCTTCCCGATGGAAGCACTGCTTCCCCTATTGCTTGTATCCAATGGTCCATTTTGAAATCATATTTCCAAAAAGAATTTATTGCTGTTTTCCCTGGCTCACTCACACCACCGCTAATGTATAATTGATCGCCAACAACACAAGAAGCATGATCAGCTCGAGGTTTTGGTAGTGGTTTCAATTCACTCCAAATGTCTTTTAAAGGATCATAGAACTCACAGTCCGCTATAATTTGTCCATGTCGATTTTCACCACCAATAACGAATATAAAATTTTCGTGAGTTTCAACTGTAAATCTAATTCTTGTTGAAAGCATCGGGCGTCTCCTTAACCAGATATTATTTTTCGGATCATATGAAATACAGATGTTTGTGATATTACCACTTTCATACTGTTTTCCTCCCAAAAAGAATATTATACCTCTAAACAAGACAACTTTGAATCCAATAATATCTTTAAGTCTTGGCCATGTAATTATATTCACTTTTGGAAATGGTCGAAGTCGCCTTTGAGAGTCCAAGAGCATATAATAAAATTTAGAACTGCCTATAAGAAATTACAATGTAAATAGATTAGAATAAATTTTTTATTCACATCACTCTACCCGTGCTGGTATTAAAAACCATAAGATATGTATTAGAATCGCTAATTTTTGATGGATAGTTCAACTGATCAATAGTTAAACTTCTGTCCAACGTTGGGCGGAATTGTTTTTTTTCTAACTCTGTATAGGTTTTCGTTAACTCCATGGCGGTCTGTGAACACTTGATATACTAGAGTTTTCAGTTGCTTCACAGTTGATCCCCTCTCAATAGCGCTTTGTCATTACTTCGATATTATTGATCAATAATTTGGTTATTCTGTGCCATTTGCTAAAATTATGAGTCTTCTGTAGGAATGTACTTTTGTTTGCTCTGAATAGCCTTGTATTTCCATTTTAGGTGGCTGCATGCCGAATGCGATAATATTAGAACAGAAGATGAAGCTGACAAAGCAGTGGAAAGTGGTTATCATTGTATATTATGTAGGCCGTTTACTGGACATAAAGTTTCGGGTAAGTATAAATTTACGATTCATCAAACAACTTAACTTACTGTTTTTAAAATTGTCATGCATTTTTTTAGTTCCAGCATATGCTGCCGAAAATGAAACAACTGATAACTCACAAAAAAGTACTGGAAACACTCCTGCCTTATCAATAACAATAAATCCTTTGAGCATGTCTCCTAAGGCTCAAAATATAGAAACACCGTCAACGCCCAGAAGTGTTAAACGTTACATGTTGGATGGAGTTTTCTTATCTGAAAGAGGAATTGATCACATTCGAAGTTTAACAATAAAAGTGCCAGAAAAACCTAAGAGACCGTAAGTAATTTTTCATGGCGCCATCTATGCTTTAAATTTTAGTAGATTTGTTTGCAATTAATACTTATCAACCCTTCATGTTTAATAGTGAATGTATTGTCATCATGTCTAGATTTATGCTTTCAACCGACAGGCGAAAACAAAAGCTATCAAATGATAAACAAAAAGGCGCCCTCAACAAATTGTTTGATTTAGATGAGAATGATGATGGTAAAGATGATGAAGAGGGAGAAGATGGTATTTCTAAAGAAGAAACAATGTCAATTTCAGAAAGACGAAAAAACAGGCGAGTTCAACTGCTGGGGATTGGTGGCTTTTGCCCTCGAAAACGAACGCCAGCAAGAGGTGGAGTTCCTAGACATAGAGGTGGAGGAGCCAGAGTATTAAACAGAATGGATAGTCAAACAGGTTTGTATCAATTATTGCTTGATAATCTCATCTGTAAATAAATTGTTATTTTTCAGATGCACAAGAAGACATGAATCTCGAAATGGAAAATGGTAAAAGAAAACGTAAACCGTTTAGAAGAGCCAGAAGATGTTATTTAGAAGAATACTTCCCAAGCTATCTTCAGGAAGCTTTCTTTGGTAAAACATTAGTGGATCGATCTAAGAATGCGGAGGTTAAGGAACTTGATGAAGAAAAAGAAGATGGTGGTGATGAAGTTGGAAAGGGATCTCTGTTGGGCTACCCAACAAAGTCCTTCCTGGATAGAACAGTTGGTGTTTTTTAAAATGTAATAAATAAAGCTATATTAATATATTTAATACCTAGACATCGGAGTCAACAACTGCTTTTGTAGCCACACCGCCTCGACAGCAAGAAACATCCGATCAACACGTGGATTCTAATTATGGTAAATATTACACTTTTTGAAATTTTTTGATAGTAATAGCCTGGTTCTCTTCAGAAGATGATTTGAAAGATATTTTACCGTCAGACGTCGATATGGAGCTGTTCATTAATACTAATTTGAAAACTGACGAATTAACAGAGCAATCTGAAAATGTGTTTGAACCAAGCATTGACAATGATGAACCAATGAGCGCTGTAGATGATATTAATTTACCTCAGGATCTCAATAAACTGGAAGAGATGGATTCTAAAACTGTTGAGGAATTACTTGGTGTAATGAATGAAGAAAATGAAGAAAACGTTCAGGTAATGAGAAATTATTTTTGCACTAAATTCTAAATGGGAATATTTTTTAGGTTGAACCACCAGCAAGCAATTTAAGTGAAGCTTCAACACCCTCTAATTCTGGTCCACCTTCTGTCGCTGCATCATCTAACGATGGTTCTAACACTGTACCACAAGGGCCCCTTAGTGGTGGACATAGTCTTCCTGATGCTCAAGGTATGTAGCTTAATTTTTGTGTGGTATGTAGCTATAGCGATTGAAATATGCGTTTCTAATTATTTTGTCTTGTAATTAAATCGAATGTTCCCCTCTGTATGCGGTTTCTTTAAAAGAGAAGACTCTTTTATTCTTCTCAAAATAATATGAATATTTAGTAAATTATGTTGCAAATTTTTCAGGCCATTTAATGTTGTTTTATGGTTTGTAGAACACTGAATTTCTGTTTATTTTTATTCATAATTTCACTATGCTTTCGTTTCCCTTGGTTTAGTTTAGTTATAGTAGTAAGATAAATTTGCATGGCATTAGGAAAGCGAAAACAATCAAATAATGTGAAAATATATCAATAAGCTTTGCTTTCCTATTGAATTTGCACTGGCCAAATTTTGGCATGTACTGTTCTTTTGAAATCTGGTTTATGAATTTTTTTTAAATGATTTTTACTCTTTTACTGTAGACATTGGCTACCGTGGTTTACTTTTTAAAAATAAAGTTTATTTTTTTAATCAAAAATATTATTTTTCAGAAAATAATTTTCCACTACCGGCAATGCACGGATTTTCCACCAATACAACAGCAACTCCTCCACAACACCCTATAAGCTTACCTGCTATGTCTCCTAGACCAGCTGGAATTCAAAGATATCCATTACAAGGAGGTGTTCGACCACCGCATCCTCATACAGTAGCTCAGCCGACACATAGCCCAGTTTCATATCCACCCTCAAGTGTCATGCAGCAACCTCACCCATCTGCAGGAAATATGGCGCTTATGCATCCTACTCCAAACCAAGGAACATCTCACACTCAAGAATATCCTGGAGTTTTTATGGACAATAATCAAGTCAGACCACACGGACCATCAGCACCCACACCGACTTGGCCACAACAGCAGCCAAGTGAAAGTGATCAGAGTTACAGTAAACGAAATATTGCAAAATGGCAGCTTGACGAACCTCTTGGTGACATGGCAACAATTTCTCCAGTCCTCTATTGTAATATGAAGCATCCAGAACTTAAGGAGAAATATCCCGATTGGAACGAACGATCTAAGCAAATTGCTAAATTATGGAGAAAAGTTCCTTCTGATGTACGAGCTCCTTTTCTCACAAAAGCGAGAGAGAATCGCGCAGCATCACGGCTGACAAAAGCACAAAGAGTTACAAACGATTATAGAAAGAAAAAGACATCAACAACCGATATGCCCCCACCCCCACCTCCAAAAAATTTACCAGAGACACCGTCTCCGATAGCTTTACCTTTATCTTCACCTGTTGGAAGCTCTAGTCCATCCACATCTTCAGCTGCTAATGTTACAACTAGTCCCGTCATAGCCCCAATTAATTCTCCACAAACGGGAAATAATAATAATAGTAACAATAATAATAATAATCCAATGTCAGCTCCTGTAACACCATCAAATGAAGATAGTCAGCATTCTTGGGCAGAGAAGCCTCACAGTCCAGAAGAAAATGTGACTCAACCAGAACCCAAATCCATAAAAGAAGAGAAAGAAGAGACAGGAGATATAGAGACCAAAAAGAATATATCGTCAACTACTATTTCAACACAATCGCCTCAATGTATTCCACCACCTTTACCGCAAAATCCAGGTCAAGCGCAGGTTCAGCCTCAGCCGCAAACTCAACCGCCACCTGTATCCCAACAAGTGCAGGTTCATGCGCAAGCTCAAGCTAAGGCTCAAGCGCAGGCACAAGCTCAGGCTCAGGCTCAGGCTCAAGCACAAGCCCAGGCTCAAGCACAGGCACAGGCTCAAGCACAGGCTCAAGCCCAAGCACAGGCTCAAGCCCAAGCACAGGCTCAAGCCCAAGCTCAAGCCCAAGCTCAGGCTCAGGCTCAAGCGCAGGTACAGGCTCAGGCCCAAGCAAAAGTCCAAGGACAAAGCCCAGTCCAAGCCCAAGTTCAACCACAAGGTCAGCCTCAACACCCGCCTCAGCATCCGCCTCAATCTCAGAACCAACCTCAGACACAACCTCAAATACCGCAACAGCATCCGCAACAAACTCAACATCAACAGTTGCATTTGCAACCTCATCAGCAGATTCAGCAAGCTCAGATGCAACAACAGCAAATGCAGCAACAAATGCAACAACAGAGTGCAATCCATTCTGGTCCTGTTAGACCTCCCCTCCAGAGTCCACAGCCAATGCCAGGTAGAATGGAATATCCTGGCATCAGAACGACAAATTTTCAAGGTCAAATCAGACAGCCTGTCATGTCAGAATCATATACGGTAAATCGACCAATGCCACAACAGCAACCACAGCAACAACAGCCTCCTCAGCAGCAGCAACAGCAACAGCAGCATGACCACTTTCAATTTCAACCTCCAACACCCAGACTTACGTCGCCAGATCATTACGATCCATACGCTCAACAGCCATCAACTCCCATGCCACAAGGAAATCCTCATGAGATCAGGCACAGAACTCCATATGGTCACCCACAGCAGTATAGAATGAATAGCCCTCATCATGTAACATACCCGAGAGTTCCTGGTCCTCAAGAACATTATGCATCAAATGTTGAAGGCAGTCATGGCATGTATAGTGATGTAAGTTGATATTTTTGTTTCTTTTTTTTCTTCTTGGAATCCATAGTTTCTCTCTAGGAAAATTTTTCAATAATTCTACTTTATAGCAAACGTCCTGGTCTTATAGAAGACCGTTGAATACAACAAATTATTGGCAGAATAAAGTAAGCACTAATGATTTCAAAGAGCTGGACCAAAATTTGATTCTTTTAACAGTTGATAAATATTACGCTATTAGATAGCTGCATGTAAAAACATTAAAATATCAAATATTTAACAAATTTTTTTTCTTCCAGCCAAAGATGAGACAGGAAAAGAGGAGACATCAAGAGCTAGGACAAGTTCAAGCGTCCCAAATGAGTCATCACATGCAAAGATGGACACAACCTCCCAAATCAGGTAATGAAAATTCGATTTTGAAATACGTATGCCTATATAGTTGTCCATTAGGTTATCCACATCATCCATACGGAATGGAAAATGAACCTAGACAGCACATGGCTTATCCTAATGTTACTGTAGGCCCTCGGACAACTGGTGAACCTGTTGGGCATCGATGGCCAGTTAGTCAGGGTTATCCTCATAGTCACATGATGAGACCAGCAATGGCTCCATCTGATATGGATCCCCAATACAGAGCTCGAATGCAACATCCTGGCATGCCAGAACAGCAGCAACAATATATGGCAAGAGCTCAAATTCCTCCACCAGGCCATTATCCCCCAGGGCATCCGGGAAATATGGTGAGATCTAGATTTAAGATTTCAAAAATACTTACGTCTGACGAACAGATGTATCCGGAGAGAATGAGACGGTATCAAGAGCAAAATATGCAAGGAGTTATGGGAATGCCCAGACATCAATACCCTCAGCAGCAACAACAGCAGCAGCAACAACAACAACCTCCGCAACAACAACAACAACCTCAAATGCAACATCAAAATATGCATCATATGATTCCAATATCATCGCAATCTCCTGGTGCTTCAACGGGAATGAGATTACCAAATAGTATGACTGGCATGAAATCTGATCAGGATTTGGATGACTTGTTGGGAGAGGATGGAAGCTTTAATATTCTTGATTTGGCTGAAGGAGATTTGGACTTAGATTCAGATAAAAACATGTTTGACGAACATTTGGGCTTGGGAAAAGATACTCAATCAAAAACAGGTGCCGCTGAGAGCAGCGGGTTGCAAAAGACATCTGCAACTGAATCAGCCGATAATCGTGGGGCTGCCCCCAACCCAGGGAAATCCCACCAAAACGGTGACAAAAAGAACGATAGCTCTGATAAGCCAGATGGTGCTGCTTTTTTGGATGGTGCTTTTGATGAATCTGATGATGACGATAATGATGAAGACATGGAAGTTGAACAGATAATGTATTTAGATGGTGCAGTTGATACCGAAAAAGACAAACCCAATGAAACCCCTCCAGCTAATCCTGATTTACAACCGGCTGCTTCCACACTTCAACAACTTGCCAAAGCACACGCTTTGTCAAGACAGTCCAGCGGCAGCCAGCCAAGTACTCCAACAACTCCTAGCAATCCTCCAACTCCAGGTCAAGGACAGGGGCATCCAAGATCACCTTTTGCAATGAGTCCACGTATGACAGCTGCTCAGCCACAAAGTATGCCCCAAATGCCACAAGGCCAAATGAGAATGTCTATGCAACAAATTAGACCGGTACAGCAACCAATGCACAGGATGAATATTCAAAGACCCACGTATCAACAACAGTCTCAACAAGTTATGTCAGGCCAAAATCAATTTGTAATGTATCAAGGTCATCAAAATCACCCGATGCATCAGCAGATGTATTCTAAACATCCTAGTCATATGTATGTCCAACATAGAATGCCGAATTCTATGCAACAGTATCCAGGACAAAATCAGCAACCAATGCAACAATATGTGTCTCAGCCTCACCAATCACCTGTTCCTAACATTCAATCTCCTTTGAGGCCTGTACAGAGTCCAATGGGTCAAATTCCTGGCCATTCTCCTCATAACTCTTTGCCGACTCATAGTCCAATTCCATCAGGTCCAAATCAAAGTCCTGCTGCGGCTCAATCTCCTTTACATCATCCTGTTCCATCACCTAGATCAGGAAGTGACACGCCTCAGCAGACGTCATCTCCAAGAGCACCGGCAACCCCAGGATCAGAATCTTTGGAACAATTAGAAGGAGCCTATTCATCATGTAATTTAGAACAATCGCGAAGACAACAATCGTCAATTGGACAACTTTTGGGTCATCAGCCTGTCGTTCGATCGACTCTACCGTCCTATACGCAAGCTGTTCAGAGACCCCAAACTGCATCAGATATGCCAATGAATCAGCAACAATTTCAATATGGGCCGGTTAGTACCCCTCCTCAAGGAGCCGGTCCGGTTAGACATGTTATGCGTGGCCAAATGTATCATCCAATTTCCCAATCACACCAGATGAGAATGCAGCAACAGCAACAACAACAACAACAACAGCAACAACAGCCACCACCACAACATTCCCAACACCCTCAACCATCTTATCAGTACCAAAGGATGCCTGTTCAGCGACAGCCATACACTCAACATATACGACCGATGACTCCAAGACAAGCTGCTCCGATTAGACTTCAACAAATGGAACAACAACAACAACAACAACAACAACAACAACAACAACAACAACCACCACCACCACTTCCTGTTCCTCCCAACGCCATTGCTGTTGAAACCCCGACTACAGTTACACAGACAACAACGGCAGCAAGTAGTTGTGTCAATCCAACTAGCTCAAGTTCTAGTACAGGAGATTCATCTTCGTCACCGACTGATTCTAAAGATAGAGCGCCGCTCTTACACGAGCAACCGCTACTGTTGCAAGATTTAGTTGAGCAAGAAAAGCAAGAACAACAACGACAAGCTGAGCAGCAATCATTGATACCGGTTGATACCAAACCTACGCCTACTCCCGTAAATCCGGAAGTTTCAACTAGTCCTGCCACAACTGTACCTTCAGCGGCAAGATTTTCTTCTGCACCTGCTGCTCAACAGCATTCAAATGTACCTCATAGATTTGGACCTTATTCCGGACAAAACCCAAATCAAGATATTCAATTACCGACTCCAGCTCCACCTCCTCCTCAGCCAGAAAATGATGCTGGTCAAGAGGAACGAGCAAGGTATGAACAATGGTTGCTGAGTACAGATCAAATTAATACCTCAAATACTAAACATCTGGAAGATAAAGTAAATGGCTTAAGAAAGACGAAAAAGTCAGTTGCAGCAAAAAATAGACAAGCAAAAAAAGCTGGCAATGAACCATCGGAAGCTGACCAACAAGAAATTGATAGATTAAATTCAGACATCTCGGGCATTCAGAGACAAGTAGAAGCAGCCAGAAAACAACAGAAAATTCACCAACAACTTATGCAAGATTATCATACAAAAAATCAAGAACGTTTTGGTGCTTTGCAAATGCAACAACAAACCCAAAACGTACAAATGTCCCAGAATAGCCCAATGAATTCTCCGAGAATACCTGGTCAACCGCCTATTAGACTGCCGGCTCATATGAGGCAAAAATATGATGAGTACATTCAACAACGCCTTCGAGAAGCAAGTCAAGGCCCACAAGTCTTGACGAATGTTAGTATAATACATTAGAAACATAACACATAAGTGCATTCACATAATTATTCCCATGCTTTTATTTTCAAACTATTCTAAACCTCTTCTTAAAACGACAAGAGTCAATCTTTATAATTTCAGAATTTTATCCTTAGCACATATTCCTCTATTGCAGTAGGCACAGATCAGTAATTTTTGCTCTAGCATGATAATTAGTTTACGGCATGCAGCCCTACGTTAAGAGCGAAGACTTGGAGAAATTTGCTCTTTCTTTGCGCCTCTTAATTGCTCCGTCTGGTGCTAAACTTTCCCTCTTTCAGGTTTGGTGTGTACAGCTGGTGCATGAATTTATTCTGTTGAATGACTCGTTGACCGTGTCTAATTATCCTTTGCATTTATCATACATTTAAAAATACTGTATAATTTGTATTTGATTGGTATATACATCGTTATATGTATACTTGAAATTACATATTATACAGTATGTAGTTTTTTATATTTGATATAAGGCGTCAGAATAATTTTGATAGCTATTATCTTATCGAAGGATTAGGCTGGATGCTGGTTTGTCTTATATAGAAAGAAATTTAAATTTTTGATGTTAATTGCACAATGTAAAAATGTAAAAGCGTGAAATAGGGCACATTATTTAAAATAAGTAATATGGATATTAAATATTGACATATGCGTATAAGAATTATATTTATTAAACAGTCAGGAAGCAAGCCGAACGTGAAAAGAGATGAAACTAAGTACGCAGTACAACAGGTTTAAAAATTAATTAATATTTACATCGTATCTGTTGTGAAATTTTGTTTATATTTCTCATTATGGATTCTACAAGACATTCCATGTAATTCACAGGATAAGCATCTTAATATTAAAATAAAGTATTAATTTTTTTCTGAAAAAAATATGTAATATTTTGTATCAATAAAGTAATCGTTATTTGTTTTATATTTAGTCTTAAGATGACAATTCTTTAAGTGATTAAAGGTAAACATTTCATTTTCAGGATGAAAATAACCCGTTTAGCGATACGTATCAACACAGGGAACACTTAGAGAAGCTGCATTTGCAAGAACAACAGAGAATACAAATGGAGCAACATTTAAAACAGCATGGTGATTCGCCACAACAGCATCACAGTTTGTTTATGTTAATTTAAAATTGAGCAAAAGAGAATTACACCTTATTTACACAGCACCAGGTCAATATTTGGATTTTCGGCCACGATTTACTCATCCAAATTTTAATCAAGAAGGACCACAACAGTTTGCTGGTCCAAGATACGCTGGACCACATGGAGGTCCATTGAGATATCCAGGAATGCAGCCGGAGGGTCAAAGGATGAGCTATGGCGGCGAAGGAGGACCAAGGATACCTTATGTGTACAACGCCCCGTACGGACAAAGTAAGAATAAACATAGTTATTATCATGTGACAATAGAAGTGTTACGATTTCGGGATATATTTATAAATATGTGTTTTACTTTTATTCAATTCAAACAAATTATCAGATACGCCCCAATCTGCAGTATTTGAAGAGAAAGTAGAAGAAAAAAGAAAACGAAAGCGAGTCAAAAAAAAAAAAGAAGAAGGTTTAGTTGCGCTTGAAGTGTCTCTTTTCTGCTTCACGATATACTCACCACTAGAAATGGCATTTTACTAAAATTGATAAAATTGAACTTTGAACACGAGATCGGCTGCACCCTTTTTTATACTAATTATTTATATTTTATTTTCAGATTTCATATTGACTAATTGTCTTAGTAGAGTTTTTGTGAGATCAGCGAATGGTCTAAAGAACAAATATTAAGATATATACATATATTATGTATTGACTAATCATTAGACCAGTCGTTCACACGCTTGATGTTTTCAAAAATCTGTCTGATATGATTTTGTTTTGCTTTATTCATATACTAACACATTATGAAATGAAAACTTACAAAAAAATTGTACTTTCAGCTTCCATGACAAGGATGTCGCCACCAAGTGCAATAAATGCACCAAATGCAGGAGCAGGACCTGTTTCTGACCTCCAAAGATTGGCTAGTATGCAACCACAGGTGTCTCCTTTACACACCTCATTTCCCAAAGTATCACCCGGAGTGGGCAGACCAGAATCAGCTGCTTCTGACAAGTCGGAACCGAGTCGCCCTTCATCCTCCAGTGGAACTCCATTCAGTATCAAGCAAGAAAGAGACGGAGAAGATGAAGGAAAAGATTTTCTAGGTAAATGCTATAAATGTCATACACGTGATTAAAAAATCAAGTTGACTCGATCTATAGTGAATTATCACGAAATAGGTGTGTTCATGTCAGCTACAAATTAAATTTGCTTATTGCATCCCTTTAGACGACAAAGACGCAGATGCTAAAAGCGTTGCTGGAAACGCTCTTTTAAAGCAACTTCTAAATAACAAACAAAAGGATAATAATGCAATGGAGCAAGCCGAAGGCTTACCACACTCTCACTCACCTAATGCTGTACCGTTAACACCGCAACAACAACATCAATTGGCTCTAATAGAATCCATGCCTATGCATATAGAAAGAGAAGAATGGACAGAGCGACCCCCTATGACACCACACCCTCTTATGCATCATCATGTATCTCCTGATCATATACATATGATGCCACACCAGGCCTTGCCTCCTTCAGCTGTTGTTATTCAAGATGAGGCAAAAAAGAAAGTGGGTCAGAAACAACAAAGACAAAGGAAAAGAAAAGAAGGTACAGTCCATAATAAATAATTTTAGATATGAGTTTACAAACGATATTTTTTAGATTCGAAGAAACGACAGAGGAAACAGCAAATGTCACCAGTAATGGCTCCACCACCACCAGGTGCAGGCGCTCCAGCTCGCCAAATAGATGATTACAATACCGCAGTTGTAGAACAGGTTAGACATTGTAATTAACTGTATAAACTGAATTCAATATGTTGTGTATAGGTAATGGGACATTTACGTTCTCTTCCTGGATGTCATCTGGAGGAACCAGAAGTACTATTCAATAATAGCGTTGTTCCTGTTAAGGGCCAACCAAATAACTTTGCCCAATCAACCATTTTGACAGGAAATTATGGCAAAGCTGTCATAACTATAGATAAAGAAAAATTACCGGCTGTTGATTTTTATGGAACTGGAAAATTTAAGGTTCAAAAAGAAACACATAAAGATGAGAATGAAGAACATTTTACACTACCAAAAGTAGACTCTGAAAGTAATATGGATAGTGAAGTTACACGAGGAGTAAATGAATGCTTTGAGAATGGTTCGTATTTGTCAATAAATAAATACATAGTTAAAGTGTACATATTTACTATTTTAGGTGACGGAGGTCAAGCTTCAGATAAAGAAAACTCAATTGTTCATCAAGCTATTCCTTCAATAACACCTCCTCTCATACCACCACAAAATAATCTTACGAATAGAATTTATATGATGTCAAGGTATGAGAGTGCTTTTAAATGTTATTTTTTTGCTATTATGAGCTATATTTTTACACAGGAATAGTAATCAGTCTCCATGTACTGTGGTATCCATGTCACCGCCAGCTGATTGTTCTGAAAATGATAATCTGATTAAGCTTATCAGGCCAAGTGAATTAAAAATTACCAAAGATCGCATTGATTGTAGCAGTCCTGAAGTACCTCTTATTCGTCCTATAGCAAGACGAGGTAAGTGACAATTTTATCAGAAATTTGGGTAAATAAAATTTATACTTGTTCATATTAGCTCTAAATCTAAGTACAATTCCACCTGTTGAATCGGACCAATTAAGTCTTGGTAAGAATTCAACGATTTCTGGAATCTTAGAGCCAGAATCACAACCGCCAATGACGCCAGACTTGCCGTTTAAAGCAAGGGACACAACTAAAGATCAAACAGAAGTAACCTTAACGTTAAGTGTTAAAGCTCCTGAGGATATTAATTCAGTTCTTAACACTTTGGCGGATCTATTGAAAATTTCTGTACCTCCAACTTATGAAATTTCCCGATCACCATCACCAGAGGCTGTTTCATCCGGACAAAGCAATGTTACAAGTAAGCATTACTTTATAGATATTCAATATTTACTAATTACAATATTATTTCAGTGAAAGAGGATGCTGTCAATATTCAATCACTTATTAAGTCAAAGCCTAGAATGTGTAAAAATTGTGACATGATGATACTGAAATCGGCTGTCAAGAAGAGAAAGAGTGACTATTTGAACAAAGATGAATTTGACTACGAGGACGAAGACCTGATGTTTTGTAGTTCAACTTGCAGTCAGGCTTATTCTCCCGAAGAATACTATAGAAAGACGAAGCTATATATGCAAATGCAAAAGGAAGCTTGCATGTCATCAACAGCCACTCAAACTATGATGACACCAAATAGAAATTTTACCAGTCAGGTTTCACAAGAAAAAGTCTCTCCACCAGATTCGCCTTCGAAGCCCTCCTTAAAACTTCTTGATCCACCAAAAATGAAGAAACTACGAGAGGCTGGCTGGAAGAGGTGGAATATCAGTTGTGCAAAAGAATTTAAGCCTACGGATCCATTGTCAAAGGAAGAAGTGAAAGAATTAATGCAAAAAATGGGTGTTGCAATAAAAATTCGACCAACTCCTGAAGATGTAAGAAAATGCTGTTTCTGTGGTCATCTAGGCGATGGAAAAACAGATGGACCAGGAAGGCTATTAAACTATGACGTGTCAGTCTGGGTGCATCTAAATTGCGCTCTCTGGTCATCTGAGGTGTATGAGACAATGAATGGTAGTTTAATCCATGTTACTGATGCTTTAAAGAGAGGCTCATCAGTAAAATGTACCAAATGTAAACGACCTGGAGCAACTTTATCCTGTTTCAAAACTAATTGCGCAGCTCCTTTTCACGTCAGGTGTGCAAAAGTTGAGGGATGTACATTTTTTCATGACAAAACAATTTTATGTAACAAGCATAAAAATATGCCAGAACCTGAAGGTGTATTGAATTCTTTAAAAGTTTTCCGAAAAGTATATGTTAGCCGACGAGAAACTGAACAAGTAGCATCCATTGTTCATAAAACTGAAGAGAAACAATGTAAAGTGAGGATAGGATCGTTAACTTTAGAAGCAGTCGGCCAACTGCTTCCTCAACAGATTTCATCAGGAAAATTCCATACTCAAAATTATATATATCCTGTTGGTTTTAGAACAAGAAGATTATACTGGAGTTATAGAACTGTACATGCCCGTTGCCGATATGATTGCTCTATAGACGAAGAAAATGGAGAACCAAAATTCACTGTTTCCACTCATGAACCTGGAATTGAAGACGAAACTTTTAGTGGACAAACTCCAGGCTTGGCCTGGTTTCCTATTCTCAGAGCGGTGGAGAAGTTGCGTCAAAAAGCTGAACTAGTTAATATGTTTCCTGCTTTTATCTCAGGCGAACAACTATTTGGCTTGTCAGAACCTTTAATTGTAAGAGTATTGGAATCCCTGCCATGCGCAGAAATGCTGACAGGTTATAATTCCAAGTTTGGTAGAACACCGTTTATCGAACCGCCTTTGGCTATTAACCCAACCGGATGTGCCCGATCAGAACCAAAAATGCAAACTCATATGAAAACTAGACCGCTCCCAGGAATGAGCTCTAATTTGAATACGAGTCCTACTCGACACCCACATCAAAGTGCAAGCAACGCAATGTCTTCACTAGATTTGTACAACAAACATTTTGTTCATTCCAAGTCCCAACAGTACAAAAAATTGAAGGTAGAATGGAGGTGTAACGTATACTTAAGAAGAAGCAATATTCAAGGTCTAGGGTTGTATGCTGCAAGAGATTTAGAAAAACATACTATGGTAATAGAATACGTTGGAGAACAAATTCGTGCTGAGTTATGCGACATTCGTGAAAGATTATATGAACAGCAAAACAGAGGTGTATATATGTTCAGACTTAACGATTCATATGTAATAGACGCTACAATGTGTGGTGGACCTGCGAGATATATAAATCATTCATGTAATCCAAATTGTGTTGCTGAGGTAGTACCTTTTGAAAGAGGTGAATTAAAAATTATAATAATAGCTAAACGAAGAATTACGCGAGGCGAGGAGGTAAGACATTTTGACTTTTAAAGCTTGCAGTTTATAATAATTTGTTTTTTTTTTATAGTTAACGTACGACTACAAATTTGACTTTGAAGATGATCAGCATAAAATACCGTGCCTTTGCTCTTCGTCCAACTGTCGGAAGTGGATGAATTAATTAATTGTAAATAACTAGAACATTTATTGCATGCTAAGAAATTATATCTTTTTATAATATGGACTATGTTTTTCAAAAAGCTGCATATTTATGCTGTGCATGTATAGTTATTGTAATCCAAATTGTACAATTTGCTATAAGCCGTTTATTTAACGAATGTTTTTTTTTTTACAACGAAATATTACGTTTAAGAGAAGCAATATTATGTTACACAATTAATCAAACTGTCCTTTATAAAATAACATAACGCTGCCTGTCACTCCGCAAGCCGAAAGTACTGGGAGAAAACCATGAACTTTTGTGCCTAGTAGTCTAAGGTTTAATGCTTCACCCCAGAAATGCTTTTCACAACCAAACGATAACATTGACCTATCAATGTCAACATACATGTATAGAAGGGTTGGCAGGCAAGATTCTTCTTTCATATGTCCAGGATAGTGTTTGACTATTTGATTATTATGAAATATGGTCTTTCCTATTAAATCGAATGCAACAGACGATTTCGTTCGGCCAACAATGAAACGACTTTCAATTCCATCTAGGGAGTCTAACTCACCATTTGACAAACCAATACTGAAGAAAGCATTTGAATTTCTATATTGATTTGATGGCCACATAATCGCAAAGGCATGCTTTCCACTTGTTAATAGGAGGTCAAGTTCGGCAACTGAGGAGACAGATTCGGTAGTATGAATCATCTAAATATTAAAAAGAATGATCATTACAATGGAATCTACATTATTAAACTGAAGAAAATTTATTGTAATTACTTTAATAGTTTTGCAATTAACTCTCGTTAGTCCTTTTCCTATTCTTCCTTTTCTCCAATCAGTTTGTATTCGTGCCTTTGATAAGGGTACAGCAACTATCCAATCAGGTTGTTTAGGGATGTCTTTATTGAGTATACGTTTCTTTGTTTTTTTTTTAGCTTGGAAATGAAAACTATTGCAGTTCACATAATAAGTTAAAGAGCATAACAAAAGTATTAATATTCCAAATCCTGCAACCCCCAAAATAACTTGGTAATTAATTTTTGACCAACTAAAAACTTCTCCTCTCAATAAAGTATGAGAAATGATATCCTGGCGAACATTTCTAATTTTTAATGTTTCAGAGCTTCTATTGAGTTTATTATTAATAGTTTTCAAATTATTCGCTGGCAATTGAGATTGGAACATATTAGTCAAAGATAAATTTTGACAAAACAGCCACAGATCGCTTCTATCACATACCTTCGAATTATACGCATAACTTGATTGCTATAGAGAACAAGTAACAATTTTTTAAATGCCACACCCAAGAGATAAATTTCTCTCCCTCGACATCGTGATTAATTATTTCACTTGAGACAAATTCAACACATGATAGTATATGAATGTTCATTCAGTTTTTTTTCAAACAACATCTTTAGAACATTCATACTATAAAAAGTTGCTCTATAAATGACTAAAAGTAGTCATTTATATTTTGGGGAAAAAACTACCAAAAAGTTATTCCAACCAAGTAAGTAGAGTACTGATTGTGCATTTATTCAAGATTTTACCGAAAATTTTGGAATAGAATGATCGGTTCTAGAACTGCAAGCTATAAATTCAGAATGAGTATCAATACGATTATTGATTCGTTATCAGTATACTTAAGCGTACTTCTCTACACATATTAGCAGCAACCTTATATTATTTGATGATACTGTATTCGATAGCTTCTATAAGTTTTATATTCTCAAGTGGCATATTGTTTTTTCCATTTTTTTAACTTCCTACAAAGACATATTTATATATATTCTAAGTTCTTGATACTAATAACTTCCAAGAAAATAAGCTAACTCTGGGAAGTTATTTTTTGCATTATTTCAAATGCGGCGATAAAGAAATAGGAGATTAGAATTAGCATAGTGTTGTACTCGAAACTGCGAAAAAATTTCTATATTCAAAATTTTTAATAACCAACAAACTTTGAAAGTTTCTATTTAAGAGCTAAAGCGTCGATTTAAGATGAATCAGGAAAATAACCGGAAAAATTTGAAACTATATATGCGTAATGGCTCTATTGTTTTTTCGTAGTGTGAGTGATAATCATTTAAAGTGAAAAATGTCAACTCAAAAAGAACAAAGTGCCGAGAATGAAAAATCGATTACCGAATTGCAAGTATCGAAGTGTATCGAACTGATTTTGTAGTTTGAGTAAATAAAAATTATAGATAACGCACGAGACACTCATCAACATCCGCAAATTGTGATAAATATTAAGAGTCTAATCACTCAAGAAGTATGCCGAATTTTTTATATAGTGTTGTTAAGTGGTAAATCGAAAAAAATAAGAAAACTTAAAAGTAAAGATTTGAAAAGATTACAACACCATACATAATATCAACTAATATATTAAGTTAAAGTATATATACTGAATATAGAAATACATATAAATATATGAAGTATCGAAGTAGATATTAAAGTGGTTTTTCGCCTGTACAATTTCGGTGAATACAAATATCAGATAATACAAGTGTCTTATTGGGCCTAGCCTTAAATAGAATATCAGTTCTAAACCAATGATCAAAGGCCTATGAACTTACCAATAAACTACTTTTTAGAGCGCCTTGAGCTGAGTCGGCGTTTGAAATTCGAACGATGAGGAGCTACCAAGATACAACTGTTAACTTTGAGCATATGTATTCACCTGAAAAAGCTAGAAAACTTTACATAGCTCATCACGATTTATCAAGTTATAAAAATAGACTTTTCGCTAAGTTGGAATATGAAAAGAGAATAGCTGTTCAAGCCATTAATCAGCAACGAGCTGTGATGATAATAAAAAAGGAAAGACTTGATAAAAGGATAGAAGCCACAAAGAATCGTAGAGGAAAATTTCGATTGAATATAGAGTTCATATCTTTTTTTTATTTAATCATAACTAGAATTCCATTACGAAACAAGAATTAGTTTTTTAATGTTATCCATTTGAGATTAGAATCTAAAACGAAATTTAAGTTCCTTTTATATATCTATCGTGTATATGCGTTTACTTTATTTAGTTGTAATGCGGTTAATAGTTTTTTTTTTACATATATTTAACGAAATCGTTGCAATGATATATACAGGTCACGGACAAACTCAACAACTCAATTGCCAACAGCTCAAGTTTATAATTTACCTCCTCCCGTTAGAACTGTAAAAACTGCTCCCTCAAGGCTCCACTATCAACAAGCACTATTGGACAATGTGAAAGAACGAGAAACAGTTGACAGAAAGCTTGAACTATACTACAGAAATATTGAAAATTATAAGAGAAGTTCACATAGAGAATATTTATCTGCCAGGGAAAGATCTAGACCAGCATCTAACATGAATCGAATATACGCTAGCGAGAGTTTATTTTTAGTTACTGAATCACCAGTATCTAACTTGCATCAAATTTCTTTACCTGACAAAAAGAAAAAGTTAACAGAACTATGGTGTCATGAGTCAAAAGATATTCAAAATATGAGTTGTGATCGTTTAAGAAATTTAAGCAAAAGGATGATGGATAAAAAATTAGTTTTGAGGTATTTCAGAGCGTCTATTAATTAAACAATATTATTCAATCAAAATCAAAAATTTAAGAATGAAGTAGTCAACACAGTAGACTTAAAATTCACACGATGCTGTGAAATATCTCAATACAAAAGAAAAGATAATAGACAGCTGAATTTCCAAAATCTACAATGAATTGTTAAGTAAACTAGAAAGTAGTTTAGCCCAAGAACAAACAAAATCGAGCGAACGGATTAAAAAATATTAGAACGGCAATACTACGTTGCGAATGATTCAAGTGGCTGACAAGTGGATTATGTTATGCTCTATCCTGCATAATTATTACTTCACATTCGCTAAATCAAAGCCTTCAACTACTCTCGGTTCAATCATTGAAGTCCAGCAGACATTATCCTGAAAATAAATCCAATTGAATATTAGAGGACTACTCAGAAACTGACACAATTACCAAAGTGCCTAATTCATATGTTTCGTCGCTCTTGATAAGCACTAATTTAACGTCTAATTGTTGTGTAACTTGATCGTAATCAATAACTTTACCAAAACGAAAATCACTTATTTCAGGAGTATATGACGAGCCCAATTCTAAAATCTATTTGAACAAATAGAAATCACGTAACTGTTAAATTTTGACATAAGTAAGCAAACCTTATACACAATCCAATCGTTTATATCTGGAGGCTTTTTCATTTCTTTACCTTTAGCTAAAAGACTTTCAATAGAAATCCCATTCTTCACAATAGAAGAAGTACAAGGAGTCGAGCTATTTAAATCTTGAGCCATTGAAGATTTAATTTCTTTTCTGTTCCTTTGTCGCTTGTAAATGATAATATCATCTTGAATAACTGGTGTTGTAGTTTTTTTTTCTCTTGTAACTACAGGCATTTGGCATGGCGTAGATTCAGTTTTAGATACATCCATTTCCTCTGTTTGTTTGTCCTCGTCAGATAGTTGATTCGTGTTGTTATTGAAACTTTCATTACAGGGAACTCCATTGTTATCTTCGTCAGTATTTTTTGAAGTTTCGACAGTTTCCTTCTCTTCGTCGGAAAGAAACGTAATGTGAGATGAAGCTGGTAGTATATCTTTATAACGCCTTTTGCTCTTGGGTGGTTTTATATTGGGAACAATATTTGAACCTACTGTAGAATTAGTTAATATGAAACTTGTGTTTGTATAGGCGTCTTCATTTACATCTGTTTTGTTTTTTTTTCTTCGTTTCCGATTTCGTCGACGGACTAAACCGACATCAGTTTTGTCCTCAAAGCTGTCATTTAATGTCTGAGCTGGACTTTCAGTATTGTTGACAGCTTTATTTTGAAAATTACTACTTGAATGGTTAACTAGCGACGTATTAGCAGCCTCATCAATATTATTAGTAAAAACTTTTTTCATTGAGCAAATTTCATCACCCTCAGAAATTTTCCGCTTAATGCTCTTATGATAAGTTATTCTGCAGAAAAAGTAACTGATTAGAGTATAAATATACTTTTCATTATCTTTCTTCAATACTATTTAAGATATTCAATGAATTCTAATTGATTGATTAATTGAAAATATTTTGAAGATATGTAAAAAACAGTTTGAAGACTAAAAAAACCTTACATTAAAATTTCATCTTCTTCAATTATTTTTGTAGTTTCTTCTTTTGGTAAGTGATATTGCTGTAACGATGCTTTTAAATGAGACGTTTGCTTCCACAAAAATTTCGTTGATATATCGTTCAGTAAGGAAGATATCGTAGGCTGTTCCTTAAAGTTCAAATGATACCATATCTTACTAGATGGTATTTTATTGAAATCAATAAGACTAGGATCAATATCTAATCTAATTCGAATTTTTTCTGAAGCCATTTCAATAAACTTATAAAACTATATCGATCATTTGCCGACTGGAGAATCGCGAAACACACGTGCTCGGTTCTACCAGTTTCTTGTGACGTGGTTCTTGTTGCACGTCGAAAAATAATGCCCATTTACCTCTCTGTACCATATAACCAAACCAAAGAATTCTTTCACTGATAAAGTCGATGTGATTGAAAATTCAAAAAAAGGAAGAATTAACTATGACGATCTTAACAGAGGAATTTATTTTAAGTAGAACCAGGTGTTCAGATTTATCTAACGTTCGAAAATTAAATTGTTGGTATGTAAAAAAGAATTGTATTAAAAAAAATCATTATTTTGCACGGTTCTTATCAACTTTCAATATTTATAAACATATTTTTAAAAGGGGAAGTAATTTGATCAACATAAACTCTATATCGAAGCTAAAGAATGCTCAAATATTAAGTCTCAGGTTGGTTTATGCTAAAAATGAATTAATTCTCTAATGTTTTATTAACTACTTTAATTTTAGTATGAATAAAGTATCTACACTAAAGCCTTTCTCTGCTTGTAAAAATTTAGAAGAACTCTATATCAGAAAAAATAATGTGTCAGACTTACAAGAAATATGTTATTTAAAGCGCCTTAAAAAGCTGAGGGTTTTGTGGCTCTCAGACAACCCCTGTACAAATAACGATCACTATAGGAAAACTGTTATCCGTACTTTACCTAACTTACAAAAGTTGGATAATATGCGTATGTTGATAATGATATATATTCAACGTTTTCAAATAGTAAAGTAGCATTTTTATAAGCAGCAGTTACACCAGAAGAAAAAAAAGAAGCGGACGATAAAGGCGTTCTTTTAAGAATAGAGGGAGAGAAGTCAGAAGATAGTTCATCAACTCCAGATACTTCAGATAATGAAGCTTCTTCTGAAGAGGAAGACAGTACTCCCTCAACTGACTTAAGTGAAGGAGAACTCGAACCTGATTCTTTATCACATACCGTCAGAGAAGATAACGATCAATGTCTTCTCATAAGAAAAGATGATATTGAAAAGCCTGTCCCGCGAGTATTAAGTGATGATGACACTTTTTTTAAACTAAAACAAGATCCAAAGTCAATCCAATCACAAATAGAACCCAGAAGAAAATCTGAAAGTAATTTCAAAAATACAGATGATCTTACTTTAGAGGAAACTAAGTACGTCTTCATTATTATTCTTTTCAAACAACGAAGAATTAATCAATTAATTAATATATCATTGTCTATTTATTTTTAAAAGCAAATTAAGAGTAGAATTGGGACTGAAGCCGTTGAGAACAAAGAAAAAGGGTTCGTGCAGTTCAAAAAATAAACCAAAATTTTTTCTCCATGAAAATTCTGTTAGTCAGGTAGGTGATAAAATTAAAATTAATCAATAGTCTTTAAGTAATTACGTGTCTAGAACTCTAAAATGTAATATTTTTCAGGTGCAGAATAACGTTCTCCAAGCATCTTTGCTCTTAATAAATGATTTAGACAAAGATAGTTTAACTGTATTGCAAGATACTATAAGAAAAAAATTGAAGGATATGTAAAATTTTGGTGCCAAAACTTGTATCATACTGGATGTTCATCTTTAACAATTGACGTTTAACAACGCCTTTTTTACTGACTTTTAGCCTTTCTTATAATTTAATCTTATAATTGAGAATTTTATTTCTGTATAAGACAAACATTGAACAAAGATGATTTCAATGGCAAATTTTAGCTTTATGGCAATTGACTTTAGTAGACATTTAACGAGCATATGTTCATAAACAGCATTTAAATAACATATCAAACACCAACCTTCTCTATCTTTGATCTGTATATTAGAGTATCTCATTCAAAGAGTTTTCTAAGGTAGTAGGAAAATACGCAAGATTCGTTAAAATGATTCAGAGTGTAATATTTTCATTAAATGACATTTAGTCATTGGGACTCGCTTGTCGCGCATGTGTTCAAAGTCTGATAAATATCCGGGGAATTTATGACTATTAACAACTATTTCATCGAAGTTAAGCTTTTCGTATATCCTTAGAGAACGCTTGTTAGTGATTTTCCCATAATAATAGATCAAAGAGGTCTATAATAGCATTCGCTACATATACAAAAATACTGTCTATGAATAATTATATCTATGAACGATTAAAAATACAATGACATCAGTAAAACGTTGAATTTGACGGTTGTAAAGAGAAGGCTGTGGACGGTACTTGTTGAAGTCCGCTAGAGGGCGGACACCACAATTGAGACGGTACCCACATGCCCTGTCTCTGAGCTATTTTGAGTCTCGCTGTCATCTGTTTTTTCCACTTCGTTCTTATTTTAAAAGAAGGCTTAATATGTTTACCTTTTAAGCTCATTTATAACGTCTTACCTTCTGTTTTGAAACCAGGTTTTAATTTGGGTTTCTGTTAGTGATAACGCCTGAGACAACTCTAACCGCTTGCTGACGCTTAAATACTTGTCATTCTAAATGAGAAAAAAAGTTAAATATAAATCAAAAAGTTTATAGAATTTCATAGAATTCAAACTTTGAATTCGTTTTCTAGTCTCTCTAGCTGTTTAGAAGAATATGCTTGGCGAGGTTTTCTGTCTGTTCCTGGTTTCCTCATTCTTCGTGTCAGAGGTTTGGGAGCTGGTAATTTTTTGACGATTGCGTATTTTTATAATTTAAATATATACAATGTAAAGTTTAAGGGATAGATAATTTACCTTGTAGAGAAACAAAATGATTTCGAGCCAGAATTGATTGAGAATCCTCGCTATTCCATATGCTGTTACCAGATTCAACATTTTTTGAATGAACAAGGGCATTCCACATGCTTGGTGTTAGGTGAGAATAAGTTAATGCGTTGGCTGTATTTAGTTCTTGAACGAAATTCGCCAAATTATTTACATCTTCTTTCTTCGGAAGAGTTTCAATATCTACGTTCTCCGAATCACTCTCTTCTGGTTTTCGTTTATCTATTTCAAGAATATCCGCAATAGAAAAAAGACCCCTTTTGGGTCGTTTTTCTTCCATTTCAACATCGGGCTTGTTATCCATACTTAGAGAAAGTGAAGAGTTAAGGAGTCAACGAAGACGAATATAAAATTTTACGACTTTAGAGGGTATATTATTGTTGACTATGCACATAAAGGCTTTATAACGTCGCTTTTATGCCACCCTCTTCGAGCTTTTCGAATCCGGGCGCCAATATCTTGAAGAATTTTTACCACACTATAAAACCGACATTTAGCTCAAACTAATACGCATATTGGATGCTGATTGGCTGCTAAAAGAGAATGTTGACTAATCACCGTGGAGTATTGCACGAAACTTTTTAATGAATATTGATTATGCTGATGATACGACTTGTATTTGTTACAGAGTATTTGTGAATATATTGATGATTGTTGAGCAAAAGTGGTGTTTTTATTTGAGAGTGCATTAGTACGAACGATTAAAACGTGTTGCGAAGGAGAGTAAGCATTTGTAGAGGGAGAGCACTTGATTGAGACTTAATTAGTGATATGTGAACAGCTGGGGGATTCCCACACTTTTTCTTATAGTTTTTATACATCTGTCTTTGATGTCTCGTCGTTAATTACTTTCTATATACGTTAAAGATTGAAGAGAACGTTTTTATTACGCTTCGAAAATCATATATGGATCGGGGAACTTTAAGATATTTAATTAAATTGTTGCAAAAGGGTTTTACTCTTTTTTAATTATCGTATAAAAGGCAATCGAGTATAGTATAAACAAGCGGATATTATAATTGTTTATGTAAATTCAATAGCCGTTTTGATAGCGCTCAAACATTTATACAGTATAATACTGACATAATTTGTAATTTTTCCACATAAATGGGCGTTTGCATGTGAAGACAGCACCTGCGTATAAAAGAAAAAAAGAAATCAAGCGAAGGGAAAAACTGATGATTGTCAAATGTGCTATTTAGTGGATAAAGAATGAAGCACTCATACATCAAACGTTCCTCTATTGTTTTACAAGGTTCTTCTAATTACGCTACATACAATGAATGCCTGTTTAAGACTAGAAGCGCGAGGCTGGTATACGGATGTAAACAATGCATCGTTTCCTTAATTGCTATTGACTCAGCATTCGCTGGGTGTTAATTCATCTGCGATATCTTGCCCTTGGTAATATTGGCAATTGTACATTTAAACAAAATTACAATAAATATGTCAAGTTTTGAGGATAATTTATTTTTGATAAACTTTCAATTGTTGTTTTCCAGAGCCCTTCCTTTAGTTTCAACTGGTAGAATAATTGCACAACCGGCTATAATAAGGGCAACAGTCGCATAAAGTCCAAATGCTAAGTAATGAGAAGATTGCAGCAAAACTTGAGCAACAAATGGAGTGATCAATGCTCCAAGTCTAGCGAATGCAGAACAGGTTCCTAAACCGACTGCCCGACAGTTTGTAGGGTAATACTGTTTCATGGATTAGCATTGTTATTTCAGATGATTGCCTTTGGCTGCTATTATCATTAAACTTACCTCGGGTGTATAGACGTAAACTACTTGAAAACCAGCTGATATAAAAGCCCGTGCTATGAACAGTAGAGTAACCATTGGGTATCTATTATATTGTTTAATTGACCGTTAAATAACAAATCTCAATATATATTTTAAACTTTATAGAGTTAACAAACCTGCTCATGCATATGAGAAGAAGATATAGAGCCGCTGCAGACGTTGTGAAACTGGCTAGTATGCTGAATTTCCGACCAATTTTATCAATGACGATAATCATCATCAATAAACCTACAGGTTTATCAATATTTATATTATTGACATTATATAAGATTATTTGCCTAAGAACCTGGTAGTTCAGCAGCAGTAGTAAGCATTAAATCTAGATAATCCTCTGTTTTCAGAGGTTTACATTCACATAAAGTTTTTAATTTCGCTCCTGAAATGCAAGTTTGTCCTTCTTTGACTAATTCTGTGGCTAGTAATGAAATCCCGTAATATAAGAATCCACATCCGAACCTAGAGATAATAAATTTAAATGATAAATTTCTGCTAAAAGAATATTAGAAAGATTTTTACCATATACAAAATAAAAGTAAACTTGATATTCTATGTTGTTTGCTGAAAAGTTCCTTAACATCACCTCTGCCCTCCTGCAATTTATTTGCTATTAAATACAATAGATGGCGCCACCTGCTACTAACTGTCTGTTTAGATTTCAATTTATATAAAGGCATATCAATTCCATTAACCTCGGCAATGTAATCTAAGGTTTTTTTAGCTGCAATTACATTTCCACTTGCCAAGTCGTACCTGGGACTCTCGGGCAGAAACTATTAGAGAAAAATGAATTGTTGTTATTCTTAAACAAACGGAGGAATAAAAATATATTAACTCCTGTTATTAAGATAAATATTCCAAGAGGCAGACAGCTGGTCACAATCCACCACCTCCAACCTGCTGACGGTATAATAAGGAACCCAAGGACAACCTCAAAAACAGCGCCGAAGGCGAAGAAGAACTGATAGTATCATCACAAATAAGTAATAATAGAAAATAATTGTTTAAATGAAAGCTAACTTGAATTAGCATGATACTTCTTCCTCGAGAATTCGACGGTAGAAACTCAGAATAATATGTTATGCTATAAAAATTATAGTTATTTGGTCACCAATTATATAAAACTTGACATTTGAACGTGAAGGATAAAATGATATCATCTATCATTTAAATTATATAACTTACGCCTGAGGTGTCCCAGAAACACCAATGCCTACTATAAATCGCAGAATCAAGAGCCAAATAAATAAAGGGGCCACAGACGTCAGTGATCCATAGTAAAAAGCGATAGATGCAGATAACAATAAAGCCTGTTGTCAAAAGTAAAAAATGTTTTGTTTACTTTATTCACAGCAAATTAAAAAGCTGTGAAAAATTTTGTTTCAGGGATATTTCTGTAAATTGACCTAGTGTCCTCTACTTTTTAGTCGTATTTTCATTTATGGATTCGAGTGTTGTAGAAACCTTACTTTAAAGTATATTGGATTTAACAATAGAGCATGGTGTATATGCATTATACCATTTAGGAAAATTTCCTTTTTATATAGTACATCTAAATATAGTCGTGTATCGATTGAGTAGGGCCTACATTTCGTGGTATCATACAAAAATAGTTAATTTTTGGAATAAATCTTACAGATTTTCTGCCAAATTTATCAGCGCATATACCAATAACAGGGGATCCAATAAGAAAGCCGAGGAAGACACACTGAATGAAAAATATAAGATTTAAGAGAAGTGAAGTGTGATATAAATATTTTCTATGTGGCTTAGAGAATACTAACTGTTGTAACGAGAGCTACTTTAAAATTGCTAATATTCCATTCGCAAATTAATATGGGACCGAGAATGGCCAAGATCATAATCTCCATCGAGTCGGCAATCTGCTTATAGTTCTCATTTAATTAATACTTCTATTTACTAAGGAGCTATATGTTTACAGACCCATGCCAATCCTGCAAATAGGGATAATCTCCATTGAAATTTTCCAAACCCGCACAAGTTAATTACCTCTTCAATCGTCAGCTCTGTCGATGTAGGGAGCCAGATAAAGATATATGTTGATATCAGGCTTCAAATGTCTCTTTAGAACATTACTTACCTTTAAGCTGTCCATTTAATTCCTTACACTTGATTTTTTCATTGTCAAAACTGTTATATTGTTTCTTCTCCGTTAATGATGTCATAACGGATTAAGCACAGTGTCAATTTCCAAATTTCATTTATTAGTATATTTCTAACGAGTAATGTAAGTCGTTTTTTTTTTTGCAATACTTTTTTTAAACATATACAGTATACATCAATATAAAAAATATTCATGAAATGTTACACACTAAAATATAAAGGAAGCAAAAATTCATATATTTGCAGCAACCGAATACACGGGCACTGAATAATGTTCAAACATCTGTTAAATGCCATATGTGGTCTGACCAATAAACTATCGGCTTGAACATTGCGTATATTTCCTCTTTCATTATAGGCTTGCAGTCTTATTTAAAAACAGTGTATAGATGAAACAAGCAGAACAAAGCAGTTTTTTGCTGTTTTTTTACGGGCGATTTTATCAGAAATAATCTTTGTTAATTATTTTATTTGAGTCACTCGTTGTCGCTTACTGTTCATTGATTTGGATGATGCCAATCGGCTTTGTAAGAGGGTAGCATTCGTCTGAAAGAGAATATCATGAATAAAACCCTATTGTATTCTGACAAAATAAAACAAATATATAATATAATAAAGTGAAGATTGTGAATTTTTATAACGTTACTCTATGCCATAGTACGTTATTAAAATGAAATTGGAGATTATACATAGAAATGCGAGGATACTAGAAGTGTAAAATTATTTTTAAATAGGTTTTAAACTCACTTCCGTCAAACCAGTCATAACATTCGGCCGGGAACACTTAAATTTAAAAGCGGAGGAAGTGAGCGTATAAAGAAGCGGATTAAGAGCCGAGTTGACCGGTAAAACGAATATAGCAATCCATGCGTAGGCGCGCGAATTTATTGACGCTCGATTGAGCGCCGTCACTTTTAAGCCGATTACAGGCAGCCAACAAGCCAAATTCGTGAGCACGATAAAGGCAAACCTTCTAGCCAGTCGAACCTCTCTTCCGTGACCACTGCTCGAAATTGAAGCTGAGGACCGCCTTATAGCTGTATACATTTTCAGATAAACAATTGATACTAGCATGGAACATAATAAAGTTGTTGCCAGAAAAGTTCCAGCAGAATAACGCCAGCCTACTGCTCTTGGTTCATGTATATATAGAGGAAGACAAGCTCCATTGTTTGTGTAATAGGTGGTAGAAAAATAATCTGTTAATTGTGGTATAAGAGGCATGATTACAAGAATTCCTACTACGGTCCAGATAATAACAGTAAAGGCTTGAAGCGTCGTAAAATTTCTTGAAAGAGTTTGCAACGGTCTCTCTACGCTCACAAGTCTTTCCATGGATATTAGGCCAATAAAAAAGGCAGATGCTAAATAAGAGGAAGTTGTAAGCAGACCACATACAGTGCAGGTTGAACTGTTTCTCCAGCGCTTCTGCATTGACAGATAATGTCCTCTAAACAAAGCATCCTGAACGGCCAATATAAATAAATATATTCCCATAAGCATATCGGCGACGGCCAGATGGACGATTAAAAGACTGTGACCTCTTCCACGACTAATCTTCCTCATAGATCGAATGCGACTGACAATTACCCTCATGTTACCGACCACACTTAGAATAGATACTATCCAAACGCATACTCGTAGCACAGGAGATGCTAAAAGATTTTTGTGATTTGATATACCATCTCCTCTGGGATAGCATTTTCTGACATGTAAAGCTAAAGAGCACATGTGAAAATGGGGTAGATATCTAGTCAATAATAAAATAAAACAAGTTAGGTTAATTCAGTAAGAAATCATACATATCAGTAAGTTTCTCGAGCGGAGAAAAAACATCTTCGTTCACCAAATTTTCTAAATCATTGTTTCGTAGATCTCTGATGTAATTTATTAAATTATTACGGTTGGCCTTTCTTTTACTAAACTCTCCTATAGTGGTGGCTAGGAGACCACCAAAGAGAATTAATAAAATAGCATATCAAGATAAGCAGCTCCGACTAAAGAGCAGCTTCCCTTTCTATATTATGCATATTTATTATGTTTAAAGATAATATTTAAATTATTATGAAAAATTCATATTCTTCAAATTAAAAGTATTACGTGATAAAATTAGTAAACTATCAGTATTATTATTATTGTTATTGATAGAATTCGTCAACTAAAAAACGAAATAATATTATTACTTGGCACTTTTATGTTTTTAAAAGCAATCAACGAAGTGTTTCATAGAATTCGCATCTTTAACATGCTTTATACATTGTACGATAAAATTTCAAATAGCTTTAGTTAAAAATAACTTCAGAGTCGATAAAATGTAACAGCATATTAAAGTATTCTCATCTATTGTTATAACTTCATATAAAATATCATAATTTCCTTTAACTATCCAATAATCTTTTCATTTTATAAATGCTAAAAATAGAAAAGAAGAGCTATTTACAAAGATTTGAGGTTTTCTAAAGATGCAAAAGTTGAAGGCTTTAAGTAGCTAATCATGTTTTCTGAAATATTCCTGTTTGGAAGATAACAAATTTTTCAAGAAAATTGACTTGTTTAACTGATACTTTAAAACATGTTAATACATACAGGGCTTCCAAGTAGGTTAAGTTTTTAAATAAGTATTCCAAGGTTGTAAGTGAATTTCTAGCCAGAGATCTGAAAAGTAGCAACATTTTATATCACTTTATTTACTAGTATTGAAATACTAGCAATTGGGATAACTTAGGTATCATCGTAAAAGCATCTTTTGCTATTTTCAAAATTTCATTGGAGTTGAGCCATCTGGAATTACATAGGGAATTTATTGATTGAATTTTTACAAGTCTAATAACTTTTGACTGAGTGAGGTCGACGCCTTTTAAGTACTTGATCAGAATCAACATACTAATATATACTGTATATATATAGTATATATATGTATTAGTACATAGTACATACACATATGTCTGTCACTATATATTTGATGAATAAAATGTGTAAATAAAAACATGCTAAATTGTTATTAATACATTGTTTAATATAAAAGAGAAGTAAACTCATATATTATGCAAATATCAAAATGTTCATAATGTAAGTTTACATTTTTAAGTGAATATTTGTCGTAGCATTCATGAATACTTACAAATCTACCAAATTTTCAAGGCCATAAAATACCTTTTCACCAATATACTCAAGTTTATTATCGCCTAAAAATCTAAGACAAAAATATAGATTAATGCCTTGTATTTTATGTATCTAATATGTCTTATTAATAAGGTTTCATTAATTTTTTTTTACTTACAAATGCTCAAGGGAAGTAAGACCGTAAAAAACTCCACTATCCAAACTTTGTATGTTATTATTGTCCAGTTTTCTAGACGAATAAAGAATTCTAAAGTTTTGAACAGATTTTTAGAATTACAC
The DNA here is from genome assembly GCA_904063045.1 of Dimorphilus gyrociliatus. Lineage (NCBI taxonomy): Eukaryota > Metazoa > Annelida > Polychaeta > Dinophilidae > Dimorphilus > Dimorphilus gyrociliatus. The sequence continues at coordinate 225,226 of CAJFCJ010000018.1, forward strand.
TAGTATTACAGAGAAATGAGATGATTTAAATTCTTAAAAGTATTCGGATGTATATATTTTATCCTATTTCTCGATAAATCTCTGTAGAGTAATTGAATTTATTAACAAAGTCAAGCTTTAAATAAATATAAAATACACACAAAATTTTTAGTTGCTTTGTAAAAGTAAATAATCTCGGTTGAACTTTTGAAATGTTGTTGTTATGAAGGTATCTGGAAGAGCGTTGATTTATTATTGTAAACAGTATAAATGAACCCTATTGCACTTACAAATATTGTAGGGATGCAGCAGAGGAAAAGGAATTGTCTTCTATGAAGTCAATCATATTATTCATAATCGTTCTACAGGAGAGTAAAGATTATACTTAAGAACTATTATTATTCTAAAAAAAAAGATCAATTTAACTTACAACTTTTGAATATTTGGAATGTATTGTAGATATTTGAAGGTGATATGCTGCAGTCTATTGCCGGAAATGTCACTACGTGAGGAAAATGCTTTAATTTTAATTAGATGTGAAAAATAGCTTACTGACAGAGATTTCACGTCCTCGTTTAGAACAGGTAAACTTGTCCAATTCAAATTTGCACACATGAGGGTAAAACCACAGCAAATGCACTGTTCCGTAGAGTTCTGTAAGTCTGGCAAAATTCAAATTGATTCAACAGACTTCTGCTTGTAGAATATTGCGATAAATGTGATAATTAATCAAACATAATTGACGGATGATTGAAAAAAAAGATTTCTTTTTAACGCAATTGCAAAATAATTCAAGAACTCAATCACATGGTTGAAATATTTTATGTAAACTGTAGTTTATATATCTCATTCGATTATTATACTACGTTCAACTATTGAAATATCAATACTAAATTAATTTAGAAAATTAATATTTTGCTATGTTAAATTAATTTTCATACAGGAGAAAAAATATACATACAACATGGCGCCTTCGAGCAATCTTGCCTATCGGCACTGGGTCTTTTTGGGAAAAGAGCGTCTATCATTTTGTCTTCAAACAAGTCGCCTGTAAACAAATCTAAATAGAATATTTATCTAGAGTTGTAACAATAGAAATAATATATTGATAGTAAAACAATTGTGTACCGCAATCCAATTCGTCCGATCCATCATCACAATTTTTAACTCCATCGCATATTTTACGACGCTCAACGCAGTACGAAGTCAAATTTGAGCAGACGAAACTTCCTAATGGGCACAAGCTTTCTACACCTGATAAACAAATTTATAACGTATTAAATGCCTATTTGTAGAGCAGCACATATACGTGCATTACCTCTACATAAATTTATCTACTATTTGAATGAAAAATACGATTTGGGACAGAGCCACCACGCCCGTCTGCGAAAGGGCGTTTCATGATTGAGTGACGATCCAATCGCTGTGTAAATTATCAAACAGGCAAATAATAGACATCAATTACGCCGATTATCTCAGATTTTTACCATAGAGAGTATGTTTTAAGCACAACATGAAGTCTCACTTAAATTTTTATAGAAAAAAATTTTTCTACAAGAGCCAAATCTAATCCTTTCAGACTGCTGACTCACACATAAATTGAGACTTAACTAGAAATCTGATAAATTTATCACATGTATTCGAAATGATTAAACATTATAAAGTTGCAGTTGCTGAGCAGTGCAAGATGTTTTAGCATCTGGATTAAGTACTATTGTATATAAAATTAAAAATATCTAGTTAGTTTAATTTTCTGGTAAAGTTTTACTCATAACTATCAGCTTGTTTTTAAATTAGATTTGCCATGAAACTTACTTTGAAAAGATGGAAAAAGGATCAAACTGAGGAATACGAACGGCTTCATAATTTGCTCTAGCCTTCCAAGCGTCTATTTTCTAAGGGCGACCTCTGGCGTTATATCGCATAGTTTTGGCGCGCAAATAGACTATAATCGATGCAGCAACAATTTGCTAGAATTCGATTTCGTTATGGAAAGGAGCGAATGTCAATAGAAGAGTGTTCAGAAAGGACTGTTTGAATGGTTTTATGCACAGAGTGACTTCCGTTCGAATATTTATTCAAGGTAATGCAGAAAAACTATGTTACATTATAGTAAACAGGCCTACATTTAACTTAAAAAATTCAGCTACTATTTGAAAGCTGCTTTTTCTTAGCTAAGTCTTCGATCTTCAGAGCGTTGATGCAATATGCTGTTGTAAAGAAATATTGATATTAGTTGACATATTAAATTTTTATGTACCAATTATCATTAAATTGATCTAAAAGAGCTATTCATGTAATTATTATCATTTAAGGTCGATCGAAGACAATTCGTTAGTAATTATGATATTTAGAAGATTTCTTGACATTTAAAAATTTTAGGACTAAGTAAAGAAATTGCTCACTAGAACTATTTCAAAATCTTGATCCGAAAGTTTTAATCTCGTCATTTTTTGGGATCGACTCATTAAACCTTTAGTTGCATTTCCAGTGCTATGAATATGAGCCTTGCTAATGTATTCCTGCATTATACTGAAAAGAGTAATAAGTAAAATAGCAGTTCCCTGTTTTGCTAATAATAATCGCTTACCTCAGTAAGTAATTTGAGAAAGCTTCATTACTTTGAAAAGTCTTTGACTTTATTTGGGCTTCTTTTAGCTTTCCAGCCTGATGAAGATGTAAAAAGAAACCTGTTATTTCTAATATCATTAAATTTATGTGCCATCTAACGAATATTTACTCTAATGAAATATTGTACTAAGTTAGAGAATAGTAAGTAAATCTAATCTTCAATGAATAGTTTTTATGAAGCTTCAATGGGCAAGCTTTGTAAGAAAAAAGCATTCTTTCGTACTTACATAATATTTTGAAACATTTGATCGATTTTGATCAGCATCGAAAAAGAAGCAAATTTTCTGAAAACGTTCGCCAATTTCTATAATTTTCCCAGGATACCGTAATACACCAAGCAATTGGAAGCCTTCATCGATGAAATTCTCGACGCTAAATAAATTTTCAATTTGCTTTACTCTCTTCGAATGACTGAAATAGCAGGAAATTTGGTGTTAAGTCACATCTTGCGAAGAGTATTCTTAGAAGTAAATCAGATCACCTTGAATGTGGAAGTATACCAATGCTTAATGAACACAATAAATTCTTCAAACGTTTTTCGTCGTTGGAAATAATAATCAAGACTTTTCCAATTAACAGTGAATACATAAGGTCCGCAAAACATGAAGATGTTTTTGCAAAATGAAGTAAATTAGAATCGCTTATCCAACGATTTTCATTTTTGTCAAAATTTAAAGGTTTACAAATCCTCAAATATACATCTTCTTCAGGCATTGAAAAAGTCTAAAAAATAAAACGTTTAGATATATTCACGGCTACTACTATCAGAGGAATTAAATCAAACTTTGTGTAAAGATTGCAAAACAGATAAAACTTGATTGAATTTTGGACATATAACATTCAAGGGTCTAAGGTGTTCTGCCAATTCTTTTTTCTTTATGATCTTGTGAGTAAAGCTTGAATTGAACATTTTCCTCTGTTTTCCAACAGTCATTTCTTTCCCTAATTTTTGCTTAAAGAATAAAATAAGTTTAAATTACGACTAGATTACACTTAAAAGTTTTTCTATACCATTTTCTTTACAAAGGAGTCAGCAATGATGTAAATCTCCGTTAAGGTATCCTTTACGGAGCTTACAGAATATTTGCTCAATTTTTGTTTTTCATTTTCAGATAAATTGGCACTTTTTTCTTCACACTCTACAAGTTCTTTAAGGAGTTAATAAATGGTAATTCTATTTGGATAGCACATGACAAAAAATGTAAATACCAAGGGTATATTCTAAGTTGGTAATAAATTCTTGTAATTCTTTATCAAAGGTTTCACCATTAGATTCATACATTATTCTTATTCCATCTTTTAAATAGGTATTAGTTATGATCGAGTAATAATTAAATAGCTTTCTGGAAGGACATTATGTTTTAAAACAAATCCAATTTTTTTGAAATTTTTGACATGACTTTACCTTCTATGACGAGATATATAACCAATGCAATAGGGTCTTACGAATCCTCTTGCCTCCACATCATATAAAGTAACATGCTCAACCTTTTCAAGTCGGTAAGGAGATAAAATTTAATTAAAAATCTATCGACTTAAAAATATATTAATTTACCAAAGCATACAAGCCCAGCTTGTTTTCTGTTAGAAACATTTGCATTTCTGTTCCGCTCTGTTCCGAAGTTGCTCTAATAATAATTAATATTAATCAAAAATAAAAGAGTCTAAAGTCTGATGAACAACTCATTATTTGTAAGTTTTAACATGATTCCTATATGAGTTACAAAATGATCTTTATAACCATTACTCAAAAAGCTAGCTATGAGATTAACTATAATTTATATGAACTAAGCATGAATTGACGATAGTAAAATTTGTGAAACATATAAACCTGCCTTGTTGCTGAATATCAACTGATACTATTTTTGTTACGAAATCATTAAGCAAGCTTGTATCACAATTGACGTTTTCAGGAATAGTCGCCTTTAAAAAAAAATCAATTATTAGGATCATGTTATACTGATATTTTTTTAACTTACCACTAGCTTTGGTCCTTCTTGTTCAGAAAAGGCAGCAATTAAAACAAAATCGGTTACTTCAAAATCAAGTATAGCAGATTGTTGGTTATTGTAGTTTTGGACGTAGAACGAAGGTAGTGCTTCTTTTCCGGAATCTGAAACTCTCCTAAGGAAGGTATTGCCGTCAAACATTGCCACTTTTTGGATTTATGTGAATCTTTGTTAAATGTGTTGTTTTCATAGGGAGGATTACAGTACTTCAAGACGCTTTAAGAGTACAACTATTCTAAACTCTCAGAGTACATTTCTGTACGGTTCCCGAAATTCGCCAATGTCCTATAGAGTTAACACACTTTTAAAATTTGGTTTTCGGCGACGGTATTGCACGAAAACGATAGAAAAATATGTACCCAGGAGAGCATTAATGTATGTACCCGGAGATGATGAAAAGAAATTGAAAAAAGTTGAATCATTGGATGTAGATTGTATAGTAATGAATTGTGAAGATGGAGTCGCAGCAAACAGAAAAGTAGTGTATTAATTTGTGAGAAAAAAATTTAAAACGACGCCAATTAAACTACTTTTCATGCAATAACATACATGACATGAAATATATGTGTTTATGTTCAGGAGGAAGCAAGAAGGACAATTAGGAAGGTGCTTGGAGAATTACAATTTAAGAGAGCTGAATGTGCAGTACGTGTGAATGCTCTTTCTTCAAATTTGACCGAAGATGATCTTGGTGTTATCCTGTTGTCGGAGAGGCTTCCAGAAGCAATTGTTCTACCTAAAGTTGAAACTGTGGAGGACTTAAACCTGGTTAGTTAGTGCAGTTTAAATTCTGAACATGGTATAAATTTAATTAAACTTTTAGAAATATTGAATATAGGAGGATTGAATTAGTTATCTTAATATCAATATTTGCTAATTTCCGATTATGTTTTATTAGTTCGAAAGTATGACAAGGTTCAAACTACGTGACCGAAAACTTCAGAATCCATTTCGATTGATTTTTATGATAGAGAGCGCGATTGGATTGATTAACATGAAAGATATAGCGAAAGCTGCCAATTCTCTCCGTGAAAGAGGAGTTTTTTGTGCAGAAGCCGTAATATTTGGAAGCGATGACTTTATCGCAGACATTGGTTTGACATTTCTATTACATTATTTCTGAGATGCAATTTTACAATCCATTTAGGGGCATCAAAGGAGGAAAATTTGGCGAACCTAGTCTATGTTCGGCAGAAAATTGTTACAATTGCTAAGGCATTTAATTTACAAGCCATTGACGCAGTCCATATAAATCTTAAAGGTAAAACTATTATCTTAACATGGACGAATATCTTCTCAGACATTAATTGGAAATTATACTTTTCTTAAGACGACTTAGGTTTAAAAACTATAAGTGAAGAAGGAGCTGCACTAGGTTTTACTGGAAAACAAGTTATCCATCCAGCTCAAATTGATATTGTCCAAAAGGCTTTTTCACCCTCGGAGGAGAAAGTTAATGAAGCAAAGCGTTTGATAGAAGCTTACAATGAACATCAGCTCTCCGGAAAGGTAAAAGTACCCAATTTCATTAGCATACAATGTATAGTCTAGATTCATTAACCTAATGGTAAACATAAATCAAGTTTTGCCCAATGATTCATGTTATCATTAACAATAGCTGGTGACAAGAACTCATAAATATATATATATATACATGTATATATATTAGTACGTATTTGTTATTTATTATCAATGTCATTATGTATCACATGTTGTAATATTTAAATATTATTGCATCGTCTTTTTTGATTTTTTTAGGGTGCTTTCACTTTTCGCCAGAAAATGATCGATAGGCCCCTGCTACTGCAAGCAGAACAACTGATATCGATGAGTGAGGCTTTAAAGTTATCTTAAAAAGCAACTATTTTCTAAAATTTGACACAAATTCTGAATAAAAGGCAATAATTACTAATCTAAATATTTTTTTTTTAAATAATACTACATTTAAGATTAATATATTAGTAAAATAACTTAGACTGAAACTAATCTAAGCTGTCATCAAAGACAAGAGATTCAAATTTAATTCATGACGTCTCCACAACCTTGTGAATTACCACTGGGATCTTTAGCTGGTTAACGTAAATTTATCGATATGCATCAAATGCTATTTTTATACACAAAGTGTTTTACTTAAATTTTGAGGCATCAGACTTATTATATAACATATAATAGCATGGCAGTGAAATAGCTTATGATTGGAAGAACACAGGAAATATCGCTAATTAGCCTCAATTTTTATAATGATTTGAATTTTTTTTACAGAAATTATAAGTTTTATTTCGATAGTAGCATGTTTCAATATTTCCAACTTTCAAAATCTATTTTTATTTTCGAATTATGTAAGTAGTGGCCTGGAATTCATTTTAAACTCAATTAAAATAATAAGGTAAAAGAATATGACCGAACTAAAATATTCATAAGGTACAAACAGTCGATAGATTTTATAGTTGTAGGACGACCAAGCAAAAAGGGAAAAAACTTGAACAAACTATTTGCTTACAGGAAATATAGATATAGAAATATTAAGATAATTTATATTGTATTTAAGAGCATAAATATATAAATATAGGTATAGTCAGTCGTAATTGATTATTCTAAACGAAATCCTAGCCTGCAGAGAAATTTTTGTATCTTGAACTTAAAAGAACTTTATTTCAGCAGTAAACTTTTATTAGTAAATTTTTAACTTTGTTTTTAATAAGTAATAGGTTGTTATTTTGAGACAGTTAGGAGGATTGGCTGTTGAATACATTTTTATAATAAATTATAAGCATGTGAAAGATTATATTTATGTGTGTTTACTGCTCAGGATACCGAAAGGAAGTTATATGACAAGGCACTCTGTCGTATCCCTTGTGACTCAAGTAGATTAATATGTCTTTAGGTTATTTCTTCTTCTGGAAAATCAATGACTAAAGGAGTTCGGCTTTTGCATTGAAAAATATCTCTAGATATATCAGAATTTAAAATAAAAAATTGTTCACGAAAAGACGAGTAAAATAATTATAAAAAGAATCTTTTAGAAATAGAGCCAAAAATATTTTACTCTTAAATACTATACAACTTTAAACACATAAAAAACTCATTTAGACAAGGCAACAAATAAACATGATGATTCTTAATATAGGTGATTAGAAATTTAAAAACTTCCTATAAATCCTGAAAGTATATAAAACATCGCAAAACCATACCAAAATTATACCATCCCATAACCAGTGAAACAGCTTCTTCTATGGGCGGATGAATCATTAATAATAACCTTATGTTCGAATTTTACGCAGAATTGAAGTTTTTGCCCTATAATCCCCATTTAGTTTTTGATAGCGATCTTCTGACCTGATAAAAGGTGAGTTCAAACATTAAGTTTTTCCATAAATGTTTATAAATACATACCTTAAATAGCTGCATCAGTAAGATCGCAGAAAGATACACAAATTCAAGTTAATGAAATTGGGGCAATAGTTCTTTATACAACAATTACGATAAAAATAGACTAGAATGTGCCGAAAAGTACTTAATAAAAACGTACTAAATAAAATTGTGTTGACAAGAACATGCATTTATTCATGCACCAAAATCTCAATGCCAAAATACATTTGACAATATTAAAAACACTCACAGTCTTAACGCTTTGCAGTTACAGTCTTGCATCGGTGAACTTCTATAAATGTTAATGTAGCCACATGCATATATAAATAAATGCAAAATAACTATTGCACTGATTATCTCACCTAGTCATATTTGAATTGAGTGATGAGTGAGAGAATGTTGACTCCGTTTGAGTGGAAGCCGACGAAATACAATGCTGATTTCGCAATTGCTTTTTCAAAAGTTCATTCTCTTTTTCTAGTTCATGAATTCTCCTCTCCCTATCGAGGTATCCTTCTAAATCCTCCGATTCATTTAAGCACCTCTTTAATTTCAAAAGTAGCGTTTTTAACCCAGTAACATCGCTGACGACATGATTATAAATAGAAGCATCTAGTTCAATAGAATTATGGGGACTCTCAGCCATAGGGGGTGGAAAAGAAAACGTTCTTCCTGTTCTCCTATAAAAGAACAACTATTATTTAATATTATAATTTCGTAAGTACTCAATAAACTACCTTGTACTTATAGAAGAAGCATGATTGTCTATTACTGCGGAAGACCCATTTGTGTAAGTTGATATTTCTCCAACATCGTCATAGTCATCCATTAGATCATCAGAATTCAAAGTCAAATCCTCAGCTTGAGCTAATGGCGGTAATGGCTTTTTTACTTCTGTTTTGGATGAATTTTTCAGATTATGCGTTTCAGCTACAAATACATTATCGTCCGCAGACTTTTTCAACGAAAGTTCTTTTGGCCGAATAATAGCAGGCTTTGATATAGTTGTCTTTAGCGGTTTCAATTTTGATTGAAACGTTTCTCTCTGACTGTTATCTTTAGCAACATTTTTTTCTACTGTTGTTTCTTTTTCTTTGTTGAGTGGAAGACGTTTCTCATCACGACTAGATTTTGCATGAACTTTTGATAGGCTAGTCGGAGATTTAAGTTTTGTATTGCACTTTAAGGGAATAGGCGCTTTTGCACTATTAGAGTTAGATGAAACGGAGTTCTTAGCTGACTTTCCAAATGAAAATAACTTGGATATTGATTTTATTCTCGATTTGCTTCCGTTATTCTTGGCTTTTGAAGGTTCTTTTATAGAATCAACTGAGGTATTTTCACTTAAAGTTTCTTTGCTGCATGCAGTCATGGAACTAGCATCATCAATCATTTTTATTTCAGTTTCAGGTATGAATGCATTTTTTGTATTGGATTTGCTATCTCCGTTATCTTTCAGTCTATGAAGTGCTGTTTTGGGAGCAGGGAGGCGTGATTTAGGTTTTACCAATTTTGACTGGCGGCTATTCGCAATTTCCATATAAGACGTATTTTTCTTCTCCATGCTGGGGTTACAGCCCATGTGAAACTAACAGAAATCTGACAAATTTATGACAAAACAAAAAACTTAAATAAAATATTGCGTCGAAAAACAGATTCAAGACAGAATGGTTAAAGACTTACACAAATTAAGCCATATAGTTTATATCAATTTCAATATTGATTAAGTCATTCAAAAAAAAATGAAGTTTTTCAGCAAAAAATACTAAGATAAGTTTGATACAGATTATCTAGCAAAAAGTGAGGCCACGGTCAAGGTAGGAAAAATTAAATGGTTGCTTATAAACTGGTTCCCGTCAACGGAAATGTCTCTGAAATAAAAAATTTTCACAAATTATTCGTCTGTCTTACAAGCAACCCTAGCCTCGAAGTTTATTCATTTAAAATCCTACAATCAAAATGATATACTGTATATTAATAATATTTGATATAATCAATGATTAGGTAAGGAATGTGTTACGTAAATAGGGACTGTTTTTGCAACCATTTTAAAAACTGGCGCAAAATTGTTTTAACGAACTGTCTTCAGTAGTCTATTTACTGTTTCTACGCATCTTGTCAAATTATTAAAGATAAAACAAAGTAATTTTATAAAAGGTGATTATGTATGTATCTATTGTAAACAATACGAGAAATCTAGTATCTCCTGAACGGTATAATGTCAAATTTTAAATGTATGTCGTGCAGTTCTGTCTTTTCGTGCGTCATAGAAAGTAGCCAAATTTGTCAAGTGAAGGCACAGTGCTGCATTTGAAACCAGGTGGTTTATAACTAACTCTTCGTATGTTACAGTTGATATAAGACACTGTACCAGTTATGAACACTGATCGTAAAAGAAATACTCAGGAACTAAAAGCAACTTGGAGGAGGCTATGGGCTGAAATTTATTTAACTAAGAGAGAGGTTTTTTTTCATTTTCTTTTCATTAATTAACTTAATTCTCAATTTTATATATTTTTTAAATAAACAACTTCATTCAGCCGGCAGATAGCGGAGGTGCGTAACGATAAATATTTTAAAATTAGTTTAATGATTTAAATTTTAGATACCATAACTGCGAATTGTAAGGGTGCACTAGTAATCACTTACAAAGGAGAAAAAGAATTGTTACAGTATATTAATGAATCTGTTCAAACAGAATTAAAAAATTTGGAAACGTAAGATGACCAATAAACTTTGATTTTTAGAAATTAACTCTTTCACTTCATAAGGGAGAAAAAGATTCACACAGACTTAATTGCTTGTAAAAACATGCTGGAAAAGCAAATGGAGGAAGCAAATGAAGAGCAAATTCAAATGAATAATCCCGTCAGTGAAAAGTTAGTAATTACAATATCGTGATTTCGCTTGGCATTATTTTCGGTTTTAATTAAAAGAATGAACAAGTTTGAGAATCAAGCTAAATTTTTACGAAGAAACAATAAATCCATAGGACAAGCAACGGTTAATATTACCCTAATAATTTTCTAAAATTAAGCAGTTTTTTATCTCTAGAAAAAATTTGTGAGAGAAAGATACAACCAAGAAACTTTAACGGTACTGATTGAAATTATAGATAAAGCTTTAAGAGCTCCCCATGATCCCTACGTCAAGCTTGATAACGAGAGTGAAACTGTTATAAATTTATCTAGTATAATCCAACAACATCCTGAAAATTCTTCGCTGTTTAAGCTCTTGCCTTTTGATATGCACTAAGATACAAGTCATATCGTTACGTGTATTTTTTTAGAGGACAAATACGTTTGACAGCTTGTGTACCGTTTGTAATGAAAATATATAAGTTCTTAGTGAATATGTGTACTGGTCGAATTGTTTGGTATCTGTAAAAAGCTTTCAACTGGATTGGGTAAAGGTCTATTGCTGAAGTCAATTGTCCTAGGCCCATTAGGCACCAATTCTTCATAGCTTGATGAAACTGCAAAAGGCTGAGTTCTCGTTTCTTGATCATCGCGAATCGAATCACATCTAGTAAATGTACGAAAATGTTTTTCTTGTTTGGCTCTTTTTCTACTGCAAGATTTAGACAAAAATGAACTTTAATGAGTGTTTAATATATGATAACATTCACGTGAGTGATTATTACCATATTCTTTATTTTCAGTGAAAGTGATTTTAATCAATTTATTATAGTTATTGTATTCTAAAACGATACCTAGATTTTCTAAACTTTTGTCCTTGTGAACAGGCAATGAGAGCGCTAAACATGATAACAAGTAGAACGCATATTCCTATGCCGATAGCAACCCACATTCCATTATCAACAAATTTGTCCCAAAAAGTTTTATGATCATCTTTATTTGATTTTTTCTTTCCTTTTGTTTTCTTTCTAGCGCAGTTCGTAGATGTTTCATAAGAGCAAACGAAGGGCAGTTGCATCTTACAATCTTTATTCAGCCAAAAATCTGTATCCTTATTTTTTGTAATTGCTAAACATTTACCTGAGCTACTTGGGTAAGAGTCTCCCCAAGCTTGATATACCAGCAAACTTCCTAAGAATACAGATTTAATATTAATTCATTCTGAATTTTTCATAATATAAAATAATATACCAGATCCCTTCCAATTAAACCAAGAGTTGCTTAACCCAATCCAAAACCTATTGATGGTTTTGGATATTGGCTCCATTAATTTGTAAAAGTTGCTAATTTTATGTAAAGGTTTATTAATAACAATTAGAGATCCTCCGTCCTCTGAACAAACTTCAAACGCTCGGAAAAAGCTTAACTTTTTAATATGAAATGTCAAACACTTATCCTCAACAAGAGTTTGTTTATCATTATTACAAAATCCTGTGTCTTCTAGAAAATTATAATACAAGTAACATAATTTGTTATAATATTTCTGGCAATGCAGTGTTTTACCTGAAATATTGGCAGTAACGGTATGTTGGCAAAAGAATGGATATTCTGAAGTACAATCTTCCCATGACCAATCGTAATTTTCATTTACATCAGAGGCAACGCACATTACTTTTTTAAGTTTATATTCTGACTTCCAAGCTGTGTAATTATATTTGGACATATCATCTTCTCCATTCCAACGTAAGCTTTTTTTAATGTTCGCTCCCAGCCACATAGTCGAAATGTTTTGAATCTCTAAGATGGCTGCGCTAAAAGAACGTTCTGAATCATTTTTAACTTCCCACACCATACCTCCACGACTCCTGCAAGTTTTAACTGCTCTTCTCCAGGTTAAAGGTTGAGAAATAACTTCAATAGATCGATTGGACAATTGTACATCAAATGCTTCATTTTGACAAATAAATAATAATATTATGGTTGAAAACATTGTGCACACTCTGACAAACTGCCAACGCCTTGTTCATGAGAAGCATCACGTGGTTTCTATTTTTTAATAATTTGATTCACAAGAAGAATAGAGATGACGCTGACTAGAATAAAATAACTATTGGATAAAATTTCAAGTTTTTCATCATCAATGTTGATAAGTAGCGAAGCTACAAATAAGAATGGATGAATTGGTCTTTGAATATCTCACAGTTCTCACCATAAGCCTATGTTATGCAGTTCGTCATTCTTTGTTGAAAGGTTTTTGTTGAACCTTATTTATTTGAATATTATACAGTTAAACGTATTGTTAAATCTCTACTTTCAAGATCTAATGGAAACTCTAAGACTTTGTACTTCAATAATACTAGTGATTGGATTATTAGTAACTAAAACAACAACTGGTATTTAATATATATTAGTAATATATATGTACATTTACCTAACTTGTATAGATAGCTTTTATTATATGTTTCATACATAACTAGCAAGTATTTGAATCCCATTTTCAATTGCTACCTTAGAATTCAATTGTTCGGAAAGCAATCAATCACTTTGCTCTATGATACCTTCAATAAAACTTGACTGGTTTTCGGCAGTGGATTATTGCTCAAACTTGAACTCCACTTTGTATATTCACGAAGATTTGCTATTGAAGGAGGATTATGAAGAACTCTGGATTGGCTTGTCTAAAAGAATTGAAAGAAACTGGACATGGATTAACAATCAAGGTTGTCCTTCTATACTAATTTTATGTTTTTGTATTAGGTTGCTACAATTGTGTTTAATGCTTTATTTTATAACCATTTTTTTACTAAGCGAATTTATCGCCATCTTCAGGTTATACAGTATTATAATAATAATATTTATAAAAACCAATATCCTACATTCATCAGCCCCTAGTCTCTGCTTGTTTTTCTATTTCTTTAAGAACATTCCCAGAGTTGTAAAGCATCAATATGACTATTAGGTCTTTTGTACGATTATATATTATTTAACAAGGCATATAAAATAAATAGTACATACAAATAGGGTAAGGGTAATATTTTATTGATCGTTTCAGTTTTTATTAAAAGTATATGGTTGAAATTGCCAAAAAGTACGTTCCAGAATGCTAATTGTGGGCATCTCAACCAATTTAAGTCATATGAGCTAACTGCTAAAGCGTGCGCTTGGCCGCTATCGTTCGTATGCCAATATTCTTTAAACTCTTCAAACTGTTTGACTGTGGGAAAACTGAAACCTTTAAAGATAGAACAACTTCAAAAGTGTATAGTATTCTACAATACGCCTCTACTTGCATGGTCAGTTGCCAAAAATTATTGCAAAGAAAGAAACGGTTGCCTTCTTATAATTGAAAGTGAAGAAGAATTTATAGAGATAAATCGAACAGCTTATGGCCAAAAAGTACAAGATCGTATTAATGGTTACTGGATTGGACTCTTCCGAGAGCAATGGATATGGTTGGATGGTAGTATTTTCGTTTGAACAAGCTTTCGATTTTATATTTGAGGTCATTATTCAGGTCAAATTCCCAAAACGACAAATTGGGAAGAAAGTAGGCCTGCTGGGCAGGGAAATTGTGCATTGTACAAAAAATATTCTGGTATTTTTAAGTGGTCTGATTCAGACTGTAATGACAAGAAGAACTTTATTTGTGTAAAAGGTAAAATAGCGTTTTAAGACGTTCACCTTTTATTACTTTTTTCTTCTTGAGCAGACCAGAGGACGTATAATCTAAAAACAACTCAACAAACGACTGTCAGTCTATCATTCACGAGTACAACTGGGAGCTTCATTAATATTACTGGAAAGAGTTCATCGATTAACTTTCAATCAACAGTACAAGCATTCTCAAGCAAAATATCCTCAACAACAACAGGTAGTTTAGCAGAAATTACGAAAAAGAAGTCGAATAATGCGGTTATAATATCAATTACCTTATCAGTATTTGGTCTTCTCTGTGCCTTTATAGCTATAGTGATTGTTCTAAAAATTGTTAAATCTAGGGACTGTTTTAAAAAAGATAAAGCCGATTTAGGAACTTCATTAAAAAGCTTATCTATAAATTTTTCTTCAACTAAAAGTCTTACCTCCTCATCGCAAAAAGTACCAACTCTTGAGACTTTCTCTGGGTTAATTATGCAAGAAGATTCTTTAAGTCAAGCTTTCAAATTATCCGATGGTTCAACTCAGGAAAATAATGACGAATTTGATTTAAGGAAAGAAGACAATGACTTGACAGTATTTTATTAAGTTAAGATCGTTTTATATCGTATATATTTCTTTTAAACATGTCTACTTTTGGACAAAAGTTATTTATTTCAACAATAAAAATTATACGAGTTAACTCAAGTAAACTCGATACTAAATAGTAAACAAACAGAGACAACTCAAAAGATGTTTTATAGCTTCTTGTTCTATCATCTAGTCATATATATATACTGTATATAGAGATATAATATATATGTATGCATCACTTGCTGCGCAATTTCCGTTTTTAATCTTATCCTCAAGAAGATTTCCGTGAAATGAGTATCATTCGTAAAACGATTATGCTATTTCACCCTTTAGTAATTAATATTGACTTTCTCTGGTTGCTCTATTTCAAGCTTGTTATCTAGTTTCTTTTCGGCAAATAACGGTATAAATAGCTGAAGAATTATTCTAAAATAAATCAAAGTAATGGTTTTTATAATCCACAAGATATTTTCATTTTTTTGGATGTAAAATAAATACTTGTTTCATGCGTTTTAATGTAAAATTACACCTAATGGGGAATCATAAAACTGGAAATAGAAAAAAAAACTGAATTGATACTATAAAAAGCCTGTTAAGATTGTGGAAATGTACAAAGAACGAATGTGAGGCGGCGTTGATGTCTATTTTCTCTTAAAAATTTTTTTTAGTGATAAACTTTAGATGTATCCATTCGGATTTTTGTGGACAACTTTATCATCATTTTTTTACTTTTTTGAAAATATATGTAAGTATAAATATAATTAACTTTCAGCATGTTTACATTCTGGAGAAAAAATGTTATTGTAATACAAAGAAATTTTTGTAATTAACGTCTAATTTTTACGAAATCTCTTTTTAGTTTATACCTATTAAGTTTGTCAGATCATTTATTTATTAATATAACTCTTGATATTTAAAAGACATTTAAATTTCTCTGGTGTATTTTTATTATTTTACTGATCTTCAAATTGAACAGTTCGTCCATTTTATAATGAAAGAGAATCGAGAGAAGACTTAAATACTGAGGAAGTTCTAACAGAATCTGACGATACAGATGAAGATCTGTGAGTAAAAAATTGTATAAGAATGCTAGAATTTGTTTAGTATTTGTAATCAGCTTTCTCAATATTTGCTATTCGACCGTCAATGAATCGGATATTTCCAATTCGTCGGAAACAATGTCTGAGGAGAGCTTGTTCTAAGGATATTAACTTTCAACTTGAAGTGTTGTACCATATATTCTGGATCTCATTCTGACGCTAATAAAATAACTAATTAGTTTTTAAATAAATACATGTAATATAAGCCAAAAGTTTAATAATGAAGCTACTGAAAGAAAAGCAGCAAGGCAAATGTGCAGCATAAAAAAATACAATAATTAAATTATTACTTAATAACCAGTCTATCGAGATATAATAGATGTGTTGCCTGACAGTTATTCTAATATGGCTCATATGGAACAATTGCTTTTTCTAACTATTATCAAGATATTTGATTATCTTCAACATACTACTGTAAATTTTAACAATAATAAACTTTGAAGATAATAATAGTCAGCGCCATCTTGTGAAACAATATCAAATTTTTTGAAGATGAGGTAATGCCATCTGGGGAAATTATTTCGATCGTTAATTTAATATTATCATATTTGTTAGAAATGTAATTTAGTTATTGCTCATAAAATCACGATAAACCTCTAATAAGGTCATTTTCATGTAATAAAGCGGTTAAGAAATATAGAATATGCCTTCGAGTAAAGTACCCTCATTACCCATTTGACACAAACAACCATGTTTTTCTCCTTTTTATTAAATTCTGCCAAGAAACGAAAATATCTCAGGAAAGAATGCGATAAATCGTGCCCGGATATAAAAGAAGAGATATATAATTGGCATTTCCATAGAAGCACACGTAACGGCATTGTAAGGTGCAGACATTTTACCGAAAGGATGGTTCAAGAATGCCACAAAATAAGTGAAGGAAAATTGGAAAGGTTTAGTTGTTCAGCTGAATGTTGTGGAAATGCTTTAGATGGACAGACTTGCTGTGGTTTCTTCGATCAGTAAGTATTATATAAATAAATACATAAATAAGTTAGATATCTAGGGATTTCAACAGTCAAGTAAATATCTTTGGACTTCTTATAGCCTGTGCAAGCTTGCTATTTTCAATTACAATCATCATATATGTTAAATTTTTTTTCAAGAAAGGAGAAAGTAATTCACAATGTAAGTTCTTTCAATTTCTATAGACATTTTATCGAGTAAATTGTCAAAAAAAACAATATATTAACACCTGAAAAGGGGAGATGGAATAAGTTGATTTACTTAAGTAACTATTTATAAACGAATCTGCCCGATCTTTTGCTTTCAATATTAGATTTTATTCGAATAGTGTACGTTATATAGGTTGAATATTTTTGCAGCTATACCAGATTCTGCTCTACAAGAACGCAAGCGTAGTAACAATTTGACCGTAGAAGATGTTACAAACGAAAGCCAAGCCTAGAAAGCAAAGGGAAACGTGCTTTCACTTAATTTTTCTTCTTTACTGCGAGTAAAGAGGATTCTTAGTCAAATAGCCATACATATACATTTGAAAATCTATTATCATCACTTAAAGATGAAATATAATAATGTAGATCCTATATTAGATATAATAGTTTATAAATATTTCTATAAATAAATGTTATATCTTATAAGAGAACCAAAGAATTGTAAATATATCTGATAGATTATGCTATTCTATGGTATAATTTCTTAATGCCTTCTTTTGTCCATTCTCTATAACAATGAACTTCTGACCTGGTGGTATGGATTTGGCGGATGCTCTTTTTTCATCATTAATTATCGTAATTGTTCCGTCTTTCGCAAAAGCATCATTAACATATGCATATCCGTCTGATGTCGACACTGTCGATGGATCTTCACTAAATATTGGAGGAGAGGTGGGTGGTATCGGAGGTGAAGTGTAGGAGTTTCTCATCTGGTTATATTTTTGGAGGTGCTTATTATGCTGTCGTCTACGTTCTATAGTATGCATGGCTGTAGTTTGTTTTTGCCTAAAATACGAAAAATTCCATTAATTCCATATTGTATAATACATCGGTGGCTAAAAAGGGTCACTAACTTAACTAGACTTACTTCAAAGTGTGTATATAATAGCCCAAGAGCAAACATCCGAGTAATATCATAAATGTTCCCGCTCCAAAACATATAATAGTAATTATGAGAGCTGCAAAAAGCCAAAATGACAAGAAATCAGTAAAATACTTGGTGAGTGCATGATGTAGGAATTAATACCTGTATTAGAATTATCCTCCTTAATAGAGAGAGTAGATGTTGATTTTGCAGTTGTTTCAATTAAAATCGGCGATTCACTTGACAGAGCAGTCATATTTACATTTTATGAGCAGAAATAAATGAAAAAATTATTATGGCACGTAGAACTTTCTTTCAGTGATTCGCACGAACTGTACAACCGAACCTTTCAATATGGTGGCTTAAAGGGTGCTTTGTGTTCCGTAGTAGCTTGAAACTGCGTTCAATATGAATTTGATATATGCTTAGTAATCTAAATTACAAGAAGTCCTTTTAATGTAAACTTCGGCGGCGAATCAAAAAAGATATTATTTACACATATTTAAGAATAGGAATTGTAATTTTTAGACTACACAACTAATAATTATAAACTATAAAGTGCAAATATGTATAAAATACACTTATTTATATAAACGCGTATGGAGCTTTTGTGAAAGCTTAGTATGACATAAAGATTCGGATACCTCATTTTCAGTTAATTTGAAAATCAATCCTATTTGATGGTCTTCGATCGCCAGCAAACGGCGTTTTGCTTTTAAGTATGAAAAGCATTTGACTTCAATCAGGCAGTACGCTTTTTTTGCGTTCACCATGGAAGAAAAATATATTCGTAAGGACAACTTCTAAACAATTGTTATTCTTAAAAAGACCTTTATTATTTCTTTATATTGTTTTTTTTAGTCGCTTATTTCTGTATAGCTGTTTTTACTGTTATGGTGCTCACGGCTTATTGCATCTTTTTATATATCTTCTGGATTAATAGGTAAGAAAAGATTTATAATTAAATTATTAGTTCTTTTTAACCTTAGCTCCTTCCATTCACTTTATTTCGATTACGTACCTCTGTTGTAGTGTATGCAATTAACTATATCTTAAGATGTTCTATAAAAATTTTAGTAGCATTTTCTAGTATCTAAATAATAGAATATGGAGGCAGCTTCTCTCTTTATTCGACATGTTCTAAATGAAAACCAATGAGTAATTTTGTTAAATCCAATTAAATAGAGTTGCTTGTTACCTATTCAATTAACTACGACGTCATGATGAGGCTGTCTCTATATTCTGATTAGCTAATTTACTTCGAAATGCTTTAAAAGTATCTTCGAAATTTCAAAGAATAGTCAAATTACTCAAAAAACTTACTGACTTTGAACATCTGACACTGGCCATAAAAAGGCGATCATTTTAATTTCGTACACACAGTTCAAAGAGTGATTATTTATTGTTCTCTTTGTTTAAGCTAAACTTTTTTCAGGAAAAGGTATATAAAAATCCGGAAGAGACTTAAAGATGAAAATGCACTACATCACTGGCATTCATTTTACATAAGAGAAGAACAATACTTATCAAATAATAAAGCAAGTGATGACCGATTTTCCGATATTTCAGAGGAAAATGTCAGCTGCAGTAAAATTTCACTTTCACGCAAATCTCTCTGCGAAACTAGTGATGTAGCAGTAGTCAAATCTGCTCCCGAAACAAAAAAACCCATAACATCAAAAGAAAAGGAGCTCAAGAATGGGGATGATGAAATTAATATAGAGATAAAAGATGACGATCTGACTCATTTACCAGATATTTCTTTTATATCTGAACCTCAAAATGATTTTCCAGTGGATGATCTGGTAAAAGAAACTGATTTCAAACCACATTCATCTTTTTTAGCAAAAGAAAGTAAAAGAGCAGTAATTGAACAATTAATTCGAACAATGGGAAAGGAGACAAAGTCATTGAATGGTCGAAAGATTCCCAATATTCGAGGGGTTAACAATCCGGTTTTCATTGTAGAAGATGAATACGATGCTTAAATAGGAAGGCGTGCTTTAAAGAAGCTTATTTCATCAAGAATGTATTTTCCATCTTTTAATGAAAATTTGTACATATAGGCATTAGATGTATCTAGATACCACTAAAAACAGGCTATGCTGAATATGCACATGCTGGCTAATTTATTCCTTACAGTAAGGAAAAGTGATATTCTAGCTGTCAATGGCTTCTATTGGTCGTTGATTATGCTGAAAAATTATAAAAAGGACTAAAAGCTTAAAGGTGGTCTGTATTTAGTTCTTATTTCAATGTATTCCTTTGAGGATCTTTTTCATAAAAGCAATTTAATCTGTAAAACAAATATTTTTCAAAAAATGCACAAGGTAACCTCTTTTGAAAGAGAATTTCTAGAAGTAAAAATCGAAAATTGCTTTTTCTTAAGATTTACTTTTTTCACCTTACATGACAACTGATAAATTCAATATGATGGTGTTTTGCCGCTAGCGAAAATTGTTGCCAAGGTAACAGGCGTTACACACCTGTATTCCCTTAAACGAAACAGTGTTGTTTCTCCCTCTGTGTAACTATGACGTCAAAAGAAAAGGTATTTTCCCAAAGAGACGGGTTTTTCGATTAGTTTATACCTGGCGCAGGTGTGCAATGTAGAGGATGACACTATTTCACCATTTATGAGGATAGTAAGTCTATTATTATTTGTAATACAAGGCTAATTCTGAAACTTTTATCTTTCAAAATGCATATATGTACTCTGTAAAATCTTTATGCGTTTTCTATCATTCAATTTTACTCAGCTACACTTTAGAAACTATCTCCATTAAACTAATTTTGCTCCAGTAAATTTGACCAACGTGTAAACGTCTTAATGACACGACTAATCGCAATAATGCTCTATTTCAATTAAAAAATTTATCATATAAAATCACAATTAATTGCAGCGAAGCTTTATTTGATACTTGTTATGTATAAATATTATATGACCTAGACGAGCTAGCTATCTTCAAATTTCATTTATTTAAAGGAATAAACTCATGGAATGATGAACCAAGAGTTTAAATTATGCACTTAAAATCAATCTCGACTAGTGGAGGCAAAAGACATATAATATACGTCGAGATGTTACTGACAACATTTCTACTGGTTCCAACTTACTACTCTTACAGATTATTCTATTAAAGTTTGTTATCTTGCAAATGTTCCAAGTAAGACGAGCAAATTTCTATAATTAAGTAAATATACATATATACAGAAATATTTTAAATATAATATATATGCTTGTGTAAGAATATTAAAATTAGCTTAAATATTCTGTATATTATATATTTGACAATGCTTATGCAGTATCTCATAGTAGATTCTTATTTATTGAGGAAAAAGCTTTAAATTTTAATAGCATATTATAAGATTTATTCTAGAAAAAAAATACTTTTTTTTAGCTACCTTATTTGTTGTGAAAATGATTTTGTGTTCTTTTCAACCAAAGTATATTTACTTTTGACTTCAATAAATCTTTTTGGACAATAAAAACATAAGAAGTTCTGTTCCGCTTTTTAAACAAAAATGATTTGCTATAAATTCCTGAATAAATCCACAAATTAAAAGAATATTGTAAACTATGAAGGATAATCTTTGATGTATAATTTAGTTCCTACTTTGTAATTTTAAATCATACTTATATCTGTATTACTTTTGTTGCTATAGATTGCAGTAACAATAATCAAATGAGGTTATACAAATGGGACAACCGGCAATGCTAAGACGCTTTGTGTAGATCAACAAGTGCGTATCTTCATTGACCCGGTTATATCACAACTGATGTATTTCTATTTTATATCTATGTATTGGAATCACTATAAATGAGTACTTTTCACAAAGGGTAATTTTTTATAGTCTCGCCATTGTATTTTATATTGTGAAACAGTTTTGAAAAGACTCATTATAAGATTGGGGACACTTAAAACACATGAGAACTGTTTAAAACATTTTATTTACTGAATGTAAGTAGCCTCTTTGTAAATTTCCATTAATTTGTTTCAGAAATTCGTCCATTTGATGTTCTTAAAACTTTATGTCTTTCAAGTCTTAATTAATATATTCCTTGAAATTTTGTTCTTCTTTACTAAAAAATTGTCGATAAATAATTTTATAGTTAGTATAAAATACATAAATTTACTTCCAATATATATATATATATATACATATAAATTTATACATATATACATACATACGATATCATGGCTTTGTATATATATATATATATCTTTATTAGAAATTTCTTAAAGGAATCTATATATAGATTTATACAGCAGTTATATGTAGTTTTTTGATGGAGCTGAATTATTATTGGATATTTAAACTTATTCTGTTCCGGAATGAATTTGCTTGTTGTTAGACAATATGGTGAATTCTTTCTATATATAGTTTTATATCCTTTACTCTAAGCAACTAAAACTAACGACGTAATGAAAAATATATACATTTACATATAAATTAAAAGATATAGGAAAATAGCTATAGAATAGCATAGAAAAATGATAATTTTTCCACTTAATTGCCTATAATGTTTTGTTACCATGGCAACATGTCAATGCACTCATGGTGACGAGTAAACGTGCTGAAACATAAACAAAGGACGCTTAAATATGGTAATTAATCTGATTTTAAATGTACGGAAAATAGAAAACGATATTTCTAAAATTAAAAGTTTTTGAACGAGTATTTTGTTATATTTCTTAGTTTTCAGGCAATATAAAACGTTTCAAATAATTTTATATGCCAAGTCTCATCTAGAGTTGAGATGAAAGTGATTTGGAAAAAGTTAATTTTTGTAAGACATACCAATTATAAAGACGAATATATTTTATCATCAAAGAAATCGAAGGCGAAACGCCGATTCAGCAAAGTACTTATTCCATATGCAGGTTTCCTCCATATATCTTTCATATCTAGGCCTAGATTCCCTTTTGAGCTTCTTTAATTTAATACGCATATACTGCTCTAATTATATCATGTGTACTCTTTCAGGATAGGAGAGCAATAGTGGACCGTGATGAAACGATAATTTTTGTGCTATAAAAAACTTATAACTGGCAAAAATTATGGGCTCCTTTTCAAGCAAGAAACAGATAAACGTTGTTCAAGGAAGAAGTTTAACCTTGGAAATTCAGGGCAAAAAACTTGAGCCTCATATTCAGGTTCCTAGAAGGTACTAATTGCATTTCTTTTATTTTTATTCCATTTTATTCTCGAATATAAACTAATAATTATCTTTTGCCGAAATTGACAGCTAGCATTTAATGTAGAAATTATAATTTCAGTAAATCAGTAAAATCTCCCCACAAAAATCCAAATGATATGCACACTGGTAATAAGCAACAAGCAGTAGTTCAGCCAATACCAGTCAATGTAAATTCAGCTAAAGGTAAGCCATCTCTTCTTAGTTTTTCAATTGTATAAATATTTATGAGGTACCTCCGTGACAAATGATCATACAAATTCTTTTTGTATGCTATTTTTTTCTGTCTTTGCTTCCTTTTACCTTGTGCAGAAATTTTGATAAATCAAATGCCTTTCAACTAAAATTCTACGCAAGTATATTCGATTGGTGAAGTTTTCCTTTCAATTTTAAAGAGAACATTGAATAGGCTTTTCAGCTAACTCTATAATTTTCCAATGAGCTATACATCTAATGTAAAGGATGTAATTATTCAAGTACAGCGGTCGTTCCTTTTCCTAAAAAAGAATACTATACCCTTACTCAAATCGAACGTGTTAATTATGTCACTTTGTATAATTAAACGTCTAATTTTTAAAATTTATTTCCGCCTTTAAACGGTTAAATTATATTGCACGAAAATTGTGATAATCTTAGGCTTAAAGGATCAATAATGAATTTCTTAGTATGTAAAAACTACTCAGACATTACCCACTAATTGATTATCGACAAAATATTGATTCTATGTGTTTAAATGTTTAAATTTAAATAGAGAAAGATTTAGAAATCAGTGAAAATCCAAGTAACGAGATGATAATAATAAGAAATTTTATTTTTACTTTAAAGACAAGTTAACAGCTACAACAAAGCAACTTGGCATTTCATTTATAATACTAATTCGTAGTAAGCGCGACATCTGTCGGATACTAATTACATTAAAAATGTATATGAGAAACGCGTATTCTTTGCATCTCACGTTTCTCCGGGCAGAGTGCTGTTGTTTTTCTTGTTTCCATTTTATTTAAAAAAAAATTGGAATAAACTAGAAGAGCATGAAAAAGTCGAAAGCAGATCAGCCTCCTGACGCTGCAGCCATATTTCGGCAATTTCAAAGAACGAAAAGTGCGACTTTTACAGTGGATGGAACTGCATATACAATAGGTATGCTTTCTAACAGGTGCGCTAATTTTTAGACGCTTTAATTTATGATTCAGTCTATCGGCAATAAAAAATAGATTAAAATTGTTGACAAAACAAATGGATAAATCTTTTACTAATAATTCTTCAACAAATCAGATTTGAATATGAGAAAAAATGAGATAGAAAAATAAGGAGCAGTAGATACTATTAGTAAAAAGTTCATAGCATATGTCTTCAGATATATCCAAAAATATTCAATTAATTTGTTATGTTTTAGGTACACTAAGCAGTTAAACATATATTAGATATTATAATTCTGTTTTGAGTTGAATATCATCGCTCAATTTCATTTTTTACACAAGCGTTAAGCAGATTAGGTCGAAAGCTCTTCTAAATCAAGCCTTATTCACGGTTCAGGTGTACTTTTGTGATACTTTAACGTTTTACTTGTGTCTAATCATATAGAGTCATCTGAGTGAAGACAATGAAATGAACATACTTTCTAATTAGCTGTCAAACATGTATATCTACATATGTAAGGCAGATACATCAGAACATGTAAGACTTAAAGGCCATATATCGAAAGTTTATGGTACATTTGCTTCTTCAGCTTCTTATAACATGCACGCATTGCTGAATCGCTTCAAACAGATTCTTAAATATTGATCTTTTATATTTATGAAATTAACGTCTTTGACGATTTTTAAATTAATCCATTTTCAAATAGATAAATCTCTAGTCTTATGCTTAAATCTGACAATCGGGTAACTAAGTGAAAGTTCACCTAATATTTTCTCTCGTCGTATTCATTTTCTTTGGTGAAATATGACAAATAAACATGTTAGCTATTATATAGATAACAAGTGCGTTATTCAATGTATTCTAAATTTTTTCTTCTTATAAATAATGGACATATAAACTGGAAACAAATATCAGGAAGGTTATTATACGCACTTGAAGGCTTTTAGTATCATATATTATGAGGCCTAGTTGCTATTTCTTTGAGTCCTAAGGGTGACGACTAGGAATCATTTTACGTATACGTAGCTATCATTTTAAAAGTAATCTATCAGCCAAGATTTATTTAAAAACAAAGACGACAAATAGATGGCCAAGCGATAAATGGGTGTTTTTTTTAGCTTTGACCGTGATTTGGTTTGTAAATGCAGACCCCTTTGGAGAACTTTTATTACCGAAACAGCGGGGTTAATAGGGTTTGTTTAGATAAACTGCCTCGTAATGCATATTCGAGAACCTTTTTTGGCAAATATTTGGAAGTGAGCCTAGCATTAATTTACACTTTGATTTAATATACCATCATTTATAAGTCGGAGACATTGATATTAAGGGGTAATGTTGAGCAGTCGGTGACGGGTTTAAAAATTTCTTATGGCAGCTGCAAAAAACTGGAATATTCAACATTATCATTAGAAAGCAATTCCTTTTTGTAATAGATACGTATTGATTGTGGATATCGAAATCTATATTTCTCCTAAAGTTTCCATGGATAGATGCTGCCATCTGTCGGATGACCCTCCGAATAACATAGTTGTCTTATGAAGTTTAAATTCAATTACACTTAAGAGAATGTAGAACGATTTTTGCTGGTGTTATGTTAGCGGAGAAAAATTGAGTGAGAAATAGAGATGGCAATCGATTGCAGTCGTCTTTTGTCCAAAATAACGATTCCGCATTAGTGATTAGTTTATAGCTTTCATCAGTCATTAATACTCGGTACTGCATCCGAGTTATCCACTCCATAACTTTGACCTTACCGAGGATATATCTTTTAGATATTAAATTACAAAATTTTCATTATAATTGGCTGCTTGTTTGCACTCGAACTCTTATGAATGTTGAATTGACTTAACATAGTCAATATTTGAACTTAACTCTATTCTCAAGTAGTCGAAAATCAGAAGCCTTGCTGTAAAAAATGTTCAGAAAGTACATAACAGGTGAGATGAAAAGTTTTAGCGTTAAAAAATGTGACGTCATACGGCACACGTGATCTCAATAGCAACTATATGGTGCAAAGAAACGTTAGAAAAAGCACGTTTTATGCAGTTATTGTTTACTACTGGATATAATTTGCTCTAAATACAAGTTTGTCGTGTATTATGTTCATATAACTATACGTAGTTTGTTAACTTTTTTTTGTAGAAATAGAACTTAAAATATCTGATAGTTTAGTGTACGAAAAACACTAATTAAAATTCAATAATTGCTGAATATACAAAACATACACATTTAATAGTATAAATTTTATATTCTAATTTAATATTTAGAAGTTAAATATAGTTTTTTAACAATTTTTAGAGTGAATTTTGCTTTAGGTAACATGCGTGGTAAATTTATTGTAATTCATGTATAATATAAATTACTTGCCAATATGAGTATCAATTAATATATATATATATCTTCATTTTGGAAATATTATAAGCTATAATTAAGTATATATCTTTTCTCTGGATATTTTTATTAAATAAGCATAGGTATGAGTTTAATAAGAGATATTTTAGGGATAATATAATAATATTTATTGAATAATTTGATTGAATTAACAAATTACAATTAGGATTAAGGAACTCAATAATTAAAAACAGATACTTTCATTTCTTCATTTACTCTTATAGCTTACTGTTTAAGATATAAAATACTGTTTATATACAGCATATATATATATAAATGCGCACACGCCATTTAGATATATATTTTTGTATGAACATGTGTGTGTTTATACGTATATACACCGTATTTTGGTTATATATACAGTTTATATTGTATAGGTTGTATGTATAGTATATATATATATATATATGAAATATATCATTGTTTGTCAGTTTGTATCATTGCTCATTTGGACATATGAAGTCTTTACATAGAGCGGGAAGTTCTGATAATATCTATCTCGAGAGTAAGCAGTATAAACGAAAAACTTGCATCGTCAGGGTGGATGGTTGCCAATACACAATAGGTATAAAATTCTTAAATTTTTACACAGTATTGGCTTGTTATAATATTTTTTCAATCACCAATGAGTCTCGCTTTTCTCGAGTCTCTCTATGTAATTTATATATAAGCCTGCGTAAGTAGCATATATACGCATAATAGTCCGAATAGAATATATTTATGTCTTGGTCAGTAATGAGGCGAGCTGTTTAGTAAACTTTTTGAAGGCACATGTTTTAAAATAGTAGTAATATCGGAAATCGATCGATTTTTTGTATGGCAAGTGTTCATTCGGTAAATTTTTCTCTTTCAACTAGATATTCAGCGGTTGTTAGGCATTTTTGGTCCTTTTACCACGTTATTTTTGTTCAATATTAAATTGAGGTGTATAACGTTAAAGTCCAATATTTGATTATTGAGACAACTGAATTGCGCATTTAAGCTTTAATAAGTCAATGAATACTAACAATAAATTTCCATAATTGAATAACTAAACTGACATATATTACTCATGCATAGGAATTAGTATTTAGAGAAGGCCTTTCGCAGCAGGGA
Organism: Dimorphilus gyrociliatus; assembly: GCA_904063045.1. Lineage (NCBI taxonomy): Eukaryota > Metazoa > Annelida > Polychaeta > Dinophilidae > Dimorphilus > Dimorphilus gyrociliatus. The sequence continues at coordinate 253,268 of CAJFCJ010000018.1, forward strand.
TTATCATTCATAACTATCCCATATTTAATACTAAGAGTAATCGAACTGAAGGTTTGACTTTGTGAATTTTTATTTACAATGAGCCTTTCACCTTCGACGGTTTCTGCGCCGAATAAAACTCTTCGAGTGACTCGAAATGAGAAATCGGATACTGTAATCCATAGCAGTTCTGTTAAACAAACCGAAAAGCTAGTAATAGACAATGGAAGGGTGAAATCCGCTCCATTCGTAATTAGAAAAGCCAAGAAAATGCCTCCGAATTCATTAGGAAAAATGAAAGTGAATAGAAATTACTCCAGGCACAATAGCCAACAAGCATCACCTAAGGATTTTCTCTTCGTAAGTAAATTGGAAAAGAACTACTTTAGCGATTCTGAAGTCTATAAGGAAAAAATAAAGCGAAATAAATACCCAAAAAGTAAAGATGAAGATATTGAAAGACGAGAGATGGATGACAAATTACTTCCTCTATTGAATACTAATAAAACAACAGCAGACTCTAGGCGAAATGATAATATACTTAAATCTACAACAGAGAAGCTACAATCAATTGAACAAAAATTAAATGTGTCAAAAATATCTTCTGTCGAAATTTTGTCTAAAATTTTAGGGGCGTTACAATTCCAAAGTCCTACCAAATCAGCTCGAGTTTATAGGTTTCGAAAAGAGAGGAGTTTTATTATACAAATGCCTAATGGCGATTTCTATGAAGGTTTGTATTGAGTGGATAAGTCATTTGACTATTTTTCTTATGATGTCTACGACTAAAGAGTTTTCTCGATTTAACTGAACAAAGACAGAGTTAATAGGCAAAAATCAGTCACATAACTTTTCAATTATTTATTAGTGAATATATTAATATCGTCATTACTTTTTACAGTTGCAAATTCACCTGATAAGAGAGGAGGTGAATCGCCGTTATCTACAACCAAAAATGGTCAATTATCGAGTAAGTTTTAAGGCGATAGATGGCATTGTTGATCTCTTATGCACAGCTCCATCTATTTCATTTTAAAAGCACAACTCATAATTTACCTCAAAACCTTTTTAGAGGGATTCTTTAATTTAATCTTCGTATTATCGAAAATCTATGAGGCTATAAGATGTCAATTAGTAAACAGCGCTTTTTGCACTAGATGTATTTTTAGACGAGAAACGAAGAAGGTAAATCGTCTTCGAATATGTTTATGATGCGAGAGAATACAGTGCAATTTGCCGCTGATTTAAGTGCATTCTGACAAATGATTGCACATCAACGCTTATTACTCGTCTTTCTATTCACCATCTATATATTTCTACATTGATTACTGATAAGCTTAGCTTCGCTTAAGAGTCTTAATCTACAACAGATGTTTTAATAAAGACGGATGAGCGAATGCTTGTTGTTGCTAAGGAAACGAAATTTCAATCATAGTAGACCAAAGACTATACATTTCTTATCTTTACAGGATCAGGATCATTAACAGTTTTGAAACGACCGACTTCCAGTCAAAGCAGCGATCGACCTTTAAGCAGACATGGTTCGAAGGCTTCTACACAATTTTCTTTAGAATCCAACAGCTATTCGAGCGTTGATTTAGGTAATGAAAAGCTACCAGATATTAACACTGCCGAAGCTTCGCGTGTTTGCTCTGTCAGGTGGAAATTATACTTAATATAATTTATAACTTTGCTACTATATGCTTTTTCTTCGCAAACTCTGTTTAGATTACGTCATATTATTAAGAAAATCGAAAAGGATGATATATCCAGGGAAGATCTTATAAAGAACCTTGCGTATGCAGCATCTGTCTTGGAGGCAACTTACATTGATGAAACAAAGTGGGTGATATTTCTATAGATGGCTATGTTTTTGATACGATATCAAACTAAAAGTGCACAGACGCACACTCACACAAACACTCTGAATTTATATGTATAATTTTATACATATATGTGAGTGTGTTTTGTAGCAGCTTTTCAGTAAATATCGTTTACATGTACATGTGTATGTATATGAACGCGATCAAATAACTGTATAATATGCCTATACACCGTATAGTGCATATATTTTATGCAGTTTTGACACTGAGATTCTTTAATTATTTTCGTATATAACGAACCAAGCGCTCATAATCTTGCATATGTAAGGTTTTAAGTTGCGATTGCTGAAAACGTTTGAAAATAACAGGAAACGGAAAAACCCTACTCAATCACTTACGTCGTCAATTCGCAACGACGATTTGAGGTAGAAATTCGGCGTGTTTTAGTTTTAGACTAACTCACAAAAAACGCATATGTATTATTTGCATCAGACACTAACATATATATGGATGTATATGTATTTCTGCATAAATGTACATATATATGTTGAAAAGTATCTAAGGAAGAGAATCATAATTAAGAAACTAATACGTAAACAAAAATAACAGAACAAACATATACTATAAATATATATTAATATATGTATATATAAATATAGTTATATATATATATCTTGTTTTATATATGCGTTTTGTCAAAATATAAATATATAGATAAAAATATCAATCTAACTAGAGCACTTCTTTATATCCTGTATTTATCTTAGATACAGTATATAATAAAGTGTATACTTTCATATTTAAATTATAATTTTATTATAATTATATATAGTAATAATTTTTAAATGTTTATATATTTATATGTAGAACAAGCTTCTATTAATTTTCAAACTAATGCTTCAGCGTATAGATTTAACACGAACCTTTATGTATATAATTAGAGTACTTCGCTTATTTGCTTTCCCTTTATGCTTTAATTTTAGAAAGACCAAATTTTATTTTCGATGTTTATATATATATGCACACAATGGTTTATATTATTTGTTAGAGAATCAACGGGTGAAAGTCAAGTAGAAGACGCAACTAAGCAAACGAAAGAAGACAGGTTTTATTTTTATTCGCTAAAGGAAAAAATCACCTGCTTAACATCATTTTGCGCTTAACTTAACCAACTCTTCTTATTAATATATGGCGCGAAATTATTTAAAAAGCCGCGCGTGTTATACGATTATATTTCTTTCGTATGAAGAGTGAGTGAGTGGATCGATAAAAAATCTTTGCAGCAGCCTTTTTTTTTTTATTTAATTTCGCCCTTAAACGCACCGAATGCTCAGCCGGAGGCCGTCTATGTCGGAACATTGCGCTATGCTAATTATAAAGGCTGCCAAACTAGACGAATCGTAATCTAATTTTTGTCCGGTAGCCACAGGGCTTGTTAAGACGCCATTTTTTTCCTGCCTAGAATTCCCTTTTGTAAAAATATACGTTTCAGTAGGCCTAGTTTATAACAAGGGTTAAGGAAAGAAAGCGGACATCTTTCGAAAAATTTCCAATACTAGGGGGCGTCATTACCCAGTCTGTTTATGCTGTTCGTGTCATACATCTTTGCAGATCAGGCGTCGGTTGTTAGTATGCACGTGTGTTTACTGTCGCCGTAATAATCATGGATAAAAAGCAATTAGAATATATAATTAGAAGATATTTTGTTAATTAAAAAAAAAATCAACAAAAAATTAGAAACACCAATAATGGCAGTGAGAAGGAACACTGTTAAACAGGATTCTGCAGGAACTAAATGTAAAGAGAATGGTAAAGCGTGGTAAGGTGTAATTTAGTTTCGCATTAAATGATGTAGAAGAATACGTCGGTGTGACATTGCAGTTGTACCTGGCATTGTGCACTTTATAAAAAGCACTGCCGCCATCATATGTCGCGTGTTTGCAGATCATATTGAAAGATATACTGAAAAAAATTTTATATTATCAATTGTTTAATTTATACTGAACGTTTAATTATAAATCCGTACGAAGGCTGTATACTGTAGGCATGCTGGGCTTTGCACGACTGCAGTATAGTAAATCGATCGCTTGAGTATATATATATATATATATATATATATATAATATATATATATATATATAAACTGAATGTATGAAAATTATATTTCTTTCTATTCTTACTATTATTATATTAAGAAGATTTATGTGTGAGTGGATGTATATGGAAAGGAGGGATAGAAATCAGTAAATACGCACTGTATTACTCTAATGTACATATATACACTAAAAATGCACTGAAAATTTACTACCTTTTCATGTTTCCATTATTGGTTAGTAGCAAATGTCGCTTATCTAAAGTAGAATATATAGACGGTCAAATGGATGCTCATCACGCCAAAGCTGCCTTGACAGTTTGCTGTCGACGGCGAATATTTTTAATCGATGCCATGCGTCAGTCTGCACCGGCTATCGTCTCTACATAGTGTGCAGCCTTATTTATTTTCCTTCAACTCTGCTAACTAATCATCAACATTATAAGCAGTTTTGTTTTCATTTCGTTTTAAATGAGAGATATTTTCACGCTTCGGAAACAAAGCATGCAAAAACTCTCCCTCGGGACGTTTCATTCCGTAAATACCATCTTTCTCTCCTTCCCCCTTCACTTTTATCACGCCCCAGTAGAATAACTCCATTCAGTACATTTCTATTATATAATTGTATGATTGGGAATATTTTTTCCAAAAAAATATTTTCTGGTTGTGAATCTCAAAGATTTTATGTCACAGACCCATTTTATTTACTTATTCAATGAGTTATTGTTAGACTTTAGACACTAATATAGGTCTGCTTCCTTTCCAATGATGTATGTAGTGATCGTTCGAAAGATGTCTGTAACGATTTTCTGCTAAATTAATGAGAATTACGCGGTCGGCTTTCGCAACGTTCAATGTATTGTTTTATCAAAAGTGAGAGATATATAATTGAGATAAAGACGTGTGTATATGGTTTCATGCACTAAAACTTTTCTCCCCGCTTGACGCTTAGTTTCGATCGTCTAATAGCTATGTATACGGTGCTGAAGTTTACCAATAGGATACAGAATTCTCATAAATATATATACTGTAGAATCAAAGATATATATATATATGAATTTCAATTCCATTTTAATAAAATTTACAGGATATATTACATAAAATATGCAAAAATTTTATATTTATGAGTATCTAAGGTGTATACCTCTTTCCGACTGTATCTGTGAATTTAAACTTTGGGCAACTGTATATGTTTTTATATAATATTTATGAATTCATGTGTTTTCTTTTGCAATAATTCATTAATATAGCTTTAAAAAATATTGATTTCCTTTTTTTGATGAAAAAACAGGAGATTGTGTGATGAAGATGACGAACTTAGCGAGGTCGAACCGGATGCCGTTCCTAGTGAAGTCAGGGATTGGTTAGCCCTAACATTCACGAGGTCTATGAGTAATATTAAACGAAGAGGGGAAGAAAAACCTAAATTTCGAACAGTCGCCCACGCAATACGAGCCGGTATTATGGTTGACAGGTAACTAATTTGGAAGAATATTTTTTTCAAGGATTTATATTATTTATACCTGCTAGAATCATTCAATTATACGACTTGTAGGCGCGTCACGGTCGAGATATATTTAGAACGTAGAGCGTCTCCATAGAAACCTTGCTAGTATATCCTACATTGTCTTTTTCACCCCTGCCAGTGACGTCTCGTTATCTTACTGATTTGCTAAACAAAAGTATTTTTGCAGTATTTTGCTGTATGGCAAACACGCCTCACACGTATCGATTGATTAGCTCTCTCTTTCCCTCTCTTTCATTCTCACTCTTTTTCCCTCTTTTCTCTCATCTAGCTTTCTACATTCGCAAAGAGTACGATTCTGTTGATTTTTTTCCCTTTCAATCATCTTCTATTTTTATCATGCGAACACTATTCTATGCTCGTAGGTAGAAAACTATGACGTCATTAAGAAAAAATTTGCTAGTTTGATGACAGATGGCGGTCAGTAATGACTTGGGAAAACGCTCTGATCGATTTTCACGCTCTTTTTATTCCGCTAAATCCTCTTTTATCCCTCCGCTTTTCTGCAAATATGCCGAAATGTCGCTATAAACGTTTGTGTAGGAGGAAAAAACGCTGCTAGTAAGGTTTCTCAATTAAAGTTTATGATAGGCCTACAGTTTTCTATTACATATTAGACGTCATATTGAATATATCGCTACCTTCATTTTCCAGAATATATAGGCGAATGTCAAGCTCTGTAGGCTTACACGTTCCACCAAATGTTCTGCTCTTATTAAAGGTATTTTAAATGCACTAAAAATTATAAGCTTGAGAAAATTCGAACATATAAATTAATGAAACAGAATTTAGACGATTGGTCGTTCGATGTTTTCTCCGTAAACGAAGCTGGGGATAACCACGCGCTTAAGTTTGTCACCTATGAGCTATTACAACGTTACGATTTAATAGCAAAATTTAAAGTATGTATTTTACATGAGAAAAATGGTATTAGTTATTTAATATACTCAAATAAACAAAATCAATAGATAAGTACCCAAGTCTTAGAAAGCTTCCTTGCCCAATTGGAGAGTGGATACAGCAAGTACACAAATCCATACCATAATCTAATTCACGCGGCCGACATTGCTCAAACTGTACATCACATACTCAGCCAAAGCAGTTTAGCGGTAAGTTCATTCCCACTCCAAAATTTCTTAATGCTTTATCTATAACTACGCCTTTCGAATCTATATTTAGCATTGGCTAACCGATTTGGAAGTGTTTGCCACAATCATTGCCGCTTGCGTACACGACTTTGAGCACACAGGAACAACGAATAATTACCATATAAATACCAAGTCGGTTAATTTAATATCGATTTACCGGAATTGTTTCCTAAATAATTAACGTCGATTGCAGTTCAAGCGTTGCTCTCTTGTATAACGATAAAGCTGTTTTGGAGAACCACCACATAAGCGCGGCATTTCGATTAATGAGAGAAGATGAGCATAATATTCTTAGTGGTTTAAAGCCGGAAGAATATAGAGAATTCAGAAGTCTAGTCATAGATATGGTTCTAGCTACCGACATGTCTTACCACTTTCAGCAAATAAAGAATATGAAAAATATGTTGTCGATGCCTGAAAAGTAATATTATATATACTTATTCCTTCCAGTGTGTAATTGTATACCCCGATTTGCATCTCTTCTCAGTATCGACAAATCAAAGGCTTTATCCTTGGTTCTGCATTGCGCCGACATAAGCCATCCAGCCAAAGATTGGGAACTGCACGTTCGCTGGACCGAACGGTTATTAGAGGAATTTTTTAGACAAGTAATTTCTTTTTCTTTTAATGCCTAATTATAAGAGTTAAATGCATATATTTTTTCATGTTGACAGGGTGATCATGAAGCCGAGTTGGGCCTACCTTATTCACCTTTGTGTGATCGGAAAAATACGCTTGTGGCGGAAAGCCAGATAGGCTTTATAGATTTCATAGTTGACCCGAGCTTCCAAGTGATGGGCGACATGTTGGAGAAGATTTTGACTCCATACTCCTCCACTTCACGTCTCCATGACGGTTCAATTACTGAGGAAAAGACTGCAGAGAAGACGACAAGTACTGCATCCAGTGCACGATCTAGTCGGTCATCTTCACCACGTTCTCGCACCCCAGTCACAGGTATAGCTCCACCTAGAGTTGACTTTTCGAATCATTTGTACTCAGTAGCGCATTTGCGGATAGGAGGATTTCAAGTAAAATATGTAATTAGTTTATATGCAAATAGAAAGCACGCGTACATAACAGTCCTTATGCAATTCCATTACATTTACGAAGCATGATGCTATTGTAAGCATATCATTTTAGTGAATGCAAATATATGAATGACAAAGGGAGAGTATGTATAATTTGCACATTCAAACTTGAAGTCTTTTTTTTATTAAATTTAAAAAATATATTAAATTTCAGTACGTAGCCGACTTGGGAACAATAGCCGGAAATTTGTTCCGAAAGGTGAACGTCGATATGATTTCTGTAATTTTCGTTTGCAGTGAACTAACAAAAAAGAAATTTATATAATGATATATGCTTATGCAACAACACGTTATCTTTTAAGTGCACATTGCTGTTGCAATTTGTTAATCGTAAAATTGGCCACTTAAGTGATTTATAAGCATACTTCTTTTTTTAAATAGAAGGCAGAGAAAAATGTGCACTTAAAAATATTTTTAAGCTTCGCTATAATTTTTATATAATTTTTCAATAGATCATACTATTTAAATAACTGATAGGACGCATTGGCGAAAGTTTTTTATCTTAATCCAAAACAAAATAACATCTTCATGTTTTAACAAGAGCGATTGCATTATTCAGGAATGAGATTCGAAGTTCGCAGGCAATGGGTGGAATGCCTTACGAAAAATAAGAGCTACTGGAAAGAGAGAGCAATAAAAGGTTGCATCAAATTAAATCAACTTAATTTGTATTTAAAGGTTATAATTTGAATATGGGCAGATGCCGAACTAAGAAAACAATCTCAAACTTCAAATGCCGAAAATACTACTCAGAATCAGTCTGTTCCTCCTCCTCCACCACCCCCTCCTCCTTCTAGTAAAGAAAAAACAGCCAGTGCATTCCCTATAGCAACAAAAACTGATAATGATATTGGTAAGACTAAGGAATCTATTGCTGAATCAGAAAGTAGGGGAACAAAGACTTTATCTAACATTGTCGCCTCATCGTCATCTACTGATGATTCGACGAAAGGTATGAGTCAAATGTCCAACTGATTTTTATTGGTTTCATTATTACTCTTATTATTTTTATGATTTACGTATTCTGCGTACAGTTGCATGAAGATGGTTGGAGGTGTATGTTGTCAGATATAGTTTGAAATACTAAATGCGCAGCATGAACATTCCCTTTTTTAACAAGATATACATATATTTATTTATATAATAATGTATATATCTATCTTTTTTATAATAATTAAAAACAAATCAAAATCCCAATAGAGCCTATAACCATATTTTATTTTGACACACTGAAAAGCATTTCTCATTGTCTTATTTTTTTTCTAACAGTGTTACATAAACTTTCAATCTGATTTCTTAATACATTTCATTTCATAAACGAAGATTTTTTAAATATAATATAATTATATACAATATACACAATTTTAAGTTTTATGTATATATATATATATATATATATATACATATTCTGTATAAATATCTTGCAAATATATACATATATATATATATATATATACTTTGTATACTGTAAATTTCTTCATACATACACTTTTATGTTGTACATTGGAATATAGGAGATGTTGTTTCTTAAAATTTCACTTTGACAAGTAAGTATATTTTATTCTGGTTGTTTTTCTTTTTTCTCTTTATTTTAGTCTACTTTTACATAAAGGGTTAATTTTAGGAAAAAAAGAAGACACAAGCTCCTAAACACACATCTATGTTAACATATTCTTTTTACTCTTGAAACAGCAGTCTCTCGGCAAACCTCCACTTCCGGTTTACTGGATTTTATGCAGAGAACATCTCTGTCCAACTTTGTGAAATCTCGCTCGGCCATCACTCAAACTACTCCAATTTCATCACCGAAAAATTCGCCGAGAAATTCGCCAAAGTCCAAGATAGATTGCCTAAACGAGAACGATAAAGAACCGAAAAGTTCCGACTGACAAGAGGAGTACCTCATATGATGCCGAAGCTAGAAATTTAAAATGGAACAAAGATAATATATATATATGTATATATATATACAGTATATACATATATTTATATATATATACAGTATATATAAAGAAACACTTGACGTACGCAAATTATACCTGCCTAATAGTTTCAATTTCGTTCGTCTTTGCATAATGATAGATAAAAATAAGAATTTTTAGTCAATTTATTTAACTAGTCTGAATTTATTTGTTGTATAAAATTTTATAGTTATTAGCAGCGGCATCATTTGAGGTACTGTAAAGTCTTTATGTAAAAAAATTCTCGTTTATGCGCACCAGTTTAGTATTGAAGCATTTTGCTTTACTTTTTTGTTTCAATTTTTTTTTTGAAGTACAAAAAGCGTTCGATCTGCAGATGAATGATGCAAACGGAGAACCTGAATTATTTCGTATAAATATATGGTACAATATGCTAAATTTAATGAGCAAATGCAGTCTGGTTCTTCGGTAATATAGGCTTAAGGGAAATTGTTCTGTATTAAACTTCTTTCTCTTTTGTGAAGCACAATCTTATAGTCTATATTATTATGAATACAGAACTTTGAAACAGTATTGCTCTGATCCAATATTGTTCACAATGTTGTTTTGGCCTATAAACATCGGCCAATAGGCACTTACTGCGCTTGTTTATGAATGCCGGATAAAACGAAAAAATGCTTCAGTACGCAATTTCTCGAACTCTTTCAAAGGAGCAACTTAAAAATATGAAGGATACTGAGGAACCAGAGACACCAGCATCACCTGATGTACCAGAGACAATACGCAGAAATCTGGCAGGAATGGATAGGCACGTCTCGTTATCCCATTATCGACCCGATTTGATTGATTATAAATCTAGCAAACCGTTGCTCGAAGGGAATTTAAATGAGATAAAGAGAATAACTTCTAGGTGCGTCAAGATATTCCTTTCATCCACATTTTCCGGTTCGTACTAAAAGAGTTTGCTGAAACGTTTAAGAGAACGATAGCTATTTATTTAGATTTTGTCGAAGAAAGAAACGCCCTGATGGAGCACGTATATCCAAAATTGAAAGATTTCTTTAGAGATAGTTATGGACTAGAGTTTCATGTAAGTTTCATGCGATGATTCATTCATACCGAAATATGTATACATATACAAAAAAAATTGATAAAGTAAAGTCTGTATTTTATTTACTTTACTGTTCAGCACGTTTTTTTCGTTATGCAGCAGTAGGCAACAGTGAGGATGTAGTCCTAAATAAAAAATATGTTTATCCTTTAGGCAATGGATCTTAGATGGGGGATAATGCAAGAATCCAGCGATAATCACATGATTATTGATTTTTGCTTGAATGAAATTGTTAAATGTCAACAAACTTCGGCTGGCCCGAATTTTGTTATTATGATAGGTGAAAAATATGGATACCGCCCATTTCCACCGAACATTGTCGATAAAGAACTGGAGATGATTAGAAGTAAATTACCAGCTAGTCAGGTTAAATTGATCGATAAATGGTATCAAAAGGACGAGAATATCATTCCAAATCTCTACAGATTGAGACCCATCAGTACTTTCATTCCAAATTATAACCACAGAGTGAATATCTTTAATATATATCTTTTTTCTTTACTTTAATCAACTTCATATTCCTCTATGATTAGGATTCAATAAAAAAAAGGGAGGCAGCTGAGCAGTGGTCAAAATTATATAGTCAGCTACAGGAATCTTTACGAAAAGGCGTTACACTTTGTAATGATGACGAAATTTCGAAAGAAGATAAACGCAAATATTTCATTTCCGGTATACACATTTACAATGGCTTCTTATTGAATAAACAATATTTAGCTTTTTCTCGCTTTCTTGTTCACGAAACAGTTACCGAAATGGAAGTTGATAAAGGTTTTGAAGTAAATAAAAATATGGAGCATAAAAAAATACTCTACTTTTCACGAAAAATTTCAAAATTAGAAGAAAATAAAAATCATGAAAAATCTGCCTCATATCTAGATAAATTACCTGATGGTAAGTCACCAGTTTTCTAAAGCATAGAGTTAAACTGTTGGAGCATATATTTAAAAGAGTATTTTCGTAACGGCTTAGTAAAAGTTAATAAAATCAACTACTAAAACAGGAACGATAGATAGAGAGACTCAGGAACAGCTAACTAACATGAAAAAGAAGTGTGTGTCGAAGCTTCAAAGGAAGTTTAATAAGTGCGACCTAACTGTCGAATGGAACGACAAGGCAGAGCGTTTAACGAAGAACGATGAATATCTTAAAAAATTTTGTTACGAATTCGAGAGTCGAATGAAGAATCTAGTTGGTCAATCCTTTTTCGGCTTAAGCAGTGACCTAATTTCCGACAGTTTTATAATCGAATTAGATCAGCATCTCGCCACATGCCGTAACAGAGCAGACGCTTTTAGGGGGCGTCAGTCATTGATCGATAGTGTAAAAAAGTTAGTTACAACGGAAAATGATGGAAATTTGACTGTTGTTGTTTACGGGATTAGCGGAAGTGGTAAAACGTCGCTGCTGGCAAAATGTGCTAGTTTAGCAAAAGAATGGTTGCGAGAAAAATATCCTCATTCCACACCTTATTTAGTAATCAGATTTTTGGGCACCACTGCTAGAAGTTGTAGTATTAGATTGACGCTGGCGTCTATATGCACTCAATTGGTATTACTATATTTCGACTCTAAGAGAAGGCCAGAAATACCATCTGACTGGACAAACTTGAAGCAGTTATTTCAGCGTTTGTTAGGCTGTGCTACTGAAGAGAAACCTTTAATCCTCATTCTAGACTCCTTGGATCAATTATCGACTAGCAATAATTCTCATTCCCTTCAATGGCTACCTTGGAAAATTCCACAGTATGTTACTTTAATTGTGTCTCAAGTTAGCAACACAGGTGGCGTCTGCGGTCGATTGAAAACAATTGTGCCAGATCAACGATATCACATTGAAGTCAAACCATTGAGCAAAGAAATGAGTTGGAAATTAGTTGATGAATGGTTAGCTAAGGAGAATAGAACTTTGACCACTTTTCAGGAAAAAGTTGTTCAACAAGCTTTTCTTGAGTGTTCCCTTCCATTGTATACAACGGTAAAATCAGTTTTTACAAAACCATAAAGCATACACCTAAGAGATAATCTTTTTCAGCTGGTTTATGAGCAAGTAAAAAAATGGCATTCCTATACTCCTCCAAATCGTTCGTATTAAGTTTCCTTTAGTATATTTACACCTTAGCTTAAAAAATTAACAGAGACGGTTCTTAAACCGTGCATTCAAGCAATTATTAATACAATGTTTGAGAATGTGGAAATAAGTTTTGGAAAAATTTTTGTTACTCATACTCTGTCTTATATTACTGCGTCTCGAAATGGTTTATCGGATCTGGAATTAGAAGATCTTTTAAGTTTGGATGATACAGTGTACATTTATTTTCCTTTTGATTTTTCAATTCTCACTAATTACTTTTTCAACAGTTTACAAGAAGTGTTTCAGCATTGGCTTCCTCCAACTAGAAGAATACCACCATTACTTTGGCCTCGCTTACAAGCAGAACTATCTAGCTACATTGTGAGGAGAGAGTCAGACGGGACTATGGTATATTATTGGTATCATAGGCAATTCATCAAAGTTGCAAAAGACAGATATTTATCGAGTGACTCATTAAGAACAGACTTTCATTCGTCAATAGCTGATTATTTTTTAGGAAAATATACACGAGGTTCAAAGAAAAGTTTTAAGGTTCCTAAAGTAGCTGGTTCCAGTCAGCGTTTCAAAGAAATCGAGGCTGATCGTAAAGTTCGGGCTCAGCCGCTAATTTTTGGTACTGACACTCAGCGTCACGCTAAAACTCGATACAATATGAGAAAATTGAGTGAATTGCCTTACCAGCTAATACGCGCTGGTAGAATTGAGGACTTAAAGAGTGAAGTCCTTTTTAACTTAAAATGGCTAAAGACTAAAGTGGCTGCTCAGACTATTCAGGACGTTTTATCAGATTTTAGACAATTACAAGAATCTAGTTATGCAGTTGATGACCCAGAAGTATCACTCTTAGCAAATACGCTTCAATTATGTGGCACAAATGTTCAAAAGTCAGGGGGAGAAACGCTAGATTTTGAGATATCAGCTCGTCTTTTACCTTTTTATGACAATAAGAAATACGAATATATAAGACGACTAATTAGATTTTGTGATGGCAAAAGAGAAAAGCCGTCGGCGATCGTTCCTCTATTTGCTTGTTTAGAACCACCAAACCCTGCTCTCCGATACCTCCTTGAAGATCATACAAAACACGTTCTAGATTTAACGTTTTCCTCAAATGGGAAATACTTATACAGTTTAAGTAAAGATGGCACGCTGGGAAAATGGGATATGAAGATTGGCGAACGTCTATTTAGTGTTCCCATAGATAAAATTGACAAGGCCAAGGCTTCCATCCATCTAACGGCGGATGATAAATATGTGATAACGACAGCTATCAAGGAAGATTGCGAGACGAGAATATTCGATACGAAATCGGGATTACCAAAAGGCGGAATTTTAAGGGCTCCCAATATATCTAATTTAAAGCACGTCGGTAGGCGATATTTTATTAGGCAAAAAGAAGTGATTAACGTCGAAACTGGAAATACGCTAGTGAATTTAGATGATTACTTGAGTAACTTCTCGTCAAACTCATTAAGCATATATGCTTTAGCTATGACCCATGACGAAAAGCTGTTGCTTCTTGGAACGAAGATAGGTACATTAATATTTGATTTACAAGTAAGATCATTCATCTTTTTAATTCTGTATGTTGATAATTTTTTTAAATGCAGACTAGGAGCTTACTTGGAACTATAAAATCTGAGAATGCTGTTTCAATCATAAGCGTTTCATTGGACGATAAAAGGGCTTATGTAGGTTACTCTGTAGAATGCACTTTAAGTGTTGTTGACTTGAAAAAGGACTCCTGTAACTTTTGTAAGGAAATAATGAAATTCGAACACCTAACAGAGGGTCGTAGAAAATCTAACTTTAAGAGTTTACAGTTACTTGGCTTATTCGAAAAATCGAAAGGTGAGGGGAACGACTGTATGATACGAGAAATGACTGGAATAAATTGTTGCCAAGAGGAAAATATTCTTCTGCTAAATTTTGACAGAAAGGACCTATTATTGATTGATACTTCCAATCAAAATGCTCTAAAAGTGGTCGAAATGACAGCTCCTCAACCAGAAGATGAACAGGTTGAAAGAAGATGGAGAAATTGTTTCATAACAAAAAATAGTAAAAATGCTATAGCTACGGAGGAAAAGCAATCACTCATGCACATCTGGCGTTTATCAATGTCGCCTATAAGGGCCAACCATGTCACCTATGTAAATGTTCATAGTGACGGCCACTTTCCGATTGCAATATCAGCTAGTGATTCTCCCTTATCAGCTACAGCGTCAAATTTACATACAGCTATAAAAATATGGGACGTTCAGAAATTCTCTTACTCTAATCTAGATGATAACGAAAATGTAAGAGAAATAGAAGACAGCGAATGTGTTGTAAATACTGTTCAAAAGCTACCACATATCTATAATAATCCAATCGACTTGGTCGCTGCAGTTCCATCGAAGGAGCTTCTCTATATTAAAAAATATAGGGCAATAACGGCGGGCAGAAAATCAGTATATACTAGTAAAGATTGTTTTGGTATAGATGTCTGGAACATTGTAACCCTAGAGAGCAAGTATTTTTTACCCTTTGGTAATTACGGTGACTTACTCGCGATGAAAGCAACAAGCGAACGTCTTCTCCTCCTTATAGCTATTAGTTTGAGGAAATACAGATTTGCCATTATGGATACAGGGGGTAGTGAATCTAGTTTACTCTTATTGCGAGATATTGAAGACGTAGCTAACGATATCATTGTCTCACATAATGACAAATATGCTGCTGTTTTAGCTGCATCAACAATTCCAATTTTTAATATAAAAACCGGAAACTACTTAATGAAATTGCCCCACACCCTAATCGTTCGCTTTATGTATCATCCTCATGAAGATTCTCTATTATTTTGTGAAAAAGGGACGTCCTTGACTTATGTAAATTTAAGTAATGAAAAAGCAACCAAATGTAACGACGTTTTAACAAGATGCAATTTGAATAGGATAGACGACATTCAATGTGTGCCTAAACGAGTTTCCGTAGTCCTAATAACTGAATACATCGAAGGAACTTATCCTCATACTGTGGCTGTAGCATTTAAAATCGATAAAACAATAAAAAATATTATACAGCTATTCGAATTTGATGGAATGTCTAAAAATGGATGGCTTTGCCTTAGTCCAGATGGAAAATATGCTCTTGATAAACAGCTTCATTGCTATGATTTGGACGAAAACGTAAACACCAAACTTAAATGCACATTTTCTGCGTTCGGAAATTCCATTAAGCAATGCTCTCTATTTGGATGGTTTACGGAAAATAACACAATTGTTTTCGTAAATTCGGAGACAAATATTTTATACGCTGGGCATGCTGAAAACGGAACCATTTTAGGCTGTGCAGCCATGCATGAGAGAATTAGAAGTATCGCATTATTTCGAGGAGGACTTGTTGCAGTACTTGGAAGAGAAGATGGGCATTTAATTCCTGTTCGAATATTCCCTCCAGGATATCTGCGTTTGAACTCTAATGAAGTATCTCAGGAAACTGTTAAGGGCAAGGATGATTGGGAAATGATTACTTCAAAACCTAACATATCGTTTGATGAGCCTTTTTTTTCTTGTAGTAGCTCAGAAAGTTCGCCTAAGATGAAACGGAAGAATCGTTTTAAATTATTTATCAAAGAACGGGCTAAAAGTTTTGAACATTTATTGGTAAAACCACTAAAAACAGAGAGTGAAGCTAAACATTTATCAGGGGAACAAAATAAGGATGTTTTTATTGCTAAAAGAACTTGTAGACTGTTAAATATTGCCGATGCCGGAACATATCCTATTGCTGACTTTTCTGTCTTGCCGTCAAAAATTGAAAAGAGCTTACACTTGGTTCATAAAAGTATTCACGTTGATCTCCCCGAGGGTTTTATGAGCATGTATTCGCGTTCAACTCCTAAACGCAGTCTATTTGAAGCTGATACTTCCAAATGTGCCTATAAAACACTACCGAAGAATTTTAAAAAAAAATATGACCTTGGTTAGGTACATTTTTGTTTGCATAAAAAATTTTTGTTAGAGACATTTAAGACAAATTCTTATAGAAATAAAAGATTTAGGTAAATCTAAAATGTTTTTAGTTAAAAATAAACAGAAGGCGCCAGTGTACATCGATCTTTAAAGAACTTTGTCAGCTTAAAATAATTACAATTCTCTGCTCTTCCAGATCTTTCTTACTGAAATAAAGTTTATGAATAAATTAGTAAAGTTACCTTATAATCAAACTGTTGCAAAGCCATCAGCTAATAAATACCACAATAATGATAAAAATTGTGGTTTATTCTATACCTGGAGGCGTCTGTCTTTAAAGCGACAAGCTTTTAAGCGGTAGACTTACCAAACGATATATAAAGTTGCAAACACGAAGACGATAAAAGCGATCCCGAGTAAAATTGTACACTATATCCAATACATTTATAATACTTCTAGCTGAAGATTTAACAACTTTTGTTGACTTCACAATGGTGCAGTTTGGACATGAGCCTGAAAGATTAATGAGAGACATAATAAATTATACGTTACAAGCATTGCAGTCACGAGGGTGCGCTTCAAATCCCTTGATCGATTAAGACTAACTAATAGTCATTAATGATAAGAGTTGTAAAATATTAGTTCTGAGAAGAAAAAAATACATTTTCAGAATGCAAAAGAAATACATAAAGCAATAAAGATTGCTTGTCAGCCAATAAGCGAACAAAAGATATATCTTTATGTAATTCTTACTAGTTTAAGTCTTAAAATACTTCTTAAAAAAACACTCGAAGTAATATGTCCAATGTGGAAATTGCCGTTTGCTCATTGTAGCATATTCATTTGCTACAGAGTTTCTTCTAACTTCCTACCTTCAGATTTAATACTTCTTATCACTCTGTTTACTAGGCGAGATAATTGCATTCTTACTACAGAAAGATTTTTAGCACTTTCTACATTAACACATATTATAGGCAATGAATATGAGGATATAAAGCGATAATGAGAAGAATCTGTTAGAGATATTCGTAAGAAGCCAATTTTTACAATATTTAATAAAACGGTTGAAAAAAATTCAGATTCTTGAACATAATAATAATTTAAGAAACCCGATTTGTATATTTTTGGTCTGCTGGCAAAAATTAATAAAATTTGCCTGCTCTTCTGTAAATTTAAAACAGCATATACTAGATATACACTTGTTTCATTATTTTAAAGGACATTAATTATACAAGAATCAGTAACTTTCACTTCTCTATGCTAGGGTTAAAAATTTTTCCAGAATATGCAGTATAAATAAAGTCAATAGGCTATAGTCAATATTCTATTAATTAGTTTTTTGGTAATCATCACTTTTTTTGTCATCTGAAATTTACAGGCATTTAGTAATTGTTTTTTGAAATTTAACTTTTTTTGAGCCTTCGGTAAAATATGTCAAGTAGGGATCTTTTAAAACTTTTTCAGTCTAGAAAATCATCAACCAAAGTGAGACTTACATAGGTAGTATTTTTAGGTTTTTTGGGTAAGAGAAGTTTTGTAACGTCCAAGACGTCTAAATTACAATTATAGACCAAATAATAGAACCAAATAGCACAAATGGATCTTGAAAACATGATTATGCCATAGGTACTAATTTTTAGCATTTATCAAAAACTGTCTGGACAATATTATCTTATAAAGCTTACAGCTTTCGGCTTAAAATAAATATAGATTCTGATAGGCAGGTAAAATTAGTAGCTAATGTCTTCTTTTTGTGAAAATTGAAATATTTTAAAGGTAAAAAGCTTTAATATATCTACCGTATATACTTTCGCTAGGACGTAGACTTGCATAGAGAACGATGACTAAGATGCAGTCAACTAGCCGTTGTAACTAAAGTAGAACAAACAATATTATGCAATGTTTTTGGTTTTTTTTCCGCATTATTATTAGTGAGTTAGCGCGTAAGTAAAGTTGGGTGCTGTAATTCGTGTGATGATATCACAATTCGTCAATTCTCCTGGAATTTATTGCATGTTTTTAAAAGTAAACACAAGATGGCGCTACAGATAATTATACTTTACTCCTTCGAAATTGAGAGTCCTTGAGTAGCTCTTTTTTTTGACAGACAAAAAAAACAAGCAGATTTATGGCTTTTAAGGAGAATCGACCGAAAAAATTGCTTCTTATTTTGTTGGATGGAGTAAGATGGGATTATGAAAAAAAATTTAATATGAAAAGTTTGCAAAGAATACGTGAAATTGGATTTTCAGTAGATATGCTCCAGCCTTGCTATCCGTCCATGTCGGCTCCAAATTATTATAGTGCCACGACAGGAAAACATCCTGGAAACCATGGGCTTATAAACAATACAATGTTTGAAGAAGAGAAAAATATCGAATTTAGAGCTTTCGTTAATCCACCAGATCCGATTTGTTTAGACGAAATGTGGTGGAGTGAAGCTGAGCCGTTATGGATTTCAGCCACAAAGAGCTCGTTAAGGGTTCATATGTATCGTTGGTTTGGAAGTACTGTTGCTAGAAATGATGTTGTCCCGGTGCTTTCTTCGGAATATATCGATGGCTATCCTATATGCCATATGCAAAATGACTTACTAAAAGCGTTAGACTTATTTGTAAATGATAGTTCCGATTTTATTGGTGGCTATTATAGATTAGTTTTAATTAAAAATTAAATTACAAATATCTTATCTAAAGGTTTCTACGTAGGAGCTACAGACGATGCTGGACATTTTCATGGTGTAGAGAGTGAAATAACTGAAAAAACTTGTAGAATTGTTGACGAAAACCTGCTTGAATTATTGGATATCTTAGATACAAAAAAGAACAAATACGGTTTAAATTCGTATAAGATATATAATATTGTTTATAATTTAATATTTCACAAGATAACCTATTGAAAGACGAAGTAAATGTGGTGATCTTCTCTGATCATGGAATGACTCAACTGAATTCTGAAAAAACTGTAAACGTAAAAAGCTTAATTGAGGACTTGTGTCCTAAACGCTATATTTTGCTCGACTGTACTCTGCACATATGGGCTAAAGATAAACTGCAAGAAAACAAAGTAAACTAGTACTTTTACCGTTTACTCGAAATAATTATATTTATAGATTTATCAAATACTCTCAAAAATCGAACACCTGAACGTTCACAAAAGAGAAGATATTCCGGAAAGATTTCATTATGGACAACATCCAAGGGTTGGCGACATATTTGCCTACACTGATTTACCTTATGTCTTTTATGTAAGTTCGATGAAATTTATGATTTTTATTTTGGTTTAACTTTATTTATGAAAAAGAACCCAGAGAAAAAACTAAACGGAAATCATGGATTCGATAACGCAGAGAAGGACATGCAAGGAATTTTTTACGCTTTTGGACCAGATATTATAGAAAATGGAAAAACAACAAAGGCATCGATGGTGGATATTTACCCTCTGCTATGCCAACTACTGAAAATAAAAATCTTTGATTGTGACAGCGAATCTGAAGCACTTTTGGCTGCATTGAAATAAATGATAATTTAGTTTATTTAATTATTAATCAATGTTTGGTTGAAGAAAATGTTGCATGTATCATTTATTGCAAATTTTTGAAAGAACACGTACAAAAAATAACAACTAGTACAATAAACATAACTATTTAAGTATGTTTATTACAAGCTTATACATTAACGCATTCATATATCGTATATCTCGACTCATGACAGCTACAAAATTAAATTAATTATCTTCTGATAAATTATATTACTGCCAATAAATCAGAACAAATTAGCAAAAGGTGTGTCCTTCGAAATTCGGCAACACTTATTTCTGAGCGAGAAAGAATACTGCAGATAATTATTTTCTTCACAGTAGAGAATTAAAACTAGATCGGAGTTTCTTTCACACTCCCTTTAAGGCTATCTCTGGATCGATCAATAGGAGTCAAGGGAGTTATGTAGCCGCTGAAACTGCTAACATGATCATAAGTTAGATGGTCGCATTCTGATGTTTGATCACTTGGCGGTATTATAGGCAATCTATTGTGGCTGTACAAAACATGATTGAACTGGCTTTGGTCTAACATCTTTTCTTCAACAGGTTCTTGATTACCAGTTACAGGTATGCCTGTTACATATCATTTTAAAAATGCAACATCTATAAACTCAGGACACAAGAAATTACTGATAAAGAAAATATTAAATAGAAAAAGATTTTTTTGAGGTTTTCAGAGTATCAGACTGTTTAGCTATTATAATTCAGGCGGCATGCAATTTACGAACCTGATTTACTTCCACTGGTGCATTGTAAAATAAATGAAATCACAACTCAGTAAATTTGTTGCTGTTTCGATATATCCTATCCAATTTAATCATTTATACATATCAAACAAAAATTGATACGTACTTTCTGTTTTCCACATTGTTGGGGTTGCTTGGCCCAAAATATTTGACATTGCCTTAGGAATACATAACGTATGTATAAATAGCAGTAATAATTTAGAATAAAAATAATAAATAAATAGAAAGTATTTTGAACAGGCTTACCGTATTTTACAACAGACTCTCTTTTATCGTGATTCCTACTGAAGATTTTAACGCCACACACGGACATTATGACAGTGAAGATGAAGAAAAGTAAACCGCCCACTATGCCACCTATTGCAGCCTTGGATAGTTTTATGCCTTTTTTCATTGGATCTATTATAAAAATGTTAAAAAACACATATTTATCATCTCGATATTTTACTGCTAAGGATTACCTCCAGTATGATAAACCATTTCCTCGCTAGGTTTCGATTGGGCGCCATTGTTATAGCTATGAAGATGACATTTCTCTCCATTAGTTTTATTGTTTAAAATTTAAAGATATCGAATGTAAAACTCGCCTGAATACTTTAAAACGATACTTAGCACCGCGGGAAAAACCCTTCCATTCAAAGGATGTCCCATTATTTATTGGACCTGATAGATCATCGAATTTACCCACAGTTCTATGTAATTTGGCAAATACAAAAATTTTTCTTTAGGGACAGTTATTCTTTCGTACGGACTCATATTAAATTTATTTTACCGAAAGTAAACAATGTAATATTGGACGGGAACTGTTAAATTTCTTGGAGGAAGCCAACGGATTTCTAGAGTGTCTCCTAAATTTTTAATGGTTAAGTTTCTTGGCGAATCGGGCCTTGGACCTGGAGAATAAACTTGTTGAATTAATAAGACAAGTAATGGCTTAAGTGCTAAAAACCAACCCGGAGGAGGAATAGCAATAGCTGCTGATGGATATACTTCAGTTTTTGTAATATGACGTTTACTACCTACACGAGTAATAATAATAATTATTATAATAGTAGTACTTTTACTACATAATCTACTAATATAAAATGCTAATAAAATTTCAAAGTACCTTTAGTTTTTACTAAGTGTCTTTCACTAAATAAACCATTTCCTAAGCTATTACTGTTGAAATAAGCAAAAATTTAAAAGCATATTAATGATTACACAACTTATGAATATTTTGTAAGGTCTATTCATACCGAGATAATATTACAAATTCATAGCGAGTATCAGATTTTAAATTTTCAACTAGAAGACTAGTATAATCATCCGGTACAGCAATAGTTGTCCAGTTTTGTTTCGTATTCTTTTCTATTTCTCTATACCTGATAAATAATTTAATGAAAAGTCATAAAAATTTCAAGTAATAAAAGTACCAAATAAAATAATCTTGACGCTTTGCATAATCACTGTCAAAAGCTGGCAACCATTTGACATTTGCAGTATTTTCGGTAGTTTTTATTGAGATGTTGCGAGCTCTATGCGGAGAGCTCACTGAAAAAATTTGGTATCATATTATTAATTAAAAAAATTATTTCGAAGTATACCTTCGACAATAAGTAATGTGGTTGTGACTATAGTTGCCACCTCATTACTCGCTTCACACTCATAATAACCACTATCATCCATACTTAAGTACGTTATTACTAATCGGCTGTCTTCAATCAATTTTTTCTCTGGATCTAGTTGACCATTTTGCTGTTTCATAAATTTTTATCACTTTAGCAAGCAAAACACAAGGGATAAAGACCTTTTGCCACTTTATCGTGGGAGTTGGATCCCCTGTAGCTTCACAGGGAATAGAAATTGTATCTCCAACTTGTTTCTGGTAGTATCTTTTAGGCCTCTCTTTAAAATAGGGAGGATCTGGAAAAATTGTCTAGTGTAAAATACAAAGAGAATTTCATATAAGCAGATACCTCGGATATGAACTTGAAAACGTGGAGAATATTTACTTGCACCTAGTGCTGAGTAAGGTGTACAAGAGTATGCACCTTCGTCACTTTCCCTGACCGTTCTATTATTTAATTATATATTTAGATATTCAGATAAAGCGTATATGTTTTTCTTCTACCTGAAAGCTAAATCGGAAAGATTCCTCTTGTAAACTCTTGTGTAGTCTAAAAACTTTATTTCTTGCTCGTTTTTAGTCCATACTACAGATGTGACAGGTGGATTTGCGTCAAATGGACAACTGAGTAGTCCTGGCATGTTACGGGGTAGCAGAACTGTCATGTCGGAAGTTAAAACGACTGGCAAGTCTAAAAACAGATACAAAAAGAATTATTAAATGAATTTAAAATACATGAATGATCCTCTTAGGGCTACAGAAATCGAAACATTTCGAATGCAACATTCGTAGTCACAAAAGGCCTTCCTCTTGGCTTTTTAGCATTTACAGAAAAATACGCCAGAAATCTTACCAAAGAATTTTACAAAAATAAGAATCTGAAGTCGAAGAATTGCAGTCATATTGTTTACTTTTTGCTATCCGAATTATAATTATTTAATGAGAAAATACATCTTTTATAGATATTTTAGTTTTGCAAGTATTGATTTCTTTACTTGAATTGAGCTGTGCTGTACGAGAATTTCTCATTTTCAGCTTATACAGTCAACTACTGTCAAATAGCACAGAGCCAAGTTTGTCTCCAAATTAAAAATCGATGAAATTCGTTTTTCTTCATTTACTTCCTATTCGTTCCAGATCGCGTATGAGAAAAGTCTTTGGGCAACAAACCATTCGACTGCACTTGCTTAATTAGAGAGAGGACAACGTAATTTTTACGTTATAGAAAAAAGACGACTCAATCGTCTATGGTAAAATTGCGACACTAATGTAGTAATCTAGAAAAAGCTATATAGCGCCCCCTATTAGAAATTCGAAGTAACATCATCATCTTATTTAACTAAAACTCTCAAGAGAGTAGTCCTAGACTTTCGATCCATCACCAAACAATAAACAAAAAAAGTCGAATAAAATAATACAAAAAACAAGAATTAGAGAGCTTTTTGCTCGAAAATTTCGATTCTGCTTGTTATTAAATATAAGTTAAATGAAAATGATGCTTACAAGTTACATTTAAAAACGCCTTTGCTTTAGCCGAAGTAGAAATTTCATTTTTTGCTTCGCATTCAAACCATGCGCTATCGCTTTTTATGACATTTCTGATAATCAATGTACCATCCGATAAAATCGATGAACGTAAAGTTCCCAAGCCTGTTTGAGACGAAGTATATTTCTAGGTGAGATTATAAATGAGGTAGTTTTAACGAAAGTCTTACCAGGTACTAATTGAACGTCAACGTTATCTTTATACCACTTGAATGTGGAATTATGAAATTCATTATCAGCATGACAAATAAATTTCGCTTCATTTCCGTCCTGAACGGTTATGTTTCGAGGTTTTTCCATGATGTATACGTATCCTGTAGATGGCGATAGCAATCAGATAGAAGAAAATAATCGCTTTTACGGTTTTACCTTTTATAATCAACTTAATGGTATGCGAAGCTTGACCTACAACATTCTTAAAGACGCATTGGTAAGCCCCTCCATCCTCTCTTTTCAAGTTATTTAATCGAATCTATGTACGGAATATTTTGTTAGCTATACTGTGACATAGTATTGACGCTATTAGTTTTACCTTATTTCCATCTACAATTATGTCTTCAGAGCTGAGCACTTCATTTCCATCTTTTAACCAAGTTAGCTGTGGTTCAGGACTGCCTGTAGCTGAGCACCACAACTCGATGTTTTGTCCTTCTTTTCCAAGCAAGAATGATGGCGAATTATTTCCTATCACTGGAGGAGCTGCGAACATCATAGTAACTATTAATTTATTATTAGCACTATTTATTCCGTCAAGTGTATATTTATCTGCTATACGATATCACGCTTTGACCTCGAATTTTTGGCAAGGAAATGCAAAATATATAGTATATCGAATAGAAAATATAGAGATATTGATTTCAGCGATCTTGCTCTTTTCATTCGCCTTCCCTTTTTAATATTCCTATTACTTTATACAAGGACACAAGGCTCTTGGTTGCCAGGAAATTACCTCCATCAAGTTTTTCCCTATAGTCTTCGTCATAACAAACGCAAGTAGTAATGTGGATTAGAATATATAAACTATAATGAAATGTTCCAGTTTCTTGCACCCGGTAACGCTGCATTTCTCAAAAGACCAGGTCGCTGATATTACATTCATTGCACTGAAAAGAAAACTGATGTGACGTACGTAGGTTTGATAAGAGAAAGTTCCGAATTATGCTTTCAAGATTCTATGTAAAACGTATTGCCAGACAGCCGTCGCTATTATAGTTAATAAAGCCTGAAGAGATAACTCAATTCGGTGACGGAGAATAATCTCATGAGCATTAAAGGATTACGTATAGACTATTGATTTTTTCCTTTTCTGGCTTATGTAATGGATGCTTCCCAACTAAAACAAACACATTCGATCAGACACAATTTAGGGCATGGACGCAGTGATGAGAAATGACTAAAGCGAAGACAAGAAAAATCAATCAAAAAAAAAGAAATAGTATACAGATGGTCAGGACAACTCGTGTCTCGTAATTACTGTTCCGCGTTAAAAGTAGAGGGCAAGACACATTAGGCGTCTTCATTTGTAGGCTAATATGAGAGAAGCCTAACATATTTCAGACAGGTAAATTCTCTTGACATAGATTTAAAATTAGAAAAAGAACAAATCATTTGGCTGAATCGCAAGAATCTCAAGAGTACCGTTCTATAGCAATCCTACCAATCATCTAATAAATGATGCGATAGTGAAGGCGATGTTTGCACTCTACATTTGCGACGTTCGCCAAACATACTAGTGTCATTCATAGTTCTATTGATGTGTGTATATATTACACTGATTATTGGTAAATTCATTAGTACAATTATTCTGCTTTCGCTTTTTAATATTCTAGCATCTTCGTGTATAAGTATAATTTAACATACTTTTAATTATTCGCCAGAGTCATAGATTTTTCTGTGGGTAATTATGAAATTGTCCATATTATGGGAATCTAATGGATATATTATTAATTCTTGTCGTTATTATAAAGCGATTAAATGTGAATAGTATAGCGTCGCTTTTACAGAGAAACACTAACAAAGAACAAATACAAATAGACGTCACGGGTATTAAGTAAACAGAACTCATGTTGAATAAAAGCTTGAGGAGGAGAAAAGGACATTAGCGAAGCGTAAGACACAGTAAATAGACGCCCGATAGAGGCCCGTAGATGGTTACAGTTTGCAAGTGCGAATTTTACGCTTCGTTACCATCTTTAGTAGTACAAACGCATATTTATAAATATATTTTCTATATATACGCTAATAGCAATGTACATATGCTCTATGGATCTAGCGAAATAGTTACGTTACATAAGGCCTCTCACTCACTCTAAATACACTTAGGATATATGCTATATATGCTGTATATATATTAAATTAGTTGATAAAAAAGTGACGGGACAAACATATAAATTATGAGGATAAAACGGCCTTTCCCTATACAGACTCGTTATGAGAGAAAAATTTGTATGCCATAAGCATCAAAAAAACCGTTCGAAATGTCCCAATATTTCTGCAATCCTTTACGTTTCTCTTTCAATTTTCGTCAAGCACGCAACTTGTTTTGCCAAATATCTGCTTTACGCTTTCTAGCAGCTGGGGTTGTTGATAAATCTTATATAAATGTCTGAATCGCGTGCTAAAAGCAAAAAGAAATTATATTCAGTATTCGTCTATGGCTACGTTTCCAAGGCAGTTTATCTGTTAAGCTTTGTAGACTTAGCACCAATTGATTGGGCTCAGAATAAACTCAGGAGGTTTAAAACAATATCTGCAGAGATTGTAACGGACAACAGACGATTAAATGATAAAGCATAAACAGTCATTTGACCTAATCGACCTATGTCACATTTACTTTTCCAGTTAGTACTTGCCTGCAGCCTTACTTTACGGGGAATTAGCCAAATTCCCAGCACTCCAAAACTTATAAACGCTGTCTTACGTTTAAGTACATGTGTAAAAGTATAAACAAATAGTTTTAATAAATTATACTAATCGTGCAAAAAAGTCCCAATATTCCAAACAAATCAATAACATTCGACTGTTCTCATATTGATTAGCCTAATGGCGAGTTTGTGTAATTTATATGCAATTTAATTCAGTTTATTGTGTCTCTGTAACTGATTCGTTTTCAAAAATAAAATTTGAAAGCATAACTCTATAAATATCAGATGAAATATATTACCCCTACAAAAAAAAAATTCACAAACTTACGGTCTTTCAGCGAAAATATGTATATATTGTTTGCAAGATTACTTTCAACCAATTCTTTCGAATAATTTGAATTTGATTCCTCAAAATTTCAAATCTATTTTAATTTATCCAAACTGGTTGAAATCAATCTAATCACTCTCACTGACATGGTATAGAACACTCCAATCTAGTGACTCTCGTGCCTCTGATATCCAAAAAGGGTTTCTAGCTTAGGGCCACGTGACAGGTGACGTCATACAAGTTAGTACCGTGATGCTTAGTTTCACTTCGAAAGATTATTCGAGTAAACTTCAAGGTTAAAATGCACCAACCAGATGCAAAAAGTTTTTGAGAAATTGAAGATCGTATTTTATATAACATAAGTAAAAACTTGAGGTCACTCAACCACCTACAAACATTCCAAAAGTCTAAAATAGATTTTATCTTTAAAGTTTAACATGGGATATTCATGATAGCTAAATCTAGAGAATAACTTGTTTTTAATAACTTAGTGTGCACAAACGATAAGACAAAAAAAAGAATGAAAGTACCAGTCTATTTTTCATAATTTAAAATTAAGGCTTATACTTTAATCATGAGTAGTTTCAATACAATTATACATGCCTTGTTATCTTTCAAATGAAATAAAACTCATAGCGTGCTCATGCCAGATATCTTGGTGTCGACATCTATTGGGCTTAACCGTTTTATTTTGCTCAATACATATAGATGGTGTTGCGTCGTTTTAGATATGCGCGATTTCTTGTCTTATGAAAGATAAATTCGTACATTCGGGAATTGGTAGAACGAAAAAATATCGAATGGACACAAGCATAAAAAATCCAGAATCTTAAAAGCACATTTTCTAGATTTTTTAAGAATGTAGTCATTTTAAATTAAATTAATTCCGATTATCTGAGAAGTTGGTGGATTTGAAAGAGTGTCACCTCAGAGTAACATCTGGGTTTCCTCAAACATAAGCCGTTTTTTTTTATAAAATGACAGAGGTACATTTCATTCCATTCTGATTACCATCCGATTAGCTTTAATGTAAAAACAAAACCAATCAAGCGATGTCAACAAATACACAGATATACACTTTCGTGATAAACTCAAAGATAGCTTATTTCGATTTGGCTGAGCTGAAGCGGCCACGCATTAAAGTGTGCATAGGACTATCATACCTTCGCTACTTCTACAAACACTTACTTAGTAGATTCACATTCAAATAATAGATTACCATTTGAATACTCTATACTCACGTACATTCATTCAAATATATTAAATTATCCTTATTTGGTTTCACAAACATGGGGAATGATCTACTACAATTAGCACGAAATTTTAAGAGTTTCGCTTTGAATACCCAATTTGGCCTAATTTACAAGATATTTAATAAAAAAATCTTTAACATAATTACTTTTTTTGCTTATTTATGAGGTTATTTCTTAAATTGGACTCATAAAAATATAAAAATATAGCATCTAGACAGAACTAAAAACATCTATACTGTATTTATATATATACTGTATATTGTTTTATATTTTATTCGTACACGAAGCGAAAAAAACTTATATATATATATGATGCCCCTGACTGTTGATTGAGCTAAGAATGTTCTCGTTTAGAGCGTATCGATCGAAAATATCGATTAAAGATCGGTAGGGGCCAATATAAACACGACAAACAACCTTATCAAGAATTCGCGTCAGAAAATGAGATGAAAAAAAACGCAGCAAATAGACACACGGACCTGATCAGTAAATAAAGTGATTTAGATAGATTAGGTCTATTGGCAATAAAGCCGTGCAATGCAGCCGAGTAATTGCCTCACAGTCGGTGACAAAAAATTGTTTACATGGATAAATAGGTATTTTTGGGTCTTTTGGAATAAAGCTAATTGTCAGATACTCTCTAGAAAATTATAAAAATACATAGCACTATATAGGACTTATTAATTGAGGAATGGATTTCCGGAGAACGACAAGCCGAAAGAAGTAAAAGGTCAAAGTAAAAGATGAAATTGAATAAACTAGCGTCAAGGCCCTGTACGGTGATTGCTGTTCGTTTCGAGCTCGCCCGCAAATTCGATTCTTTTATGCTACGTGCTTATACTTGACGCTCTGCAACGTCAGTTGGCCGCACATTCGTTCTTCTTTGTATTTTTCGACGTCAATCAATTTGCTTGTTGCCCAACTTTTTCAATGCACGTAATCTGGACGTTTCGCTTTATGGCGTTTGATGAGGAAGAAGAGGGTAAAAAACATGATTTATAATGGTGCTCAGCAGTGTGAGTAAACTGACCAGAACAAAATCAATAAAGTAAAGACCGAACCCTTTTACTATGGAGTATGAACTATAACAAATGCTTTCGAATAACAGTTGTAGACGCCTAATTTTTCATTGTCGTTACTGACGTTTAGGGCAAGTATATAATGAATAGTCAATACGTATAAACGTTGCTAAATATACTGGCTTATGTGCACCTTTAATGTCATTGACATTTCAAAAAGAAAAGTAAATTCGTAATTTTCCTTGATTAGCACTATTGAGAGAGAGAGTTGAATGAATTTGTCGCTTTATGTGTAATTTAGTATAAAGAAACTTTCAGGAAAAAGAATGCATTAATAAAATTAAGCAGAAAAACACTTCTTTCACCTGCCTAAACCTCATTTCCTTAAGTGCATGTAGAATACGAGGCTCATTGACGTTTTTCCATAAAGATATACAACTATATATTAACTTATACTAATATTAGTATTTTTATCATTGAATGTAATTTTTGTGACGACTTTAAAACTTACACAATAATATTGACTCATAGTAATTATCGTCTATAGCTTTCAGCGTAATCGATAAACTATTAAAACACTCACCGTGTACTGTTAGATATATCCAGCTTCCGTTTGAATTTAGGTTATATCTCTTATATACATCTAAAACCCTGCACTCATACCAGCCCTCATCTTCTTCTTTAATGTTCGTAATTTGAATAGACGGTCCTAAAAAGCGAGCAAGGAAAACCTCTCTGTATTCTAGTTCATTTAAAGTGTAGCCAAAAAAAATTAGCTGTACCTCCCTCGTAAAGGTTGACCCGACCTCTAAATTGTTCTGTTACCAATTTTTCGCTTCCTCTCTAAGTGAAATGAAAAATATTTTAATACTATTAATTATAAACGTTGAAATGTATGATTTAATTATAGAAGTAGCTATCATATTTTTATATGATATTTTTTACGATTTTATACTCTTATTGAACAAACCTGGGTATAAAATGGGGATTCGCCTTTGATATTTCTTTTCCATAATATAAAAATGGAATCAGGACTAGCACCGGGTGGAACGAACAAATCACAGTCCAATATCTCAGAATCCCCGACGACACTCGTTTTTCCTTCAGACCGTAAACTTCGAACTCGATGAGTTCTGTGCCGTATTTCACCTAGAAGAAAAAGGAAGAATAGTATATATAATAGGAACATGTTATATCCCTTTACTTGAGAGAGAAAGTGTATCAAAGAATTTTCCTTCGAAGGAGGAAGATATAAACTACTTACTAACTACAAAGTACTAATTACTGATTATCGTATATTTAAATTGAGGATATATCACGCTGAAATATTAATTTTCTTAACATACTTTTAAGTATATAGATATATTAATAAATTCATTTCGTATTGCTTACTGAGTTCAATTGTTTATATAAATACGAAGGTGCATAACTTTCTACTTCGCCGTTACAATCAAGCTTAAACTCAAGTAGTCTATGGGGAATTGATAAAGGAGATTAACTAAACAGAAAAGACCTATAGAGAGTGGAGAAGACGAAAAAAGTTGCTTTTGTTAAAAACAATACATTGGTAGCCTCAAGCTATATACAGCAATAAAACAAATCCTTCGTCTACTCTTAAATTTAAATAAGCTGATAGTCTTCCAATAAAAGATTTATATGCATGCCTATTAAATAGGGATTGTCCGATATCAGTCTATATTGAATTCTTATTCAAACTTTTAAAGCCTAAAAGCTACTGAAATCTCATGAGAGTCATTTCTGTTTTAAAATTGTTTCAATATGAAAAACACAGAGTTCTATAAATGTCGACAAAATATAACATAAAGCTCAATAAACTGTAATATGACGCTTTACACAAGAAGATGAAATGAACGTCGTATAGTAGACGCTTCAATCCGATTTGGCCAATAAAACGGATTTAGTTTGTACATACAGCAATAGAATTTGACGTCAAATTTTACGGAAAATGATTGCAGTATACATGTATACTGAAAATAAATAGCTTGTATTAGCTTTATATCGGAGAATTGATGAAACAAACATCGAACTCTGTGCAAATGCTAAGAACCAGGAGGCCCAATCAATATATTGTAGGCTTATCGAATAAAGACGAAAACTAGCCATATATGGTATCGTAAAAGCGTCCCCTAAGATTAATTACTAAACTCATAAAATATACAGTATATTGTATAATAGAGGATTAATGACATTCACTAAAATACTGTGTTGAAGATTATTTCAAAGCATCAGATTAATCCGTTTACTAACAAATAAAGCTCACCTCCACCCACTTTTATTCTCAAAAAAAGCAAAAATATATAGGCTTGCTGATGAAAGTTTAAAAGAGAAACGCCTTAACGCAAGGAGATAGACGCTTCTCAGGGTAAAATGCCTCTCAAACGTCAATAAACATAACGAAATAACCATTCTATTGCACAAGCTGTGCATAAAATAAAGTTAAATATATGAAAAAAGGCATAGCCGCAGGATTGGAGACATTTAACAATAATTTACTGGCTCTCAGGAGAAATAAACTTAAATGGTGACAATAATCCATAGCAGCGTTGCTTGTACTTGATCCAGAGTAGGTCTAATTTTCTATAATTCAGTTTAAGAAATTTTTTCTCATTTAAGGGAAGCTAAGACAGAAGAAAGCAGATAAAATTTGCTATTTGTGCTATTGAGTGAATATATGGATATAACTTATGTAATCAGATTAGGAGTCTCGGAAAACGCCTAGATGAGTTAACGGAAAGCGTTAAGTTAACTGTAACGGTTTGTCAAGAGTGTCAGAACGGGCCTACAGCTATGTTTATCATGGCAAAGGTCGTTTGCTCTGGCTAACGTTAACGAGCTGCATATGGCTTCTACATCGCGTGCTGGGAAGTTGTGTTTGCCTAACGATTCATTCCAGAAGTCGTGCCAGTTTGTTTTTTTCTATTGACCGAATGCGGATAAGAAAGGTAATATATACATTTAATGTTTCTTCTCGATAAAGAAAGATAAATATATAGGAACTGACGAGCATAAGAAAAGGCACAAATCAATAGGATGAATGAAGCAATAAGACACTGCAAAAGCAGCAAAGTTGGCACCCCAAGCCACCGTCGAATATATTATATGTTTGCTAAAACGTCGAATTGCAGATCCCGGTTCGCTCAGTAGTGTATAATTGAAGATAAAAATTCTCTCTTGAAAGTGATACGAAGGAAAGTAAAAGCGTCTAGTATAATATAGTCATTCATCACAGACCGCTGACGACAAGGCTACCCATCGCTTCCAACGATTTATACACTTGCCTTAGTTTTCTTAAAATTTAGAATTTCAAGTTTAAATCTAATGAAACAGATGAACTATTGATTCTTATCTATGTTTAATGATGTAGCGCTCTTCTTCTGCTGTTGCATATAGACTGTCGTACAATGTATTGTACAAGTGGAATAAAGAAATGTAAAAAAAAGTCGAAAGGAAACGCGTTATCCCATAGGTGAAGTAAGTTGGAAGGAGCTTAACGATACATCAATACATCTCCCGAGGCCCTTTCCATCGTGTCACAGCTCGATTAGCGTGACACGCTTCCTTACATGCATAAAAGACCTGAAATTCAGGTATGTACGAAGAAGTGATAGGGTAGAAGTCATCGGATTATTGATCTCACCCAAACAAAACATGTTGATTGAAAAAGACAGTGGATATTTCGCAAATACGATAGAGTAAAGCATTGAAGACCCATAATACTCCATAGATCTGTTTATGAATCTCGTCTCTTGCTACTTTCCTATTTTACAATTATTTTTCTGTATAAAAGAGCTTATTACGCGCAGGTGCTTCTAAATGAAAATCCGCACAATACGCTTAAATAGTCGATTAATTCTCTCTGTCAACACTATTAATCGCCATTTT
The DNA here is from genome assembly GCA_904063045.1 of Dimorphilus gyrociliatus. Taxonomy (NCBI): domain Eukaryota; kingdom Metazoa; phylum Annelida; class Polychaeta; family Dinophilidae; genus Dimorphilus; species Dimorphilus gyrociliatus. The sequence goes on from CAJFCJ010000018.1 coordinate 286,816, forward strand.
GCGTACGATAGTGCAATATTTCTCATTTTTTCGAACATGGTTACTTACTTTTAGAGAAAAGTGAAAAGGTCAAAAATATCAGGCTGGTATGCACCAATATATCGGAACATTGAATCCTCATATTACGATGTTCGAACAAATTTCGAGTATTTCCTTATTACAATCCATTTTTATTGCAGTAATCCGAAAATTTATCCTATTCTCATTTCCAAGTAAAACAAAGTTGCGTTGAAATAAGTAAAATTTAATTATATTCCATACATATAGCTATATGTCAATAAATTTCTGATATTTATATATACATATACATATTTGTCTATGTATACTCTGTGTCTATATTTATAACTTCACCCAATAGATCTTAAAGACGTACACGCGAACGTTCGAATTTCCATCGCCATCTGTACGCGGTTTTCGACCAATCACAGTAAGCTTATGTCTGATTTCCTGTTCCTTTGAAATATAATGTTTATCTATATGCTTACAGAGCTAGAACCATGCTATAAATTTAAATATTTTCAGCCTATATGCTTTCGACGCCCGAAATGATAATGCGGCATGTTTAATTCCATGTGAAAGAGTTTTGGATTAGAATAGTAATAACACAACTTAGAGGTTTCAATCTTAAGAACTTCCTTCAGCCTTTGAATAAAATACTATGAAATGTTAGATTTTTTTGTGGAAAATTGAGGGACTAGTGACAGCTTGAGGGACTTCTTATTAAATTCATAATAAGTAATAAATAATAGACAGAAATGAAATTATATCTTAAGTAATGAGCTTTTTCTCCGTTCTCGTCAACACATTTTCTATATGAATTAATTTTCGTTGCTTGTCAGATTATTGGTAACAAAACAAAACCATACAAATAAGTATTCCATTACATATTTTGAATGCCATTAACACGATTTAAGTCATTTTCTTATTATTTGAGAGTTCAGAGAGCAAAAAAACTTTCTTAGACTCACTCTAAATCCGAGAATGCAGAAGATTATTTTATTATTTTTCGTAGTTAATTATGTTTCTGGTCAACAATCGGCAATGATGAGCTGTTGTAAATGTAAATATATTTGTAATTGTGATATGAACTTTCTATTCTTGCCATTGAAATTTTTTTAAAATGTAAACGAAACAGATTGCCGATCAGAACCAAACGATTGGATCACACTGTCTGGAACCTTTCAACTGAGTGCAGAGAGGTTGACTTTTCATTTTCATTGTCAGGCTAAGTAATGACATAATTGTAATATAAAGTGAAAAGACGAAAATGAATAGCCCGCCAGCTTTTATGGTTGGAGACGAAGAGGAGGCTCTCTTCACGCAGAATGGCAAAGGTTCATCACAGCAAATTTTTTCAAGCTTCATTTATTTTAATTCTTTCCCTTCAGAATATTCTTTGATTTATTCTGGTGCACCGCTGAAATTAACTTCTGAAGATTTGTCGAATCCTGAAACCGTAAAAAAATCCCAATTCATGCAGTACGATTTGGCTACTCCTAAAACAGTTGGAGGGTTACTAAGTCAAGGTGGCTTCTTTGAAGAGAAACTCAACGGTTTATTTCCAAGAAAGGAAACTTGGGTGACGGAATTTGCTGTATCGTATTCAAATGACTCGAAAACGTTTCATTTTTACACTGACAGCTCTGGACAACCGGAGGTATAATGATAAAACACGAAATTAAGTTAAGAATTAAAGTTGTATTTTTTCCTATTTATACTTGCAATTAGATTTTCAAAGGTGGAAAAAACTATGATGATAGCTCGATGGCATCATTCTCCCCATTTATAAATGCTCGTTTTATTCGTTATCACCCTTTAAAGGCTCAGCAAGCTGCCGGAGCTGTCAAACAAGTAAATTCTAGAACGACAATCATCACTTGTTCTTTTGGTATTTACTTAATTGTATTTTTCTATTGGCAAACTACATTACTTATTGTTTACTATCTATATAGACAATTGCAGAACTCAACGTATAAATTGTTTACTTTCGGAGTGGTCGCAATGGACAAGTTGTACTTGCAGTGGTACTTGCACGTGCGTAAATTAAATATAATATTTACCTAAAAGAAAAATAAGTTTTCAAAATAAATTTATAAATGAAAAGACTTGTGGAAATAACTAACAGTAAAATTTATAATGTTTTATATTTATTTAGTCGCCAAAGAACAAGAATAACTCGAAGAGTTCAAGCTTGTGGTGGGTCAAGATGCGAAAGTCTCTTTGAAAAAGAAAGTTGCACTGCCGAAAGCCGTATGCGTTTTAAGTAAATTAATTGATTAAGATTTAACATCTTTTTTCTTACAACAGCTGCTTGGCAATCAGGAGTTTTGTATGGAGGTATTGCTGTTGGAAGTTTAATTGTAATATGTGTCGTTGCATTTATAATCTATAAAAAGAAGCATCAGGATAGAGTTGAAGTTATCGTAGTTCGGGAAAATGCGCCAGCTCCAAGACCCAGACTTCCGGTTCCCCGAATGGCAGGTCCAAGGCCTGGAATGGCACCCATGGCTCCTATGTTACCAAGGGGACAAGCCCCATTTGCAAGACCTCGAGGACCTATGCCGCCCGGCACAGGTCCTTCATAATTTTTTCATGTCACCCCTACTTAACCCAAGTTTATGTCACTCAGCACCCTTTCTATTCAAAATAAACTGATGGAAAGATTTACTATAAAAATTTTATGTTACTTAATTTTACGTATTATTACATAATTTAGCTTGCGAGTAAACTTAGAATTGAGCCTTCAATTAATATATTAATTTGTAATTTAACCAATTTCACTAGGTATTTACTTACTAAATAAATTCACTAAAGTCTGTAATGATACAATGAAACTATTATTATATATAAACAGTATTCCTAATTATTTAAACATTACAACAAATTGAAATTCATTTAAACTAAAAAAATTTCTTGAACAACGAAGTTATTTACGATAGTAAATCAGATAAAAAGAGGTCTGGTTTTCACCATTAACGAACAAAGTCAGGATGATTACTTTAGTTTAATATTATTATTTTCCCTAGAATGCACTTCGTCTTGTTTCAGAGTATTCTTAAAAATATATCCGTTTTAATATTAGAATTGTGTAAAGTATTAAATCGCTTTATTAGAGAAATGTTCCGCTAAAATTATTTAACATTTGACTGGCTCTAAGTATAAAGCAGATATTTAATATCCTGAGAAAGAAAACTACGAATGAGAAATCACGCGAGGTAGAATACGTCAAATTCTGTTATAACGAGCCTAGATTTTTTCCAAATTACTTTCTCCCTCTTTTACCCGCATTTCTGGAATGATTTTAATGACTTGCAAAGAAGAGAAATAGCAGAAAAGTCCTAATCAAAGAGTAGGAAAATGAACTTCGTTATCTGATTTAATTAGAAAAATTTAGAACTGCGACAATAATATCTAAATAAACTTAACAGTGCCAATACTGTTTCTAAGGATTTGAAGTGATTATCAAAATAATTAGCTTGGCGATTTGAAAATGGAAGATTTCGTTACTTGACAAAGTATGTTAGATTCTTGTAAGACTGTCGGTAATAATTTCCGCTGAATCATTTCTCTCTTTCTCTCTCTCTCTCTCATTCTCTCTATTCAATATGTTAACATATCAGTTTTCAAAAGATATTTAGCAAAAGTTTATTTATATTTACAGCTTTACTCCAATTCTATGTACTGGAATACCACTAAAGTAAAATCGCATTTCAATGAAACGACAAGTTTAATTTGCAAATATTAAGTTTAATTGCCTATGTGTATATTTATCGTTTTCTAGCTAACGAAAATTTATACTACGTTAAGTAATGTAAGTACAGTGGCGAACTAGCAATGTATCTTTTTATTTAATTCACTCTCAAGCCTAAACTGTAAATAAATGAATTGATATTAGCTTCAATGTTATTATCTGACTTCATTCATCGTGATCTTTTAGAGTTGAATGGGTGATTTTATGCTCTTATAAATCTAGCTTTCCATCGACTTCCTTCTAGGTTTTCAGCTTGAAAGTGATTCTTCTTCTTCTAGAGAAGGTTAAAGGTTCAATCGTAATTACCTTCCATCAGCAAGTTGCAAATATTTAGTAGAGGAATTGCACTTTAAAATATACGTTGCACCTGCTTTCAGTTTTATTCTTGAAGATAGGAAAGCGAGATCTTAACATTTTCGTATCTAACTCAGACTAGCTTGTTGTTTTCACCAGGTTCAAAAATGTTAGCTTTCTATCAAACTCTATAAGTAGCTTATTTACAATTTTCTATAGTCTAAAAATAAAGTTAATAAAATGCTCTGCATCGTATTTGCCTCTAATCAGAGCCTCTTAGCTTTATAGTTTCTCTTTTCACCGAAAGATGTCACTATGTTATGACTTACTGAAATAGGTTTATGTAAGGTTTTCTGCTAGAAATATAGAAATACATACAGCCTGAGCATTCTGTATTATGAAATTATATAATATAGACCAAACGCAGAGATTCATATCATTTAATCTTTTTCAAGCTTATATTTGCATTCTCATGAATACTCTTGAGACTACCTTAATTTTGGGATTATAATCGAGAAGCAGTAAACTACTGGGTATATCTATATTGCATATGAGATCGATAAATCAAATTTAAGCAGAATCAGTTTATGGATATTAAATGATTACCTATTACTATTAAAATTAGAAAAAGCGAAGAATTATTCGAGAAAGCTACATTATATTGTATGTAATTGCTATATTAAGGTAATGAATCTAGTCCTTAAATTTGTGCCACTATTAGCTACATCTAACAAGACAAATAATTTAAAAAGATAAGCTGCATGTAAAGAAGCATAGTTGTAGATAAAATCTGATATAAGAATAAATAATAATGAACCGGAATTTTCTTCTAGACTGTCTCTTCCAGCTTTTCTCTCGTTACGTTCATTTGAGAAAACACGATTCAAATAGACGAGCATCAATAGACACTATTTCTATGCCGTATTCGAATAAAAAATAGCATAAAATTTCTTTATTGAGAAAGATATGTTTGTCTTAAAAGAAAATTTATGTTCTAATATTTCTTTTATATTTAAAAGCGTATATCAAGCATATAAAACCAACTCTGGCGATTTTTTCTTTAAAAAGACAGTATCACTGATATTTTCTTCGAAGATTAACAAGCACTCCACTTTAATATAGGTCTCACTAAAACCATCTTGCAACAGACTTATTTAACAATAGCATGATCACAACAGAACACAGGAGTTGAATGATACAACCCACATAAACTTAACAAGACAGACAATGCAATTGCAAAGGCTTCAACTTACATCCGATTTACGAAACTGATGTTTTACATTGAGCTTATCATAATTTCCCATTATAATCGTCATTAGCGATATCATAGAATGAAGATAAACAATTTTCAATCAATCTTTCGTGTAGTTACAAACTGTTTTCACATCGAGGGTAAGCGACTATATCCCAATCCTCTTCAGGACTTTGATGTTCTCCATCGTCCTGAAGGTTGATGGTGCGATTCACAGCTGGGACATCGGTTACTATTAAAACTGGCTCCCTCAAGTCTTCGTCAGTATAAGATTTGGCATCAAAACTTTTGTGAGATTGAAGTGTCGTCGCAGTATCTGGAAAGAGAAATATGCTAATAGCTATTCTTCAAATGTAACAATTACCCCTACCTGGAGATTTGTTCTTCCTACTTCGGTGATAATTTATTATGCACAAGCTTATTCCAAAGATACAAATTAATAAAGTTATGCAGCTTATTACAATAATCACTATATCTCTATCTCTATTTGTCGTTGGACATTCTTTTCCTTTTTATGATTGTTAAATTTTTACTCAACCTTTAAATACGATAGACTTACCTTTTATCACAGATTTGGCTGTTTTGTTAATGGCACTATGAATTAGTTGTTTATTCTCACTTCCATTAAAAAAATTATTAGTATTTCTGGGACGTTGCTTTTTATCTCTGTACAAAATCCAGGAGCAGTTCCGGTTTCCATCAACTACAGTGTAAATTGTGTTCCTACTGTTATGGTTAACAACTGTACACTTTAGAGTTGCTTTTGAACCATCTGTGCACAGAACATTACACGTCTCTGCAACTTCAGCTGAGCATATTTCCCCTAAGGACGTTTTAACTGCTGGACACACTTTAAAAATCAGTTAAATTTATCTAATTAGTAACTGATAACCCTAAAGATATGCAAATAGAACCTGGTAAAAAAGAGTGATTTTTTTTGCATCTATAAATGCCTAAATTGCAGTCATCCCCACCATTTCTATTCGCGTCGTCATTACAGATTTTACAGTGCAAGCATTTATTGTCGCTCTGGCTATAGTAACTCCTGTTTAAAACAAATGTCATATTTATAGCTCAATTATCATTTTAGGTAAAATAGCTATAATAATCTTACAGTTCTGTCCTACTACATTCTTTCTGAGTGATAATATCATTTAAACCATAATTTAATAGGCATACACCAACAATAATCCTTTTGAGGCAAACTGTCATTTTCCTTAAATCTTCTATGGATCGGCTACTTCCATAGTATATCGTAATTTGTGGTTTGAAAATTAAGATCCTAATTATTCTCAAAAATAGCAATTAGGACGACAGCTTTCTGTATCAGGGATAATAATAAAGCTCGAATGATTCGTGGTATTACATGAACTGGTAAGTCAATAAACCGGAAGTTTCACAGCTGCGCCTTCTATGTGTTATACCATTTAGATACAGAAAAATAGAGTACACGCCATCTAGTCTGCAACAAACAATCTAACGATTATATTGATTGAATTGGTTCAATACCAATGATATTTTTTTAAAACTATTATCTGAATATCCTTCACCTTTATAGACTGTAATATTGATTTGTCACTAAAGAAGCTCGAATATCCAATTATAACTTCATAAAAAATGTATTGATTACTTTAATCAGCTAAATATGGTAAGAAGCTCTAAAATAGTCAAGCACAGATAATAATAAATTAACTTTTAATTAGTCAGATTCTCTGGAAAATACTAAGCTGTTAGAAACGAAAGTGCACTTTGTGTTAAGCGTTAGTATAACTGAATTATAGGGAAAATGTCGTATTATATACTATTGACAAAGAAAAAGCTACATAGTAGAAACAATGTACATCTTATTGCAATGTTGAATTAAATTAAATAGATTATCCTCAAACATTTCTTTAGATACTCACTTAAATTTATATTAGCTTGGCAGGTCTGTTTATTTTTTCAAGCTCAACACTGTTCATAAACAAAGTCGATTGAAATTTTGGATTTTAGAATCTAATTGCATGGTAATCTCGCCAATAACTATATAGAAAAATCTTCTTTTTAACATTACCAACACATAAAGTGTTTATGACACTTCCAGCGTAAAATATTTATCTCTAATCTTAATCTCCCTGGCTGACCTCTGTATAATTTATTGAGGTAAAATAAGGATTTATCCTAATCAACATTTATAAATTACCATATTTTCGAAATTAATTTTAAACAATCTAGAATTTTTGTTATAAATTCTTCGATGGAGAGACAAAGAAATAAATTATAGCTATGTATGGCAGTACTGACAATAAAATCTTTATAAGACGCATAAAACATTAAATATTTTAGAGTTTTATCACAATTATAAAAGAAAGTCGTGCCCATAATAGTATTTTATTAGGGCAAGGCATCAGAAAAAAGTGGTAAATTCACTGCCTCAATAGCTCTGCAAAAAATTAGTTCTTATCTTTCTTGTCCAAATATGCCTTATATTCCCTACATGATTTTTGCATTATAGTCAAAAATTCTGGAACTCCTTTCTGTAATTAATAAATAAAATTATTTTAAAAAGCATGTAATTGTACAGTTTACTTGCCTTTGCTGCCCAGTTGATAAGCCAAGAAGGTAGAGAGCCGCCAGGGTTGTCATAATACTTCATGAAAGCTGCAACAATAACTTTCAGTACTATATGCCATATATTATGAGAATATAAATACCTTTTGTTCCTCCTGACTCGTCAGAAGTCAGCACAGCTTGTTGCTCATATTCCTTCACCCTGACAACACCATCTTTTTCAGGATAGTTTTCAAACACTTCTGCTTTCGCAATAACCACCCAATATTTTTTGTCTAATTGCACAATTTCTTGAAGCTCCCTAATGAACGTGTACTGTATTGAATAAATGGTATAGTTAGATAAGAATATCTTCAATATCTCTGTACTTGCATCTCTATTACTCATCGGCCAAGGAAACTTAATTCTCCAATACAAGCCATGTTTCGATCCGTCATTGATCGGCTTTAACTCTAAATATATTTAAATATAATACAAAATATATAATTATGTATACAACCTTCCACATAAGTATCCCAATACTTTCTATATTCTATATCCATGTAAACTGCAGCACAAACTTCCGGTTGCACATCTAGGTTTCCATATATTTTATATTCATATAAACCAGATTCCTTTTTCGAAAAAAATATTGAAAATATGAAAGTAGTAAACATTTATTTTACTTCCTACCCGTATATATCTCCGAAATATCTTCACACCTAAGGAGTCAGTAAATAATTCATATTCGTTTATTACGGGATTTTCCAATTCTAAACATGTTTTCTCAAACAAGCTTTCGGGGAATAGAGACATAACTACCCTTAATTATTTTTATAATAACTTGAGATTTTATTTTCCTGAGGGTTTTTGTTTACAAAGTGAGTAGTCGAGGATATACTTTTCTTTCGAAACTTACTCCAATATTGTTACGTTGTCCAAAGTAGCGTCATCTGGCGTACAATATTTACTTGAACGTTAATGAAATCTTTCTTCCTACCGGTGAATGAGGAATTGAGTGTATTGATTAGGCAAATGCTACATTCATAAAAGGTTTATTAAGGTAATAAATCGGCCTGTAATTGACATATACAATATATATGTATATTTAAATCGACTGATGAATATAAAGAATATTTTAGCTATATTGAAAATATTTATTCAAAATTTTACAGCTTTAGAAAGAAAGTCTTAATATAACTTAGTAAATAAAAATTTACACCCAAACAGCTGGAATATATTTGAACTTCATCGAAGCGCATAAACTCGTTTACACACAACTGATCCTCTTTCACTTATCTTAGTCTTCAGATCATCCTGTCGTTTCCTTATCAGGTATAATGCACTTTTTATTATGGTTGTAAAACCATTTTCTTAAACTGTCCCTTGACGCTATCTTCAGGTTTTAATGTCTTCATTTGATCTCGCGAATTACACGTACAGGATGTTTGTCGTTAAAAAATAAACAGAAATGAAAATTATTCAGAAAGTATTTCAACTTATTGATCACTGTATTTCGACCTTTCATATTGATTAAATATTTACAAGATTTATATATGATATGATTTCTATCTTTAATTTCTAGTTTTTCTTTATTATGTAATAAAAATTTTCTTAATCTTGAAATCTACTCATTTCCTATTGTTATAATAGTATACGCTCTAACACTTTCATCAGCGTAGATACATCTTTATCAGAGTAAACGCAGGGAATAGCTATATGTGGGAGGAGCTAAACAACTGGTTGCAACCAATCACCATAAATATTTAAGAACGAGTGTTGCCAAAATGTACCAAGTATAACTTTAAACTAAAGATCACGCTAGAATGAACTATTCCTTTCGGCATGATCATAAGTTGGCACACAATACTCAATGGTGCATTTTACTGCCTTTATGACGTCATTACAAGCTAGCCCATTCCGATCGATTGTTGCTTATTACCCGCATTATGCCCTAAACATTGATATGCCATATTTTAAGGTTTTTACCCCAACATAAGCCTCGCACCAAGATTCCATTTAAAAGACAAAGTCAAATAGTATATCCGCAAATATCCATAGCGTGTCATGAAAAGGGCAGGTGGAGGGGGAGGGGAGATTGAGAGAGATAAAATGATAGATTAAGTGTCTGAACGAGTGCGCGTTATTGTGTCGTATATACAGTGGATTATAATAGCTGCAACGCCGGATTTCATAAGCATAAAATAAATTTTAGCAATCATACGTTATCATGCGAAATCTTTGAAGTTTCGGCGAGTACAAAATATATTATTCCCATAATGCTCTGTAACAATTTAGATCGATAGGCCTGAATGCCCATGCTGCAGCCTATACAATACGATTATAAATATTGTGTTTATTGAGGCCATTATTGAGGCCAATATTTCCACCCAAGTTACAAGTGTAAAATATTTTAGAAGATGCGATTACCAATTCTATGTTTTTTGCTGTTATTCTACGCGAAGTTCAAAACAGTCAACTGTAGTTTATCTAAATTTGAAGAATTACTGATTAGCAGAGAGTTTGAGAATTTGATCAAAGAAAATGGCCACACTAGAACTAATAACCCCTGTCTAAATATAGCAGCTTTTAATATACAAGTTTTTGGTAAGAGCAAAATGAGAAAAAAAATATCTTCCTCTATATATGTTCGGGAAATACTCGTTAAGGTAAGCTATAAATTCAGTTCTTGATCAATTATATTTTTAAAATATCTCTATTAAATTTTCTTTAGATATTATCTAAATATGATCTTATATTTGTACAAGAAATACGTGATTCTTCTATGAAATCGTTTCCTAGGCTAATTGCTCTCCTCAACCAATACTCGTAATTACAGCCTTTTGTACATCTCAAAAAACACATTGTATATATCAGAATTTAAAAAAAAGTAAGCCACAATTGATAGATAATCATCGTCAGAGATGCTCATCGAGTCTACACAAATCTACTGTTTGTAAAATTAGGAGTCATTTGATGCCGTAAATTTGATGCTATTATTAACCGAGTTTTTTGTAATTACCTTGCTTAAAGTTAATTTTCATTCAATGTTTCAGAAATGATTTTTACCAATACGTTATAAGCAAACGCTTGGGTCGATCCCGCAGCAAGGAACAGTATGCCTACGTATATAAAACCTCAAAACTCAAAGTCTTAAAGACATACCAATACAAAAATTTCCGCCAATTTGAAAGGCCACCATTTGCAGCTTTATTTTCAACTAATCACTGTAGTAAGTAAAAAAAGTTATTTTATAATTTTTTTATTCACTTGAAGCGGTTAAAATTCCTTAAATTTCCTATAAAATGTTAAAAGCAATTATTTAACTTATTCGCCATCTTTTACCTTGCTTTTTATCCCTTTTATCGGATCTCATTATGTCGATAATAATCTGCAAATAAGTGCTATAATTGTACCAGGCCAAAGTAATTACTCATAAATGAGTATTTTATGGGCTTTTATTTATGCAGATTTGTCGTTCGTTAACGAGAAAAATATAAATACTAGAATAAATAAAAACACAACCTTTTTACTTTAGGGTTAGATATGATAGTTATCATGAGCTAATTGCTTGCATTCGTTCAACACCAAAAAAATATTATGTAACTTAAAACACCTTAGTGACGGATAATTTTCGTTAATACTATGTCTAAAATACTTTTCATCACAGAACTGAAAAAATTTTTTATGATGGGAGTACATACAAAACCAAAGATGGCAGAATTAGAAATAACACATTTAGTTCAAGTATATGATACCATCAATGAATTATGGGGATGCGAAGACGCTATAATAGCTGGAGATTTTAATGCAGATTGTAGTTATGTAACTAATGAGGAATACAAGGAAATGAGACTAATAAAAGACAAGAGATTCAAATGGCTTGTTAATAAGGAAGAGGATACGACTGTTTCCGATAGTAATTGTGCTTACGATCGATTTGTGATAGTTGGAAAGAGTATCAAGAAAGATTTGGAGCCAAGTTCTGTTGGTATTTTTAATTTCGAAAAGGAATATAATCTCAATAGAAAACAAGCTCTTCTCGTCAGCGATCATTATCCCATACATTTACAAGTAGAGAAATGAAGACGTTAAAAATTGAATACAATGAGAAAATACTTTGCTAAGGCAATAAAAAACGTGCCATCTGTCCGTTTCTAATGTTCTCACGCACACAAAGTAAGAATAGTGGCTAGGTCATAAACGAAACGCTGATTGGCGTAAATCAGCTAAATGACGTCATCTTTCAAATCGTCCTATATCAAATCCTCTCTTGTTGCTCATTCTTTCTGATCATGCCTGCCACTTAGACTTTAGCAAATGACACACTGCCGTATGGGGAGATAGCTATTTCATTAAATTTTCAAGAGGAAACATTTTTCTTCTTTTTTCTCCTTATGTAATTGTATGCACGCGTTTTAAATGTATCACTTCCGCCCACCAAAAAGACAAAGATTCGAGTGGTAGGCAATAAACGAATTAAAGACATACTTGAACAATACATTTGCAATGACTTTTTTGTAGTTAACCTTTGATCTATAGCGGCGAGTTGTGTTAGACGTCGACATTAAAAGAGCCGCCATAGTTTCAAGTTGTAGAGACAAAGCGTGTCGAATTTTTCGAGTAACTGCCTATCATAAAACTGTTCTTCTATAACAAGAGAAAGTCTTGTTTGGAATTGATAGATGCTTTATGGCCCATTACGTTTCGGCGCTCGTTCGTCAAAACTTGATCATGGTCGTTATAGGCCTATTCTGTCAGCTAATACCAAGCATTAACTTTCTAACTTAAAAGCAAACTCGTTTATGACAAATTATACAGATGCTCAAAAGGAAATAGAAACAAACCGACTGGAAGACATAACCATTACATCTTCTCTTTCCCAATTGATCCTGAGCTATTACGGCCCGTTTGAGATTTCACTTCTAACACTTCAAAAAATTGTTATATTTTCTTTGTCCGATTAATGAATATTGCGTTCAAGGCAATTCGATTATTACATTACAATTGACTAGAAAACTTGTGATAAATGTTAATCTTACCCCTAGAATGACCAGCATAAGATAAGAGAAGACAGAATAATTGAGATGAAGAAACGAATCTGCTTATCAGAAGAGCTCATCTTACTTTTCCATTTGTCCTCTGAATAGCGTAGCAAAGAGCGTAGATCTTTTGGATTAGCGACACCGATTATCTTTGTAAATCTCTCCAATGCGACGTCCTCATTTCACAGGGTTTTATAGCCAAGTACACTTAACTGCTTGCTATCTTTCTGTGCAATAGAACGCTTTACTGCAATATCAACGGCTCGAGATGTGTCTCTCCAGAGTGTTAGCCAATTTCGGGACATTTTTTGCTTCTTATCTCGAGTCATGAGCGCTTTTTATCGTCTATATTTGTATTTTTCATCAATTTTTGAATCTACTTGCTGAGTTTATTGTGCTCATGTAGCTTTAATATAACCGAGGCCTACTACAAACATTATAATGTTACAATCTGACCATAAAAGATCTTTTGTTATAGCACAGACCTTTTTGTTTTCAAAATGTATTTGGAGTTTTTAGAAACGATGCCTAAAATTAGTTTTAGAGAAATATAGTAAAAAAATTAGCTATGGCTCTCAAACTTTGTATCTTTTAAGTGATATAGAAAGAAGAAATGGGAATTTGTTTGCTATTTATTATAACATTACTAATTTTCAAGGCTTTTTACATATATATATATAATTAAAACATTGTATCTTAAACGAGCCTTAACCTGTATAATTTTATGTTAAAGGAAGACTTGGATGGAGAAAAATCGTTACATTCTCTAGCTCCGCCCATATAAGCGAGTTAGCACCAAAACGAATTAAGAGAGGCGAATGAAAATTCTTGCTTCCCACGTCAAGTTTAGTGATTTATAACAGTGTTGTTTGTTTCCGCCTCGTTCGCGCGTTTTTCGGATCATTCCAGCTCTACGTTTTTTCGTGAAAGCTTCAATTTGAAATTCTATTATTTTTTGCTAGATATTGTTACCTTTAGTTTATTGAGGATGTCAACAGAAGTTTGTGATGATGTATTCATTAATGTTACTGAGGACGAAGGTTATGAGATGAAGGGTTGTTATAAAACCGGATCTGTTGAAGAAGGTGAGCAATACGATTTATTACTTAGAGCATTATAATGTATAATATTGGCGAGAACATGGAAAATATCATAACTGTATATCGGACGTTTTGACTGAATATCTTTAATTTAAGTAACACTTGTAAGAAAGAAATAAGCTCCTAAAATGCTTATTGACTGCAAAACACATGGCTAAAGGCATTGCCCGAGGATCATCGACTCTCGGTCATTTTGTCAATCAACTGCCATCACTGGACGCCATTTTATCTTAATGACTCAATCACGAAGCCGGCATCACCTTTGATCAGATGTCATTTGCATTCGATTAGCATATGTAATAGGTTTGAAAGTTAGTCATTTAATTCTGAAAATGTAATTGAGATACAATGATGGAACTGTGATGGTCACCTCAATGGGTGGGCGGGGTTGGTGGGTGGTGACCGACTGTCGTATAAGCTTCATTTTTAGCTGACTTAAATCAGTGTCCAACTGAGAAGCTTGCGTCCAGCACGCGTCGTACTATTGCACTTAAATAGGCCTATTTTACTTTAATTAGATCATTTATGCTCACTTTCATTCATTAATCAACTATAAACAAGTAGAAAAGGAGCATTCTCTTAAGGCCTAATTACGAAGAGAAAGATAAAAGCGAGAGTATTTGTTTCAGATCACCACGAAAAAGCCGAAAGTGACATGAAATCTCTGAACAGCGACGACCTAAATGCTAACAATGCTAATGTTCGAAGATATAGAACAGCATTTTCAAAAGAGCAATTGGCTGAACTTGAGGCTGAATTTTCCAGAGAAAATTACGTTTCCAGACCTCGTAGATGTGAGCTTGCAGCCCGACTTCGATTACCAGAATCTACAATAAAAGTTTGGTTTCAAAATAGAAGAATGAAAGACAAAAGACAAAGATTAGCTCTAGCTTGGCCATATGCTGCTTTACAACATGCTGCTTCAGATCCCGCCTTAGCTGCCCTTGTCCTTAATGCTGCTTTACACTCCGCAACTGCCCCACATAGGCATCACCCTTACTTTGGAGCCTCTCCTGCCTGTCGGTATCCTCCACAACTAACCAGCAGTTTACCCTCAGCACCTGTAGTTCGTCATCCTCATTATCCTAATTCTAGCGACCAAGTGCAGTATTATGGAACTAATTCTGCCATTTCTGTTCCAACTTCCTCTCCGAGTGAAAGTTCTGATAGTTCTATTAGAAGAAGAACTTCGTTATTTCGACCTTTCGATGAAGAAAAATCTACATCAAAATAATCTGCATCAGCTCATTTATATAATTTTTATATTTATAAAAATTTTTACTATATAATTTTCAGGAGACAACATACTTATATGACATTATATGATGTATTTTAATTTATAAATGTTATGATTATTGAGACATTGGTATTGTATATGTATATACAAATAATTACTTGTATACATACATGTTTACGCATAGATACAGTATTTAAAGTATACATATTTATTTGATCAGATAGACCATTGCATAAAACATGCCTTATATGAGGCATACAGGCTATGTATGTCTAATATTTATGTATTTCATATATACAATGTGTATATAATCACGTGTTATATATAGTAAAGCAAACGCTTGCATCTAGTTTCCCATTATTCAAATGTTATTGTGTCATAAATAATAAATCGAATGAGGTACAATAAATCTATAGGCGGTGTCACCAATATGCATATATAGATGGTTAGAAAATTTTATATTCTCGTGCAACATTATACATTGACAAGTGTAATAAATTTTGCATAAAATATAGAGTATATTACTTATACTCGTTCAAAATTTTGGCCTGTAACTCAATTATGAATATGTAATTAAGCACTGGCGTTAATGGGCTAGTTATGAGCGTCATTCATCATTGTAATGTACACATAGCGTGCCACTAATTGTATACATTTGAATTCAAGTTGATTGACTTTATTTGTTAGTTTGTATTTGTAAGAGCAATTATTCACTATGATTGCTTCTCATTCGATTTATTGATTGCATAAAACTTCTCTTCTTAAATTAATTTCTTGTTCACTGTAGCCAACTATATGACACTTTTACAATTCTACCAACTAATAAAGAAAGTTGAGACATATATATATATATTTATATATATATATATATATATATCCTATACATACTATATACAGTATACAGCGTATGCACGCACAATTAGATAAAAAAGAGTGCTATAAATAATTGGCACGCTATTTTCCCATCAACTGGCCATATCGCATTCAAATTATGCTCAATAATGAATCGTTAGAGGATATTTACCTGTACAAATTAATTTTTGAATGATGTAATGGATGTCGTTATTGTATATCGATTAATTGATTGATACGAACCTTTCGTGTATGTTAATGATATATTAATGTGAGGCTTACATATTTTTTATGAAAAGATTTACGTTTTGATATAATTTCGATAACAACTCGTCAAACCTAATCTTCCCTGACATTCAGTTAGTTATATAGCTCCTAGATCACTTCAATGTGCGGACAAAACGTCGGCGGGAAGTGAGAAATTAATTCTTCGTTAAATGGAGCACTGTATAAGCCCTTAATATACTTGTAAAGTAGCTTTCAATTTATATTTATATTCATTACATACGCACAAAGTGGCAAAGAGAAAAGGCAGTCATGGATCACAAACTGATCACAATAGCAAATGATTGATAATCATACTTGCTTTGTTACAACTAGAATTAGAGACTACAGCTTTCCTCGCTCTAAATAAGCTCTGTGAATTATGTAACGCTCGATCCAATTACATAGAAAAAATTTCTTTTGTCAATATTTTTTCATGAAAAATACTTTTTGAATGGCATATCTCATTTCGCCTCAATCAAATGAAAGTTGTTCTGTAGTTAAAAGCTGAAATATATGATGTATAGTTTAGAATAATTAGCTTTCTTCAGAATCTTTAATTATAGGCCTATATAATCGTAAATTAGAATGACGTGTGAAAAGAGTACCCATAGGAAAGAAGTTGCCATTATCTTCCGCCCAGGACACTTTTCTATGAAGCCCAAGCGCGCGCTCTTTCATTGCGTGTCTAAAAAATTCATGAGCATCTAGTTTGAGTAGTTTATACACTTTCAATACATCTATGTGCACACTCTTCTTCAACCATTTGTCTGTGGGCCGAGGTAATTTTTTAAAATACAACCATAAGAACAGTTAAAGAATAGTCATAATGAGGTAGGCGTATTAAAGGCGCGAAAACTTTTATAAGCCGTCATACAAAAGCTCGCAAGCCCTTCATATAAGGAATTATTGCCGCCATAAAACGTCATAAGAAGGCTCTGTACCCTTATAGAAGCGTATTTGCTCGCTATTCGATACTATACGTTGTCGGCCGACATCAAAGACAATCCGATTCTTATGGGCTTTTTGTGTTTTTAATTGCGATGTTTACTCAGTTTCAGTGCTGTTGTTTCTATGCATTCGTTTATAATGGGCCTGTATCAAAATTGGCGGGTCCGAAAACTTTAAATATTTATTTGAAAACGGAATTTCATTATTTAATATTTTATGAAAGAACATTTCTGCCCCCTTAGTCGGAGAGAATTTTGAAGTCTTTGAAAGTTACTTTTAAAAAACTCTTATTATAACATCATATACTGCGACAAAATTAACATCTGCAAAGTGGACTGAAAATCATTCAAAAAAAATTGCCATTTTATTGTTCTTTTAAATATAAAATATAGCCTATTACGATATGAGAAAATTATGCATGATTTTAAATGTAATAGAATATGTATAAAATTACAATAATTCCTATAGAATCATTTCAGAGTTTGAATTATGATGTTTAAAGCTCTAATTAGATTTTAAACCAACTGAATCCAAATAAATGAATTTTGGGTTTAATAAACTGTAATATTGATAAATCTTGGTTTTATTGCACTTTAATTTGCTTGTATTTTCAATTACCATAGTATCTTATTACAGAAAGATTAGCAGAAAGGTTATAGAAAGTGTGCTATAGGTTTATTTATATTTCTGTTTTCGAAATAGCATTTTTTAAATTATGGTTTAGCAATTGTGAACGCGTAGTTTATTTTGTTTTACAAGATTTTTCATTTTCGACGTCTTTAAATAATACACTGAAGAGATTACTGCTTCGGCTCCCAAAGCTGAAATATATACGTTCAAAATATACATGTAAGATTAAAATTTCCATTAACTTAAAGTAACTTTACCCAAGTATTAGATGGAGCATCTCTATGCAGGCCAGTATCTTTGTTTTCTCTTTTCATAAATCCCCTTAATACGCTCCAGTCAACTGCAGATGTTTCATTTCTCTGTTCCTCTGAATGTGGAATTATACCCCCGGTAACTGATATGCTGCTTGCCGAGCTCAAAGTAGGAGCATCCTGCCAATGTCGTTTTTTGTCATAGGCGGCGCTAGTAAACGGTCTAAAGCTCTGGTTGTCGGACCAGCTATCTTCTGAAGATCCTGCCGTCGACTTTCTATAGCATCCACAAACATAGCACAACAAGAGGACCAACAGAACTATTAAAATAACACCAACAACAGACATAACACTAGCCAGTATAACCTTCCAGTTGTCAGACCCGGAGGTTTCAGTAGGAGGTTTTTCAGGTGTTCTGCCAATCAGTATCATCCTTTCATCAATCATAAGATTTTTCAAAAATAATCCTTGCGAATCATTACGCAGTGCATTTTTCATCTCAACCTCGGTAGCTCTCATACTATCATTTGTAGTAGGCAGCAAAAGTCTTATGTCATAATTAACAACGACTGATCCAGCGCTAAGATTAAAAGTAAATTTAACTTCAATGTTAAATAGCTATATCAATTGCATTCAACTCACGAAAATTCTATATTATGAACTTTTACAAAGTACTTGTTTAGAGTTGATGATATGAAGAATTGAGTAAGCTGTTGGAGAAACCATATTTTAAAAATGTAAATATTAATAAAATTGTCGAACCGCATCTGTTGCTTCTAGTGTCAAATTTTCCTTTATTGAAGGTGTAGATACAACATCTTCATATTTATAATTCAGAATGCGAATAGTAGCTGGATAGTCAAGCGGAAGAGTGGACTCCGAATCTATATTCAGTTTTGTGGCATCAAGTTGTAAGTTTTGGAGCCATCTCGTTTGGTTACGTTTATCTAGTGATTCAATCATCTTTGTAATTAAATCTTTCATTTCTGAGTCAGTAAACTGCTTCAAAGACAAAATTGTATATTTGCATTCGACTTTATTGACTATGTCTGGAGTTTCAGTGAATTTACTGTTTTGGATAAAAATGTCATGTATCTATATGAAATAGTGATAAATATAGTTTTGTTACCTAAATGTTATGTCGGATACTTTTATGAATTCTGATTTGCTGATACTCTGAATGCTGTAAAAGTTATTAAGAGCAGATATAGTGTCTATTAAAAGTTCAGTATATTTGGAACTCTTGTTATTCATCAGATCATCTTCAAAATCCCAATTAAGTATATTAATTTTTGCTGGAATACTATAAATTGTAAGCTTTTCACTGCCGTACTTAATTCCGCTGATATCAATTGATAAACCATCCAGCCTTCTTTCAGGAGGCTCAGTCAATTTATTAAACAGCTCTTTGACAATTTCTTTTTCATTACCGAGATTTTCAATTACTAAAGTCTGATATTTAACGAGAATACTACCAAAATCATCCCTTAAAAAGTTAATTGTGTCATATATAAAGCGGTAGATGGCGTATTATCTTGGCAAATACTTACTCAAACTTGAAATTGGTCAATTTATAGAAGTTTTTGGCAATCGCGGAATTTTCGTAAAATGCGTCGAGCTGGAAAATTTTGAAATTTAATTATGTTGCACAGAAAATTCTTATTTTGATTTTTACGGCTTTTTTCGTTTCTGACGTAATGTTGGCTTTATCCAAATTTGAAAATTTCCAATCCCTAGTACCCAAGCTACAATCTACAGTAATCAGTTTTGTATTGTACACTTGATCAGTATTAAGTCCAACACTTAAAGTTGAAGGATCCACTATGAGATCGTTTATCCATCTTTCACCTGATTTTATAATAAAGATTGTATGGAATTCCAAACCCAGAGCTCTAAAGTCTACAGCTTCAGTTGAATTTGTATACATGTTAAATTGAACGTTTATATTGTTGGATTGGTCTCTGTTTATAGGTTATTGTTATAATTAAATAATTAATGATGAATTTTCTAAGTCTTACGTTAATTGATAGTCGTTGACTCTTAATAAGAATGGACTAAGAGAAGTCTTTGATATGAGATTCACCAGCTAAAAAGCATTAAAGTAGTTATTATTTCAAAAAGAATACATGAGACATACGGCTTCATCTATCTCCTCTGTTATATTTTTGTATTTAGAGGACATTGTGTCTGCATACTCAGAAGTCCATGCCCTGTTTGTTATAACGATTTTTGAACCAATTCTTCGTATTCCATTAAAAACGTCACAATGGACTCCAGAATAGGCATAACTGCAAGTGCATTTGTAATTCAGTCCTGTCAACTCAGTGCATTTTCCATTGTTCTTGCAGAGCGTTGGGGTACAAACAGACATGTCGCTTTCACAACGAGAACCATTAAAACCTGATGTACAATTGCAAAAAAATCCGTTGACTTTGTCGGTGCAAATACCTCCATTACGGCAAGCAGAATCTCCTCCATGTAGTATTGGATAATGAGAGCATTCATTTATTTCGGTACAGTTTCCATTGGCAAATTCGTAGCCGGCTTCACATACACAAGTGTACCTGAAGTCGAAAAGAAATTTAAAACTATGAGAAAAGTAAAATAAACTTTTCTATTAACCTTCCCTGTTCATTTTTACATTCACCAAAAGGTTGACAGAGATTGTTATCTAAACATTCATTTATATCTTGTTCACAAGAACCACCTTGATAACCAGCGGGACATTGGATACATCCAGTTTTTGCATCACAATCATCAGCTGACAAACATTTACAAGAATTCAAACAATCTTTTCCCCACTTCCCTATCGGACACTTCTGACAGGTACGCTTGTCCTCAAGTAAAATAAATCCTGCATCGCAAGAACAGACATATGAACCATCTGTGTCTAAGCAAGTTGAATTTTCTTTGGGACTGCATGAATGAGTATTAGTAGAACATTCATCGATATCTGAAAAGAAAATCAGTATATACTAGAGCAAAATCTATAATGAAAACCTACTTTTGCAAGTTTTTCTGTTACTTTCCAAAATAAAACCATTTGGACAATCACACTCATTTGGGTTAAATTTGCAAATGTGAGAACACCCCATCAAATCACACGAATCTTTGTTACTTGACATAATAGTGCAATTATGGCGATCTGAGTCAAGCACATATCCATTTTCACAGGAACATGCAAAAGATCCTATATTGTTCGTGCACTTTTGTTGACATTTATCAATGTTCAAGGCACATTCGTCCAAATCTTTGCAAGCATAAGAACCATTTTTCTCGTAGCCAGAAGGACAGTTGCAGGTATATCCGCCAACTATATTGTTACATACAGCTGGACTTTTGCAATCGTTGGTATTAGGAGACGCACATTCATTTAAATCTGAAAAGTATATGAATTTATAATCAAAATTTTATGATTTTTTATGAAAACTTTTGTAAACTAAACTATACTTTGAGCACAATCACGTCATGTATTACGCCTAAATATTAACACTTTTATCAGAGATGCTAATTGTACTTAAACCCGCCAGCCTAATAATTTGACAATAGATGTAATATCTGGTTTTATATTATCATGTTTTTCTCACCTTGACACTTTGCTTGCTTTTCCACATTAGATGTATTACTCTTAAAATCAGTATAACCAGGTGGACATGATGAACAGTTATACCCAACCTTATAAAGTTTGTGCTCATCAGCACTTAAGTCTGTACAGTTCTGAAAAACATCAGCAGTCTTTAAGTCAGCGTTAATAATAAACAATGCTTAGTTAACCTGAAGTTGAAGACATGGCGCGTTCTGACAACCATCATAATCATCTTGACAACTCTCTCCTTCATATTCCCTATCACATATGCACTCAACAATTAAGAAAGAGTCAGTATCATTGTAAGCCTCTCTAGGTTCATCCCAATCACATTTACCATTACCTGAACAGTTACATAGCTGAATATCTATTACCAGTTCTGATGATGCTAATCCTTCACTATCTACGGCCACAAAACTTAAGAAACTATCATACATGTCTGATATGACAGTCCATCTAAAAATCCCTGTTACATTATCAAATAAGGAACCATCGGGTAAGGAATTCAAACTCCTAAATACAATAGTTTGATTGTCTGAATCTGAAGCATTCAGAGTAAACTGATAGGAATTATTAACTTCAACTTTAAGAGTGGTAATAGTATCAACGTCAAAAGCTGGTGGAGTATTAGAAACTTTCTTTTCTTCATCAGTTTTCTCGTCATTATAATTTTTTGTGTTGTTTGCCAATTCTTTATTCTTTGTTATGGCATAATCGACTTTACAAATATAGCTATCGCCGCAAAACTGATTCAACGCATCCCTTTCAGTTGCATTCATCTTTGCAAACTCTTCATCGAAGAAAAGAGGTTCAAACGTGTCAATTTCTTGATTAACTGATGAATGACTCTCCAAAATTGACGTGTTGTAAAAAAATACACTGTCTTGGGCCGTTGTGCGCCACAGTTTTCCATATGTAAAAAGCTCCCTTTCAGTTGAGTTTTCGCTGAGAATTGTTCCATCAGGTTGAACAAAATCATCTGACATATTTCCATTAAATGTACCTATTAAACCAGAGACTGATTCTTTCTTTAATTCTTCAGGTAAAGCTATCCTTATGTCTAATTGCTGAACTTTTGCCTCTAAAGAAAGAGAGATCTCTGAAAAATTTCAAAGTTACAATGTTGAAATATTTTATTCTATTATAATATTTACGGTTTCGAAAGACGACTTGCAGAGAACTGTTACTCTTACTTAATGTTAAACCGTTGTCTGAATAAAGTCCAGTTTTTAAAGGATCGTTCCACCAGGAAGAAACAGCATCGGTAGCATCATTAATGTAAATTAATAAATCTGCGGAATTTAAAAATGAGTTTTTATGCAGACTAAAGTTAAAATTTTTTACTCTCTCGTAAATCATCTAATTTAACTGTTATTCTTGCATCATCATGGTATTCTCCAGCAACACCTGAAAATATAGTTGCATCCGTCGGTTCATTCTTCTGATTTAATGCTTTAGCAGTTCGAAATTGAAGTTTGAATTTTGTAGATTTTATCATCCAAAATTCTCCAAAACCGTTAAAAACATACTGCTTCCCATCTGCTGTTCTTATATGTGGATCACCCATAGCCCATGTTAACCTAGGAAATATATATCCCTGGCATGTGCTTCTTTTCCTTTTTTTATAGAATTTTGAACACATCGTTTCCTGTATAAAAATTTTAAGTACCTTTTACATATAAATATTACTTTTACATACAGAAAGACAGCAATCTATTTTCGGCTGTAGATCAACTTCTTCATGCCACGCAGGATAGAAAATTGGGTTAAAAGCCCACAGAGAACCATCATCATATTTTTTCCCAGTCATCAAAAATCCTCCCCGAAAAATATCATAGCAACATTGCCTACTTGGTGCAGTAAAATATTTTGGACCAGGAAAGAAGGGTGGCATAATAGAATAAAAACAGATTGTCCTTCCTGGTTTTGATGTTGTTGCATCAATTACAAATCTAAAATCTAAAAAAGCAATAAACCTGAAATTGGAGAAATATGTGATCTGCTATTAGCAATATATCATATATCATAGAAACATACCCGTGACAAGGACACGAAGGGATCGTTAAATCTGCGTCCCGAAGTTCATCATCATATAAGATTGACTCAGCCAAAAATTTCCGGCAACGATATTCAGGTAACTCTCGTTCACAATTTGTGTCACTTACTTTATAAATAAATTTTCCAGCCAAGTCTTTGTAACCAAAATATTTTAATATCATAATTTAAATAAAATAAACTGCAAGACTTACTCGTATTGCCATAAGTATTCTTCAAATTGAAAGCTTCTTCATTAGTTTCAACACCTTTCCCAGAAGCGTAATGGTTAAAAAAACCATAATTTCCATCAACAGGCGGAGCCTGATAGCCAATTGAGTATGCTGGATATGGCGTCCATGTATTATTACCGTAGACTAGAATAATATAAGATCTATAAGTTCTCTGATCAGTTGTCAGTACAAGTTGAAAAGTGTTGAATTCATTTTTCGGAATATTTTCTTCATATGGCCATTTTACCAAATTTTTCCAAGTTATAACAGTCACTAGCGATGGTATAAAGTCTCCTTGATTAGACACCGTTGTTTTTATATCATGTTTTACCATGTTAATAACTTTAGTTGTTAATTCAGAACCTTCGAAAAAATACGGATCATCTTGCTGATATACAGAATAATAAACAAGGTTCTTATCATTATCATTTCGTCCTTCCGAATCAGCCCAAAACGGTGCTATAATAGGTACTTTAGATAAGTAACCAGATAATTTCATTGGAAATTTAACGGGATAGGGTGATTGAAAGTTATTCTTGAAGGTGATATATCCATTTGAGTTTATCTGTTTCATTGAAATACTCACATATATATTGTTATTCATCAAATTGGTATAAAGTTTACGTAAAATTTTCTGTAAATTTTACAGTTAAACATGAAGCCATGCTTGATACGGATTCTATCAGATGAGTAGTCATCCTGAGAATTAAAAACTAAGTCCTGTGTCTCAGCTGGTCCATATGGGAATATTTCAGGAACAAGAACTAGAGTGGAATAATTTGAATTATTCAGTACTAATTTAAAGATAGGTTCTCACTTTTAGAACAATTGGCCCCTCTGAAGCCGTCTATACATTTACACTCATATCCGTCACTGGTAGGGATACAAGTACCCCCATACTAAAATAAATATATATGAAAATTTTTTTCTCTGTTTATAATTGGTCAAACCTGGCAGTTAACTCCATTACAATTCTGAATAGGAATTGCCGTAGTGGGTGCTTTAAAAAAATGTTTTAAGGAGTAATTCTTAATGATTTAAGTAAAAACCTGCAGTTGTTTCTCCGGATCCATTGTCAGCCAAGTCTAAAAAGCCATCATTGGTGTCAAAAATTAAAGGATCCAAATTTGAATCTGTATTGACTGGACTGTAAATAACGAATAAACTCAAGATAAACGTGGAGCAAGTTATCATCATTATAAATCAGCTATCATAAATGATTTAAAGTATAAGTCTCTATTCTTTTAATTTCCTTATAACACAGCTAGCTTGAAGAATATTTCATATCCGTTAAAATTGATTCGTCAACTATTCTACGATCCCTCTTCTAAGTGCGAATTTTTCGCTCACTGTATTTATACCCCCCTAAAAATAGCGACAATTGTATTCAAATTCATTCTTTTATTAATCGATATAAGAATATTCCACAGACCTTTAGATAATCAACAAACCGCGACCTTCCTTTATTATAATGTTGGTTTTCAAGATTCACACTAAATATTTTGTATTAATACATTTTGGACGACGTTATCAAAACATCTTAAAAGAATTATTTTCAAATTAGTCGCAACTAAAATAAAGCACTTGTCACTTTGTAGTTTTGAGTATTTGTTGCGTTAAAATAAGATAGATTTAATTACAACCGTTTGAATGAGGTTTATTCCTAATCAAAAGAGACATATTCACTTTCGTCAGTGCAAAAATTATATTTCGCAAGACAAAGAACTACACTATAAGCCGTTTAAGTCAAATATAATACTGAACGTACGTGTTGTTAGCAGCTGATTATTGCAGCACCTATATGCATATATAAAAGTTTAAATGTAAATAAAATCAAATATAGTTTAGAAAAAGGACAGCATTTAAATTATACAGTATTTTCCAAAAGTTGAAGATCTCGATTTTCCAATTCAACCGCAAGTTGAGCCAATTCTTCAGTGAGTTCTTCGTTCTTTTTTTGAATTTGTTTGTAGTTCATTTCCAAGCATTTGTGATATCTCACCACTTGACGCTTTTCAGCAATCCACTGGTGTTTTTCACGCTCAAAAATATCTTTCACTTTTTCAAATTCCTGCTTCAATATACCAAAATTTTCTTCTTCCAGGTTTACTTGACATTGAAAATCCACACCAGATTTATTGAAATTTGGATAATAATTTCGTTGAATGTCAAAGTCCTGCTGCAATTGGAGTATATCACAATTATTACAGTCAAGTTTCGCTTGTAAATTTCGTACAGCATTTTTCAATTGCCGATTCTCTGCTAATAAGTTGATATTTGATTCTTTTAAACAAGCTATTTGCAGAGTCAAATTTTCTTCAATTTTTCTGGCGCGCTTGCTTATATCTCTTAAACGAGATTGCCACTCACTCCTTTCACCTTCCAAACGTTTTTGCCAATGTTCACTCTTTTCCTCATAAACTTTTAAGATAGCAGTTTCATTCAGAGCCATTGTCTTTCTTAATTGTATTATTTCGTTCTCTCTCTCTCGAAGCAAATTTTCAAAATCAGCTGCAACTCCACTATCACTTGGCGAGTGGGTTCCGAAGCCTTGCAAAAGTAAAATTTATTTATTTTTATATTTAAAGATTAATATATAATACTTACTTGTTGCTGTTTCTGCTCTTTGTAAAGACGATGTAAACCGACGCGTTGGGCTCAAAACAACTGGTTTAAAGGCAATGGGCCGTATAATACTTGAAATGTTTTCTGCATCCTATCAAAAACTGTTTTAGCTAAATTCAAAGTAATTAATATCTAACAAACCGCATTAAGTCTTCCAGAAACCGGAGTTATTACAGGAGGATTTCTGGGTACCTTATCTATGTTATCATCACTCCTGAAGTATTTCATATAATTTAAGTTACTTTCAGCATTATCAATTGCTTGTTCTAAAGAATATGGAGACCAAGTTCGTCTGCGATCTGTATGTAGATATTTTGTGCTCCCATGTACAGGTATTATTTTTTTTATGGCCGAATCATTCCAATCCAGGTTAGAAAAATTCTCGTCTGATTCTACTATTCTATTATCTTGAGCCCGATTTAACGGAAAGAGATCATTGCTAGTCATTTCTATAGAAGAATGAGAGTCGCTTGTTTTAGAAAAACATCAACCTGCCAGATTCATCAGTCAGTGATCTTCATTAAGATGGCTTTTAAATGCATCCAGATATAAATGTAACTTTTGTTCAACAGATGAATTCAGAAATAATCCTTTGCCATTTATGTTGCTGTCAGCAATTTAGTAGTGGATTTTAAATAAATTCATAGAAAAGCCAAAACCTTAAGTTTTCTTCACAGAAGCGCTCTTTTACGCATGCGCAGTCATGAATGGGTTACCACTTCCTCTTCACAATTGCTTTCCTTTCTTTCGTCACAAAAGAGTTGGTACAGGACGCATACTAAATTATAAAATTTACGAACATGATTTCATTACATATCAAAAAGGCGCATTTTTCAAAAAACTTTAAAAAATATTTTATTGCATACATTTTTTATTGAAAAACAATAAAGATATAATAGGATATGAAATCGAAAGTAAATACCAATTTTTCTATTTAAAATAAATCATCAGGATTATCATATTATACAAAAGTATTATTGTTAAGAGCGAAATCATAATTTCCAGCCAAATGTTTTCATTTTTTCATAAACAAGAAGTTTATTGATTCTTCAGCCCGTATCGAAGGTTCCAAATAATTCCGTAATGAAGATTTGTTTGAACTATAATCTTAGATGAGAGTATAACTTATAAAAGCAAAAATGTATTCTTCGGGTTTTTTACAATCAATAGATGTCGCTGTGTGTGATATCTGCGCCCTCTCTAGTACGATTGTTTTAAGCTATTCTGAATTTTTTTACGGATTTACTGAAGATATCAAACTTAATAATTGATTACAGTTTTGATATACTTTCATCGAAGGACCACAAGTGAAATTTTTGGACGTTTAGCAGCTACTCTCAGCTCAAATTTTTAGTACATTAGTAGTATATTTTTTGATCTATTCACTCAGATTCTGTGTAATTAATACAATATAATTTAATAAGGTGAAAGAAATCTTTGTTACTTAGGACCAGAGCGATAAAAATGTGCGTTAGACAGACAAGTCGGACGAAGAAAACGGCTCGCAGGCAGCCAAGTTAGACACGTTTGGCGCAATGTGGTTGCGTTTGGTGGTCACGCGTACTTGCCAAAGCCGACTTGCAGCATTCGCCTAATGTCTGTGCCAGATGCAAAATGTCCGATTTTGCTCGTCTAATGAATTCATCAACACCGTCCCTGCCTTTGATCTTGATGAAGATAAGAGTGTCCTAACGTCCACTGGCCTGCAGACGTTTCATTTTTAAACAAGGTGTTTTGAGAAATTCTCACCGCCATGCATGCACTGGCACATTCTTTCCTCGTCAATATTTACGTCTAACTGTCCAGTTTGCTTTTCATCTAATTCTGCTGGGAGATGTAGGTATATATATATCCGCACGTAAAATATAATTTGAGAATTAAAGCAAACGAGATTTTTTGTATTTCGAACACGAGCAGGAAAACGTTTTTTCTTCTTATAAATATATACAAAAAAATATATTATGGGTGGTCTTGTACGCGTTAGAGAGCGACCGGCGTTTGTAGTTTGTCAAAGATGCGGTTACGTGAATACTGCTGTCATACTATGCCTGCGGCGGTAGCCATACCAGCTTTATCTGAACCATAGTAGTACAAGGATGATGAGGATGCGGTAGGAGGCGGAGCTGAGAGATGGTACCTGCTGTTTGCTGTTGTTGTTGTCGTTGCGGTATTGCGGTCATAATCGGTGTAAAATCTGCCGTTGTTAGCTGCTGCTGCCGCTGCTGCAAATTACATACTCGTTAACTTGGCAAACTGCACGCATGCTACAAGTTACGTCATTGGCGCCAAACGCAAATCTTCCCACACAGTATTAATAGGCCTACCTACTAACAGGCGCGAGAAATTGAATACCAAACAAACGACAGCCAACCGACTGCTACAGTCCTATACGCGGATATATATTACTTGTCTTGTCATTTTTAGCATAGCGGCAAACACTTTCTGAAAATTACCTTCGTTTGCGCCGCGAAAGCGGAGCGCTGTCGTTGTTTGGCCGCTTTTCTCTGCTATACAACGTAAACAAACGCTTGACAAACTTTTTCCGGAGGCTCTAATAGAAGCGAAGAGAACAGCTAGGAGATTCCTTTATAAAAGGTCCATTGTATTCGCTGTTCTCTCCCTCTTTTTCTTTCTTTTTACATATAGCATGCCAGTTGGCAACTCGAGATGACTAGATAAGGTGTACAGGCATCATCGCCTACATTTTTCCTTTGGCATCCTTATTCATTTTGTCTATACAATCCTTCGTTCTCTCTCTCTCATTTTTGCCTTCTTTCATTCTTTTTCTCTAAATTTGTGCCTATCTAAGATTCGTCTCTATCGCTCTCGTGCTTTCACGCATAGAAATTTCTAAACGCTGTCATATAACTTAAATACAAACTCCGTATACAAATAAATATACACCCAAACTTTCTTTCCTAATCTACGATGATTTTCTTCTTATGCGCTATTTATATTTTCAACCATATATTATATCTTTAATATTTCATTGCTACATCATTTTTATACAGAAAGATTTATTATACGCTTCTTTTAAGATAATTTTTTGTGATATTAGTCGCTCACCATGTTTTCGCTTGACCTCAATAAAAAAATTTAGATATTGACATAATAATTTATAATAATCTTATAGATGTTATTTTTCGTTTTTTTTTCAAAACGATTTATTTCCATCCAATTAGCGAGCAACGAGCCACTCGACAGCTGACCGCGATAACGCGTTGTGCGTGTTTTCATTATAACAGCTATATGTCGGCAGGTGTAGGCCTCCTTGCACTCTTATATTTTTAAATTCAAAGCACTCACCGGCAGCAAAATGGTCGCCTTCACTTATATTTCCATATTCTCCCTCCTGCTTAACATACGCCTTCATCCAACTATTTCTGTCAATCGCACATGACGACGAATTGTAGTCAGACGATATTGGAGGTAACCCAGAAGTCGCCTGATGATGATGATAATTGTAGTCATAGGGATTTACAGCATGAGCGGTCTGTTGAGTCATCATATCATAGGAGGTGAGCATCGTCGGCGCCAAATTCGTCGTGCTGGAATGTGGGGCAGGAGGAGGTGCAGCTAGCATTCCAAAGGGCTTAAGAGCGCTTTGACACTTTCTGCGAAAACCACGGGGTCTTCTTCTGAAAGAACCCTCCTCAAACATAAATTCAGCGGTTGGGTCGATTGTCCAGTAGTGGCCTTTGCCTGGTCTACCGAGGCCTTTAGGTAATTTTATGAAACATTCGTTCAATGACAAATTATGACGGACCGAGTTCTTCCAACCCTGGTACTGTCCCCGAAAGAATGAAAATCGAGACTGCAAAAATTGATAAATTTCGCTTAAAGTACACCTTTTACTCGGAGACGCTTGTATTGCCATAACAATAAGAGCAATATACGAATAAGGTGGTTTCTCAGATCTTCTACATTTCTTTTCCTTATCTAAATCTTCCTTAGTTTCCGGAGAGGAATTTTTGTGCGGACTGGAATCGTCTACTCCGCTATCATCCATGGTACTTTCGTCTTTTCTTCTAGCTTTTGCGGACTCCTCTAAATTAGAACCAATTGAAGGTTCTGTGTAACCATTCAGTGTTGCGTAGGCTAAATTTCCGTAGCTAGAATTTGCGGTAAACGCCCGAGAGTTGACTTGTGAAGTAGAATATTCCATTTTGTAGTTTGTAGCGCATTCGTTCAGTTGCTATTTAAATGAGGCCAACTTTTAACCAACCAGCTACTAGTTTGTAGGGCGAGTCCAAAATAAAAAATTCGGGGGTGTCATCACATTTGATATCGGATGTTAAAACGTTTTGGCTCGGTCGCTTGCAGTCCAACCAACTGGAAAATTTATTTTACCACCCTTAGCTGCCGAAAACTTAACATTTTTTATAGTTAATATATTCTACAGGGAAAATTATACAAGTAGTTTGATTTGTTTTCTCAGATTCTGTGCCGTAAACGCATAAGCAGGCACGCGCCTCAAGAGAGCTTCTGGTCGTCTTTAAGTTGATAACGCACTCATTTCTTAATCCTTTCATCTATTCGCCACCTGTACAGTTTTCAAAGGTTGGGGAAAGTTGCTTTGCGCACTTTAATACACTAAACGATTAAATCTTGAGAAAACACACATACTGGGAGAGGGATACTAATAATTACTCTTAACAAGAATATTATACCAATACAATATGCATAAATTTTTTTAATGGAAATTTCAAAATTAACAAGCAGTAGAGAAGCTTCTTGATGAAAACGTATACGGACTGCGCGCAAGTCGGTTTATCTCTTCCTGGTTCCTGCGCTGTGTCTAGTTGAGTGATGATATGTTGCCCCAGCATCAAATTCTCGCTTATCTTCCTTCAACCGATTCTTTTGTCATTTATCACGGCATAGTTTGTTGCTTTTATCGCTTACGCTGTTTTTTAACATGCAACTTTTGGCGCGTTGCTTCATTTATTAAAAAAATTATAAATTGATCTCTCAAATGAAAAAAATTGAAAATTACGTTGAGCATCTTAGATATTTCGAATTCATTAGAAATCAAGTTTGGTTGACGCAGACTTCGCACAGCTGCATCAACAGTGCACACAAGCTCGAGGCACCTTACACAATCGCCTGCAATCGTAAATGGTTCAGAAAACGGCGCTAATGTCAGACCGGCCGTCACTTGATATAACGTAAACACTTACAGCCTCTTGACCGCTGTCCACTAGCCACGTGTGTTCTTGTAGCTCCATTGGTGGTCATTATCAAAGTTGTCTTTCATTAAACTGGTATAGGAAAGAGAGAGGAATTCATATATTGAATTTAAATTTTTTTGACAAGTGAAAACATTATATGCCAAACAAAAATACTGCGAAATTTATTCTATAAATTTTGCTCATCAACCTGTATAATATTAAAAAGAGTACTGAGCAATAACTTAAATATGTTTAAGGACACTAAATAATCGTATATAGGACCAAATCATGAGATTGAGCGTGGTATATAGGCCTAAATCAGACTGCGTTGATTGTTTATTTACAGAAAAGCAAACGGTTCTCTCTCAGCTATTCGCACAGACGAATCTTCTCTCTCTAATGGTTCCGTTAATGGCCACGCTATTGAGTACTTTTTTCTTTTTTTTTCAGAAGCATTCTCCAGAATTATTACGAATGTTTTTTTTTGATTATTCAAAATGTGTAGGTTCTAGGATAATCAAGTTAGTAATATTATGGAAAATTAGATAGTTCTAGATACTTGTATTCATACGACTCTTACACAACATACAGTATACCAAGTCTATAACTTGTATATACGTACGGAACATGTCAAATGTCACAAGCATGTTTATTTTGTTTTGAATTTATAGTCACCGAGACAGTAGAACCAGAAATAGACCCTGAAATTCCAGAAAAACTAGGACACTTTGTATCGTAAAATGTATTCTTTGGTGTTACATGAGAAAAGATTTTATAATTAAATCAAACAATTATAGATTGAAGGTTTATGAAATGTACTTAAAACTACTTCCTGGGGAGAATAGGTTTATGTATTCCATAAAATAAAACTGTGCTACCAATAGATATCATAACTCTTTAGCTATTTGAATAAGCTATTCGTAAAATAATAATCCTTTTTGTAAAGCAAAATAGGCAAATGTATCTATCTAAGATATTTTTTAACTATTGTTCTCCCATCAAAAGCTACAGCTATAACTTTAAATGCTTTTAACTATCACACAAAACAATAAAAGGAAGACTATTTTCATCGTAAATGCTGAATAGAATGCTGAACAAAATGCGCATATCTAAAGAAGAATACTGGTCAAGTTTAAACATCAATGTAAAAATTACTTAAAAGTTGTTGCTTAAAATTCAAAGCACTCGTACAGCCATCTGTTGGCACAAAAGAGGTACAAATTCTCAAGAGAACTTTAGAACGTCGGTAAATCCTATTTCTTGCCAAATCATTGTTTTTGTTTATTAAGCACACAAGTGTATAAAATAAAAAAAATCCGATCGGTTTCTTAAATAAAAGAACAATAGAAGATTTTATTAAGTCTGTGATATTTATTATTTTCTTGAGTTATCTTTTTGTATTAAGATGAAAGTTGTATGGAATATCCAACTGGATTTCAGGGGAAAATCACAATTTTTATTATTATTGTATGTTTAATGATATCTAACAACTGTTTTAACAGGTCAAAAGTTTTAAAGACCAGAAATGATTGCAAGATGGCTTCTATCTTCTAATGCATTTGCGGTCCGAGGAAACTAACTACTCTTGGATGAAGATCTCCCTTAAGAATGAATTTTTTGGAAGTAAGATACGAGTAAAACATGAAGACGAGAATATTGTGTGTATCAATTTTAAACAAATCGCTAAGAGTAATTATTATTTAATATTAGATCTTAGAAACTGATGTGTACTCTTTTAGTTTCTTCATGAATAAATTTTACCTCTCATACTGCAAAATAGCATTATTTGAAAAAGAATTTAGAGGAAGTGAAACTGGAAGCCGAAAATGAACATATTCAAAGGTTTATAAACATAGGATAAGTTATACTTGTGCATAAGAAAAATCTTTGAAAAAACACGTTCCGTCCGCGTACAAACAGATATACATGATGCATTCTGCAAGTTGGTATATATTACTACTCTCCATTGAAGTTATACAAAAGTTCCCTAGAGCTCTGAGATATTAACAATGAAAACACAGAGAGAAATATGTTCTAGCCAATGTGGGTCAATAATAATTAATTGCACTAAATTACTAAAAAAGAATGCAGTATTTAGCGGGAAAACAGGGCTGCTCTGGAATGCAGTTCGATGAGTACTTAACCCATTCCGTAAATGAGAGAGCAAAAATATCTACCGCTGCCCTCGAAGAAAAGATAATTCAGGATAATTGGTAAAAATTTTCTTTCAAAAACCAAAATGTTAAATAATTTACACGACGGTAAGAAGTGACAAATATATGCTCTTCACAAGATAAAACTGTATTTGTAGGCAAACTACAAAAACAAAATTTTTCCCCTTAAAAAGAAATAACATTGGGCTAAGATTTATTATCATTTAACAAAAATTTTTAATAAGTGAATAATAACTATTGATAGCTCAGTCTAATAAAATTTCTATCTTTTAAGCTCTTGATTTAATACTGATTTCTATACAAACGCCATCTTTCAGCAGAAACAGTAACTATTAAAGTGACGTCATCTCGTGGACAATCCGAAACTAGTCGAGTAAATAAATTTTTCCACAGTTCAGACCGCTTTTCCTGTTAATGCTTAATAAACTAAATTCATATTTTTCTTGTTAGATATATCAGAGCACTAAACTAATGTATCCTACCTCGTGTTTTAGCAAATGAATTACAAAATATTTATTCCATAATATAAAAATTACATGAAAATGTTTTATTAGCTTAAAATAAAAAAGGTAGTTTTATAAAAATTGTACCAGAAAAGATTGTTTATCATAGTTTTCTCTTACAGATGGCGTTCTACTCAAAATATCTTCTTTCATGGCAAAAGGATATGACGTATTCTACAAGCTTGAAGTCACAGGCTTGCAATTTGACACCATTTGAATAATTCCTGGGATTAGAATACTTCATTCACAAAGTCCTATTGAAAAATTTGACTGAAAATAATTATCCTTTCTTATAATAATTGCTTAAACTTTCGGTACTTTACAGAGTTCCTATTGTTGTTGAACTTTGAAGAACAATACTTTATTAGCTTGTTCAACTTCAAAGTATGTTAATTAGCATTTTTTTTATTTCCTAAATTTTTTAATTAATTAATAATCTATTTATGTTAATTTAAGTTAAGATAGATATACCGATTTATATAATCAATTTCAAAACTATACCATTTATGTTTGCTTTTAACGTTAAGAATTAGCGAAAAGTTTTTCGAGATCACTATGTTCAGTTAATTGTAAATCATACAGAAATTCAAGGAGTTAATTGTCCCAAGAATTGTTACATTTATACAATAGGTATAGAGCATTTATAAAATAGACTTTTCAAGAGTCCAAATCATTCGACTTAAGTCAATATATCTTTTGAAAAACTACCTTTCAGCCATCGTTAAACCATAGATTGTTGCAATTTTGTTTTTCAATCTTCTTCGACTCAAAATCATTGCAAATATTCTATAATTCTCCAATGAAGATCAAAATAAGACAACTACTCAAATCGATAGGATGGAATTTATTAACTATGATAGTATATACTGTTTATGCATATTCTAAAACAACATCACATTTACAATAAAAAAAATCTATATTTATACAGGTTGTACAGGTCATGACGTAGGTCTTGAAGGAGGTGAATTCGGTGTGGAATCGGAGTCTGAGGCGGTTTCCTTTCCCTCTTTATGCGTTTTGACGTGCTTTGAGAGATGGTCGGAGCGCATGAATCGCTTGTTGCATACTGGACAGGCAAATCTCTTCTCTCCTGTATGGGTCCGTAAGTGTCGTTGTAATTCGTCGGAGCGAGTAAAGCGTTTACCGCAGAACAACCAGTTACATACGAATGGACGTTCGCCTGCATATACAGAGATTTTACTATAACTATCCCTTCTTATATCTTTCTACCACTCAAGAATTTTAATTTTAGTAATACACAGTTATAAAGAATAGAATGGCAGAATTTTATCGGCTAACACTATCACTATTTTTAAATTGACTACAGATGGCACCACTGCTAGTAGGAGACGCGCGCGAAATATGTATACTCGTTCTGCGACTTTACACACAAAGACAGAAATAAAAGAAATTTGGAAAATAAGAGTATTTTATTATCAGAAATCTTACCTGTATGCCATCGTAAGTGGGCCTTCAAATGAGACGTTTTATTATAGACCTTTCCACAACCTGGAATGTGGCAGGAGTGTATATTCCGCTTTCGCAGGTGAACGCCGGCAGGGCCTAGACGATCCGCTTCCTGGCAGTTGGGGCAATCGCACGTCGCTCTTCCTGTGTAACGCCTTTGGGAACGGGGAGACGGCATATTTGATAACGGACCATGAGTTGGTCGGGATAGGAAGACATCAGCCGAACTCTGACCAGAGGTTGTTGATGGCAACATACTCTTATAAGTGTCCTGTAGTAAATGTTGACTACCGGTTGGTAATAAACTGGCGTGTGTGGAAGACAGCGCCAAAGCTGAGTAATCCGGAGAAGTTGTTGAATGATAGTTAGTAGGTAGCTGGAGGGGTGACGTCGCATGCATGTCAAATGCTGACCAGCTCGTACCGCTGGTTCCACTAACTTCCCATGGCCAACTTGCTGTAGCAGCCGTGCTACAGCCATGATCTTTCATAGCTCCCCAACAGTCATAAGCTGGATGAGTTCTCGTATAAACGCTCAGTTGAGCCGACGCCTGATCACGTAGAGTGTCCGATTGACAATGCTGCAGCAATTCAGGAGGATAGGTAGACTTTGGCGTAGGATTATTCTGTGCACAAGACGGAGATGTTCGAAGATGTTGAGCAGGCGGTGACGGTACGCCCGAAGAAGTTGTAGAGGGGGATTTCTTCCAAGGGTGAAACCCCTTTCCTATAGCTGCATCTGCGAGAGGTGGAGGAGTTTTCGCTGTTATTTTGTTACACTGCGCTGCCAACATTGCTAAAGGAGCGCCAAGAGCCGATGAATCCTGAAAGTGACAAATCGGTCGCAGGTGAAGTCAATTAGCTATCAACGCTACAAACACACCACACGTCAACAGGATATGATTAACTCATATTTTCCTGCGTCTTTCCTAATTAGCTATACTTCCTCTAGCAATACACAACTATACTAACGTACGCCATAATTATTGCATGCTAACGAAAATGTGAAAATTGAGAAGGAGGGCGGCGGCTCGCAATGACCCAGAAAATTCTCAATGCACCTGTTTCAGAAACATCAAAATCGTAAATCGTTCTAAATTTCTCTTAAGCTAATCGATATAAACGCGCTTTAGCTCGATGAAAGGAGACAATCGACGATAATCACGACATAAACTTTATAGCTGAGAGAAGAGCTGGTGTGCGACAAAGACGAGGGAGAGAAAAAAGAGAGATTAAACCCTCCCCGTAATGCACATTCGAATCGCGCAGCTGTTAGCGTATAATTAGATATCTTTACTATCTACAGCTTATCGGTAGTCAGCCTGCTGTAGAATGTGGCCACAACTAATTCATCAAGTCGATGTCCATTTCAGAAATTGGCTCGAAAATCTAGTAAACGAGTTAGACGGCCAACCGCAGTATAGAGTTCTACTTGTATATGCATGATCGACAAACGTCTCCATGCCCTATTCGTCGATGCATACGGGCGCCGAATGGCGTCCATCAGTGATTTGCGGCCGATATTGCAGTCGTGTGAAAACTGTCAGATGTAAGCTCATTATTGGCGTCCCGACTGAGCAAAAAGTTAATGAGTTTGCATGTTGCAATGCCTCCCAAAGGAAGTTGGCGGAGGATTATACGTTTCCTTCTTTTCCATATGAGTTTTATACAATCTGGGTTTATCACTTTGTACCGAACGGCGCGAGACTACAAGTGCTACTTGAGCGTAGTAGAGTATGTTGACAAAGTTGAACGTGCCGCCTAAGGGCCGACTACTTAATCAGTATATATACACATACGCGTGTTCGAAACGTGTATAAGATCGTTTTATATAAGTGTACACATTTTTTTAGATTGCAAAATTCGGTCTACACTGATATAATCGCTGTTTTCGACATCAATCATTTACTTGACGTTCTAACTAGTTGAAAGAATAGAAGTCTTTTGAATAGACCCGCTTGCACCTGTATGTATATCCACAAAAAGGCTATGGCTATACCTTTTTCACTATATATAATTCATCCATCATTTACGCCTTTAACTTTATCCAATCATTCGAATATTCTCACCCGGGGTGGAAAAGAGCGTGCGCCTAACTTCTACTTCAAGATTCCAACAAACGAATTTATTATTTGTTATACACTTATAAACGCTTATATATGAAATTTTACAAAGGCGAAATAATATATTTTTTTACTCTAGACTATATTTTCTTAAGACTAATAAAAAAATTTGATAGCAAAAGCTAGAGCCATTTATCGCTTAACTCTAAAGTTATAAAACTAAGTATAAAAAAAATATATTTACCCCTAGCACTGCAGAAGTAGCCATGTACAAGAGACGGATATATAGTGAAAATATGTGGTTGAGGCGCTGGGCGCGTTAGAGACATGCGGCTCTCCTAAGCGACCGCCTAGCGGCCTCGATAGAGATCGACTCCAGCCAATCAGCGTTTAGTAAGTGTTTGATTGACAGTTGGCTAGGCGCTGCCAGCGAACTGCAAAGAACGCGAAAGACTGCATGCAAAAATTCATTGACTGCTCAATAGCAAATTGTACTCCGGCTCCAGGCAGTCGGGTTAACTTAACAAGTTTACACGAATCGAACGGTGTGTGTTATTGAGATATTTACTAGGTGTACATCTACATAGACCAAAATTATGATACATGTATTAAATATCGTTTGATAAGTTTATAATTAGTGTAGTTCACAAAGCAGTTTGGTGTGAGAAAGTTCCTGAGGCGCTCGCACCTGGTCTTCTACCGACGTTTCCATAGCTACGCCCTATACCATTCTTCACCATCATAATTAACGCGCTATGGCGCATACTAATAATTAATACGTATGTACATTAATTACATGTTGCTCGAGCACCGCTTGCTCACGTTCCAAATACCTTTACAGACAATCGAATTCATTTTGAGTTAATTCCACCATGGTCACTGTCATTTTAACTAAGATGCATTTTCGTGTATACAAATTATATCTTTCAAATCTTTAGGATGTATACATGCATGCTTGCATGGAATCTTTCTACATGAAAAACTTGAATGAAAACTTTCTTTTTTCATGTAAAAAATTCTTTCAGTGTCATTTCGGTTTGACTTAAATAGGCTATTCCGTACCACATACTTAAACGAAGAGGGTACTTTAAATAAGATAAAATCAAGAGCCAAGCGTGACGCCACACTAGCTTACGTAAGAGTTTTTTTTAAATCTGTTATAAGGGACACGGTTTATTTTAGACAATACTTTAATGCTTTAATGTGTTATATATTATGGGAGTACAAGAATTTTTACGCTGTTTATAATTGAGGACATTTTCCAACGTTCACGCTTCGAATATATCGGTATAAACACGCCGTATATGGAATAAATCACGCGTAATGGAATCGGAATTATCGAATGCACATATATAGGGTAGGGAAGAAGTGGGCGAGAAAAGGAATCTAATTAAAGAGTAGTCAGTCGGATTTTTTGCCACTTTTACAGGCGAAACGAAATGTTTATATCGCTTATTCATGCACTATAGCGACTAAACAATTTTCAGTATACATTATGCAAAAGGTCGATCGGTCGAAAGCCAGTAGTCTGAAACAATGATAGCTGATTTATGACGTAATGACAATGATTAGAGAGAATTATATCAGTTACAGGCAATTATAGAGACGCGCTGAGCGCCGAATTCCGACCCGATCGATGTATAACGTAAAATGAAAAACGCCGATCGTTGATTTTATCTGGCGTACTCGTTACGTCATAGAAGCGTCGGCAAGGCGAGAAAAAGACGTTAAATCGTGTCTATACCTTTCCCGTTTAGCGCGCAAATTACGTCACTTGGGTAAAACGATCAGGCTCGGCGGCTAACTTCAAAAAAAGAAGACGCCGCCGCTTGTTTAGATGCACGCGAGTCGTCGGAGGAAGGGGCGGTAGGCGGTAGCAGTCATCAGTCAGATGAATGAGAGCCGTGCAGATTTTTGGGCGTAAGTTAAGGCAGTTGCCGGGCGCCACATGGTGCAGAATTAGCCTCCGTCGACATTCTTATAGCAAACGACTCTGCAAGAATGATCATACGTAGCGCCCACCTCCCGCGGATTCAAGTGCAGGTGCTTTTTTTTTCAATTTCACTAAGCATTCCACTAGATACACTACACCATATATATCGAGCACGCACTCCTTTCCTAAATACTTTTACACTTTCCACTTTGTACTAATACAGCACAGTATAAAATCGATACGAAAGTGACTGACGGTCGAGCGTTCAAACGATGCAGTTGAAGGCTAGTTAGGGGCAAGTCGTTAAGGGTAATCTTGTACAATTTTCTCCTCTCAAGATCTCTACGTCTCTAATGCAGTCTGCTTGTCGTCGGCGGCGGCCCTTTCATTCGGTCGCTGCACGCATGTGTATGGTGAAACTTGGGTCACTTTGGCAATATAAAAAACTCGATGTAGTTATTATTTAAAAATTTATGAATATTAATTCACTAAGAGAAGAAAGATAACTAACAAAGCAAGCTAAAAAAACTACATCTTTCAAGATATAGATATACCAGCATGCAGCAGCGTGTGAGGCGAACACGGAGAAGGGCGTTATAAAGGCGTTTCAAAGCGTTACTTTCTTTGTATAAGTAAGGCAGAATAAAATGCTACGGTTTGCTGAAACTTTTTCGTTCAATTTCATCTGAATGGTCCATTCACGATACACTCTTTATTTCATTTAGTGCATTGCGGTATATTTATTAAAAGGATATATACACGCAAGAAAACAACGGCACATAACGAATGCGATTATACTGTCTGGGACACGCTACAGTCAGGAAGAGATCAATCGTTGCAGAGAGCGTTTCTCCGCCAATTCACCCTAATTATCTCTGCATGCACGCCTTCTAACTTCCTTCAGACGTCCAACGTCATTACACGGGAAGGCTTTTACATACAAAACTTCAACTTTGAATATCTTTCCTCAATGCTATGAGGAGAGGGCATTAAATTGACCACTCAGACGCTTGTCATTCCCTTCCGTATAGAATAGGAATTCAATTGCTTGCATAAATTAAGCAAATGCAAGCCCGCACAGAACAGAGATGAGCCTTAGGCGTAGTCATCAGCCCATGCCATAAAGCTGTCACTGGCCAATCTCTAACGCCCCCTCACGCCCCCTGGTGTGTCCTGCCGCCCATCACAATGAAATTGCTAGACGCCCGAGATTAGTTCGACTAAAGCGCGTCTAATGAAAGTTGAGAATAGTAGTTGTTACAATGCTTTAAATGATAGGCGTCGTTCATTGAAATATGACGTCGGTTATTATGACCTTTATATACGAGTGCTAGTGTATCGGGTTTTTCATAGTGAGTTTATAGTTGCTCCCCACTTTTTTACTTCAATGCGCATATTCATCATTTATTTTCCTGAAAAACCGCACAATCTCTTTTTCTCTTTTTGTCAGCCAAAAGAAGTTCACAGGTTGCGAAGGAGGAATACGTAGACGCCTCTAGCACGCGTCCGCAACACCCATCGCCCACCTGTTCACCCGCCCATCTCCATTAGCGCAGGCGATATGTCCGTGCACTGGTCCGTGCCGACAAGCACAACATTGATTTTCCAGTTTGAAGGAATCATGGTGAGTTGGGCAGGCAGAAAAGAAAGGCAGCGGGCGTGGAACATTTCACAGTGAGTAAATTCTATACCACATATAGGCCTGTTTATATGGTATAAATATATATTTAGTTACTTGTATATATATTTCTCGTCCCTCTTTATAAGTGTAAATCCGGTTTGCATTAAAGATACAAATTAGCTTAGTTTCGCTGACCCTTTAACACTGCCGCCGGCTCTGCTTTAAGTGCGCAGACAGTCGTAGACTTCCTCCAATATAGGTGTCAGAGAAGGATTCATTTGAACAGCTATTCCTTATATGTTACAATTAGGACAGGCTATTCAAACAAATAAATATTTTTTAGGTAAACAACCAATATGGAAGACCAGATAGGTGTGATGCAATTATAATAATAATTACATACGCGAGCGTATTTGAAAAAAGTGAAGAATAGAACTCTCTCTTCAGCTTAACCCATATTTAGAAAAAAATAGGCCGCCAGCTCAGCGGGAATCAGAGAGTGCTTCTCTTCAGGGGTACCATCATCTCTTTGTGTATGACATTATGTAGTTTCCATTTATGCACCGTCACCCTGAAAAGAAAGTGACCAGATGCAGCGCTATTAAAATTGCTTATATAATGTTAGACGCCGCAAAATACGCTCGTTTTACGCGCTTACGCTTTCTAGAATTGCAAAATTCCTGAAACAATAAAAAAGTTCTTCACGCCTGCGGCC
This sequence comes from Dimorphilus gyrociliatus, assembly GCA_904063045.1. Lineage (NCBI taxonomy): Eukaryota > Metazoa > Annelida > Polychaeta > Dinophilidae > Dimorphilus > Dimorphilus gyrociliatus. The sequence goes on from CAJFCJ010000018.1 coordinate 329,096, forward strand.
TGCAATACGCAATCTTTTATATGCTTTAAAGCATTTTGCGCTCTTTGAATAGCTTCAAGAATAGATTTAAGGCAGACTTCGGCGATAGGTTGGTCGGCGAATGTTTGAAGTTACTGGGGAGGCCTACATCTTCACGATGCGTGTAAATTACAATGATTGCTTTTGACAGGTGTACTGTGAGTGAGTATTGTAAAAATATTCAGTTCTTTTATGCATATTATGTGAAGAAAATAGATAACGTTTAAGCAGTTAAATATGTTCTATTCAGGAAGTCGTTAGAGTACAGCGTAAACAACTCATCAGCTACTCTCTCACCTTGTTGATCCCACCTATAGAAAAGCAGGAAGAGAAAACAAGAGAAGTTGAACATAAACGGAGAAAGTGGCCTAGTCAACCATAAATTGATCACAAAGCAGCTGCTACTATAGCTACTCTTTAATTATTTGCAGGAAGTCATGCAGAGTACATACCCCTCACAGAGGCTTATACTATAATGTATTCTATACACGCCGACCAAAAGGATAATACCTTTCGTTCTCTTATTAAAATGCTTTTTTCATTTCAAACTACATTTTTCCTTTAAAATGTACAGAGTGTTCGTATATAAATATATTTAAAATATGTTTACTAATATATATGTATATATATTGTATATATACTGTATATATATATATATATATATATATATATATATATATATATATATATATATATATTGAACGTACAACAATACATACGATATTCAAAAGATATACGAGTTACACACAATTCATCTACGCCATCTGCCGTCTATAAAGTAACACAATTCTAAATAAAATCAAAGTTAAAATATTGAAAAGTACACTAGTTATTCTAACTTTTACTATTAAAAATGTTATAACAGTTTGTATGTAATGCAGTTTTTTTTAATAAAATGAATGTATCAGAATTTAAGGTGCCGTCGACACAGAGAGAGCAGAAGCCATTCCTTCATCAGATTCGGATAAAGAATCTGTATCATCATCCTCTCTATCTTCTGACGATAAATTTAATTTTTTGTTAATATTGGCTAATCGTTTCTGAAGAGTCTTGTAATCAAATTTTCCTCGTCTATCCCCAAAAGGATCCTGTTCAAAATGGACATTGTCAGAAAATGAACAATATAGCGTCAAAAAATATTTTAATCAATCACAAGACATGGAGAATTATTATCTGTTTTAGAATATATTCCCATAAGAAAAATAAATTGCTTAAGATATAATAACATATTCATTTTTTTGAAGACTTACATTCATGGCATGACCTTGTAGCTTCATATTAGTTTTACAGACATTATCATAATATTCGAAAAAATCTCGAAAAGATTGTTGCATAACTTCTCTGTTAAAAAATAGATACATATAATTGGAGTGTAATATAATTAAGTCTTCGCTCACTTCAAGGAGTCTGGGCACTTAAAGCTATCTTCTAACATATCACATACAGCAACCCTTATGGTCTCATGTCGTATAATATCATTGTAGTGCTCTACGTGCCCTGATCCTTTCTCAGTTTCAAAACCTGGCTCATTATGGTAGGGTTTATCATTCATTAGAGATTGTATGCTAATTAAAACACTCGATATCGTTTGCGCAGGGGTCCAGGCCGGACCAGACCAAGTTCTATAAAAGAGTTATTTGATATTGATTAAATTAAATTTTAAACCTACCCTAAAATACTTAGACAAACTTTTCCATTCTTGTAGAGGTTAGGATTGAATCTAACTCGTCCGCCACCTGTTGTTATCAACTTTACTCTCGGAGGTCTGATTGGATAATCCGAGGGACATCTAATTAGGAAATAGAAAAATCCGCCCTCATAAGGTGTGTCAAATGGTCCAGTGATTAAAGCATGAATCTATTATTTTAATTGAGTTCATTGTTTACAGTCTGGTGGAAATTAATTGATTTGTTTTACCTTTGTTAAATTCTCTTGATCGGGTACTATAAACATTCCAGGTGGGGGTTCTTTGCAAATGTAAAGAATGTCTCTGTTTCAGTTAATTAATTTATCTTTAGTTAGAAATACAATTTTTCAAGAGTGACTATTAGAAGACTCCTATTAAATGTATAAAATTACACACTACAATGAAGTGAAAAATATTAATTTGTGAATTTTTAAAAATTTCTTTTCAATTAATTATTATGATCAAATATTTTTTTTTGCAACTACGTTTGAGTATGCTGTAAAAGAAAACCGTTTTATTCGAGCAACACATTGCTCTGTTGGCTTTTCGTTGTCCCAATCAGGACTATTTGAAGGATCCCAAGAAGATGAAGAAGAATATCCAACGGGTGGATCTGAGGATAATGATGTTACCTCCGCATTATCAGTTTCCGAACTAGACGACAAATCTTCCATGTTGATGAAATCTAATAGTTGTACAATACGATTCGGAAATTTGTAGACCGGTCACTTGGTGTTTGGTTTGTTGTTCTCAAGAAGGTTATAACTTTTCTCTTTTATGATTTTCATAGCTTACTGAGCTTTTAATAATAAATTTTATATTACTTATCAACATTATTTGTTTTTTAAATATTATTATACATTTCTATTTCCTTTATTAATAAATCATACTTTACATCGTATTTATCCAGTGAGCGATAATATCCTGCTTTCAAATTGCACTCATGAATTCTGTAAAGGAAAAGAAGCAAGATAATACCAATGTATTTAGCAAAATGGATAACGATATGAAAAATCCTTGCATTCTGGTATTATATAAATTTTAAAAGTTTTGATTTCCTAACCGGTCTAATTTTTTTAAAGGAACATAGATTAGCCTTAAGATGTCTTGACGAAAGAGGATATAACAAGGATCAATGTGGAATTTTTTTTACTAATTATAAGAATTGCAAGACTTTTTGGGTAAATTTCAATTAGCGGTATACAGCTATTTATTACTGATTTTTGAACGAAACTAGGATCGAATTGTAAAGGATCGTAAAAGAAAAGGTATTAAGCCGTACCTTCCTCCTCCAACTGAAAGACAGACTATTAAGGATTCTCATGAACAGAAAGCAAAAGTTGATTCTGGAAAATAGTACAGATTGACAATAGATGGCGCTGCCCAAGTGTTTCTGTTTTTTTTTTGTAATTTGATGATTGAGTTATAAAATTTCATGTTTTTTTTGCGAAATAAATACAATTTTTGAGTACTAAATGTATTACAATAAACAAAAAAATCATTCGAGATTCTGATAACGATTGAAAACCAAAAGTAAAGGGACCTCCAAAAGTTTGGGTATATGACGTATGAGGGGCGAGTGTTAACGACTCTAACAGAGAATGTGGCAACCAGATGTAGAGCCTCATACCAACACAGTGTTTGCTTCGAAAACAACTGATCATTCACACTGCACGTGCTAGCATCCCGTAAGCTCATTGCCGCAATTGTCAAGCAGATTTAAAATTACGTCACTGCTTTATCCTTGTTGTTTCTTTTGTCAACTACGGGGCAAACATTTGAAATACTGTAACTCCGCCCCTACGATAATAGTCAACCAATCAGAAATTACCTTATCTTATCTCGAGGTTATTTTTCGAAGAAACAGCTGGTGCCAAGGTGCTAACGGAGCTGTCAATCTTCACACGGCAGCCGAAGGAAACGTATATCTAGGCAGCATTCTCCTATCAGCGCTTAATCCGAGCAATTATGGAGCCGAGACTCTACTCATCAGCAACGACAACGCCAACTGCCGCTTATAATCATCATACTCCTTACCACCACGCCATACCTTCACTTTATTCTTCGGCCTATGACGCGTCTTGGACATCGTTGACATCACCTTATGGGTTTTACACATCAAGATATAGGAATTTTGTTTCATCATCTTTTGATTCTAGAATTATCTGTCAATCCGCTAATTCCTGCCACGAAGATGAAACAAGTGAGAAGGGTAATTATGTTTATTTATTGAACTGTACTATCATTGATGAAATTCTTGTTGGAAGAAAGAACTTATAGTATTAATATAAATTTAATGTAAAATCTTTATTTTAATTCCTATCAGATTTTAAGTCAGGTTAATTACGATCAATTTGTGTGTAAATAAACTACAAGTTAGGACTTTGAAATTTCTATAAATATGATAATAGGTTGTATAGCTTTTGAAATACGAAGAAAGAAGTAGATATTTAAGTAATTCTCTGGTGTTTTCCACACTCAAAACGTTGTGACTTTTAGAAGACTCTGAAAAAAGATTTTTAGATTTTGTTGGAAAAATATTTTCTTACAGAGACATTTTCAATCATATGAAAACGCTGGAAAATATTGGTAATTAAAATTAGAGATCCTTCAGGATCTAACCATTTAACATCAAATACAGCCTCAAAGTTATTAAAAGAGAGAAAAATAAAACATTTTTAGATTAGGAAAGAGATCAAAATATAAACGTAATACAAGTTAAAGATAAATATAAAAGAAAAGTATATTTTACATCAAAAATATTATGAATTACACTTGAATATTTCCAAAGGGTATTGCCACTTTATATTTTGTTTCAATTTTTGTAAATCAGTGATTTAAGTTTCAAAATATTTAAAAATTAAGCCACTGCGTCGACTACAATTTTCTTAACTTTGAAATAAACTTTTTATCACAGTGTTACTATTAAATATTATTAAAAAATATTAAATACGTATTTACTATTTATTCAAAAAGAATAACACTTAAATATTCTCTAATAGACAAGTCTGAATTCAGTTAAATAAAATTCTATATATATATTTGTTAATTTCATATTATAGTAATTTACACATAATAATAGAAGATTTATTAGTTATAATGAGTTTCGTAGGTATACTTTTACGTGGCTATACTGTAATCCTATAAACCGTAACTAGAATTTAATTAAAGTTGAGCTTAACTTGGTCCTTTGGGAGTCAAATAGTTTATTTATCTCGTTACGATGTGATTTTCACTCCTAAGTGATTAATTGCCATGTCTTTAATTTCATTATCACTAATGAAAAGTTAGATTCGACAATACTCACTTGCAGCCTAATCATAAAGTATTCGAGTCACCTAAAATTAGCCAGCACAGTAAAATAAAATGCGCGCAGTGCGCATGGTTATCACTACCTAGGGAATATTATCGGCATGTCATCAACGCCTCGATTGCAAACAAGTCGTACAAGTTCTGCTTAGTGTCACGTGAAAAAATAAACATATCAGGCGAATAAAAAAGCTACGCAATCACGTCCCCTTTGTTATTTTCCTCAACAGCCGCCATTGTTGGCCAGCAAGCCTCTACTCCATCCGACACGTTTCCGCTCGACCTCAATAGTAAACCTCGAAAGGAGCGCACGGCTTTCAGCAAACAACAAATACAACAACTTGAAAAAGAATTCTCATCCCATAACTATCTTACTCGTCTGAGGAGATATGAGATAGCAATGGCTTTGGACCTAACGGAGAGGCAGGTTCGTATTTTTTGGATCAAAGTCAATCATCGGCGCAACACGTGCGCCAATTCAAGTAGTAATACAAACAAGCGTAAAGGCGCCTATTGCCACCTACTGTGAGTCGTCGTTTGAAACGAGAGATGACTTGTGATGTGCCTCTTTTCTCACCTTCATGCATCTGTGAGTGAAGGAGGTTGTTGGTGCGCTTTTTCTTATAACAAAGCCCAGCTCTATTAATGAGCTCAACTCTGACTTTCAATTTGTTTTTAAAATTATTACATAAAAGAGGGATTCTAGAATAACAAATGAGTGAGCTTTTGTGATAAGTTTATTTTTGCTAGATGTAGGTAGTAGTCATACCACATAAGAATTCCATTTCTTAAAAATTTTATTGAATAGTATCTCATATCTAATGGTATCGAAACAGTTTGTACTACTTCAAGGAATTTGACTTCTAAAATGGAGTAAAAACAGAAGTCTTTAGGGTATAAGCATAATCAAATAAGAATAAATTGCCAACCATTTCTGTTATCTATGACAGGCACCAACTTTAGGGGTAATTAGGTAGCAAAATACAAGTGCGATAAATGTTATCTGACATTGACTGACAGTTGTAATTGACTGTTTCATCATCCAACAGGTAAAAGTCTGGTTTCAGAATAGAAGAATGAAATGGAAGAGGACAAAAGGTGCGCAAATGGCTAAAGACAAAGTTACTGGGCAACTGAAACCTGTAATAACCGGCTTACCACCTAAATTAGATTGTGACGATGAGATAGAAGAAGAGGCCAGACTCACCTAGATGTATTATTTTAAACATGCATGAATTCTTTTTCAGCTCTAAGCATTTACTTGTATACAATTTATTCATATACTTTTAAACTAGTATATAAGAAATTGGCAAGGGTATATACTATATACATTATGCAGTTGTATAGTATATTTATTAATATTGTATAATGTAAGTATACAAATGCGTCAAAGAAACTTTGCATAAATTTCTATTTAATTGGATTTTTAACTAGAGTGATCATTTGACCTGGGATCTCAAGCCAGGATTTTGTTTGCTTTTCATTGTGTGCCAGTACTTTTTTTATATGTCATTTTGTGTCTAGTTAGACCAAATAAATGCTGAAATATATAAAAGATTTTTTGTTATCTCCATTAATTTATAGTTAAAATTTGCCTGGAAATGAGAAACTATCTGGATAGTTAGTATTTTTAATATCATATTCTCAATGAATATTTTCTTTTTATTCGAGCAAGCATTCTTTAAAATTCAGGTTAACATATCAGAAAATTTCTGCTTTATATTTGTTTAATTAAGAGCTCAAAATTGTTCGTAAATGTCTGCAAACCTGGAGATAGGCCTAAGGTCTTTGTGTATACTTTGTAAAACGCATATTGTAGGTCAAACAGGAGAGATTATTCAGGATATCTATTTCACAGTATATCTTTTTTTAAAATATATATTGAACTGAGGGAAGTACGAAAGCGTTCGCCAAGCTGTTTAATGAGAAAAACAAAGCGCTTAGATATCACCTTACAAAATCGCAGCTGAGATAGAAACTAAAATACGAAAAATATACTATTGGAAGTGTTTTCTTTGACAAGTCATATTCTTAATTGCAGAAAAAATTTTTCCGTATGAGTCAAAATTATATCTGTTATGCAAATTTTATTTTTTTAAATCAAAGCACACGCGGGAAATAAAAGTAGTGCCATCTATAAACACACTGTAGATGGCGCAGTCTTTGCAGTGCAGCAGCTATCTCATCTTCTATGTAGAAATGGCGGTAGAAGGCTACCCAGGATGCTTTGCAGTGTATTCTGCATAATAGCACGGTGCAATGGCGGTCGTTATGTAAAGCATGTTGTACGTTGTGAGCCAGTTGCTTCTGGCGGCTGCCGTGTTATGCACACCACAACAGGATGATTTACTAAATTTCATATACACTCAGACTTTGCAGGAAGGCAACTGTAATATTACGACGATCGTTCCAAGAGCTGACTTCAATCGAACGCTTTTCAATTTGACTCTGGATGAAAGATTTGCCCAGCAGAGTCGGCAAGCTGTATCTACTGCGAACTTTCTAACAGGTCTTTTGAGGCACTTTGATTATTCTTTTACAGCTGGAAAGAAAAATCCAATTTTGAAAGACATCTATACACACCAACTGCTCACTAATGTTCTATCAGATGAACTGGTGCTCGGAGCAGGAATTGCAGCTCGAACATTAAAAAAATCAAAAAAGTCAAAAAATTGGGGATATGATTACTTCCCCTATGTTCGTCGTAGTAATAATGGCAAAGTTGATATTTTAACAGTAGAAGAGGATAGTTTAAAATGTCCAAGTGTACAGGGATGGTACCTAGGCTGGATGTGTGATGAAATGAAAAAAGATGATATCTTCGTGAGGCGTCGAGCAGGACAAGGATGTAGCCCTTTAGCAGGCTCCTTGAATATTAGTAAAGTCATACCAGTCTATTCAGGAACTTGGTACGGTCCATACAGGGATAAGCGGGCAGAGAAGTTATGTTCTTGGAAAGTTAGCTACGTGGTTCCAATCTATACTTGCTTAAAACCGAACGCAAAGAACTTGTTGTCTCTTAATGGTCTGCTCTACGTTGACGTAGATTTGAAACATTTAGATATCAATCAATGTTCTCCGAATGGTCCATTTGGATCAAGTCACCGATGCAAAGGCAATTCGGTATGCAATCATCAAGCTGGACGGGGCTTCACCGTCGGTTCCTACTCCTGCAAATGTGGAAATACCACCTACGAAGGGTCAAAAATAGAGGCCAGTTATAGCGAGTACTTAAGAAAGAAGTCGGCTGATTATGAAAAGCTATTTCTTTGTGAAAGGCAGATTAACTGTTGCCAGCACGACTACAATTCCTTGAGTCGAGGAATCCCTCTCTGCATTCAAGGACTTTGCATTTTAATCGTATTCGTGCTAGCCGTTTACGTTATCAGGTGGAGGAAAAAGAAAGTTATGAAGAGTTCAATGTGGCTGATTCTACTGATGGTTTTATTTGGATGCGTGTTATTGTATTCTTCCGTTATACTCCTCTTTTTTCAGCCGTCTGTGCCTACATGTTTGCTGATTCCATGGCTTCGTGAGATAGGATTCTCTATTGTTTACGGTGCACTAATTCTCAAAATTTATAAGTGAGTTTCAGATTTATTTTATTCTCTTTCTAACCTTCTTGTTTTTTAAAGGGTATTAGCGGAATTTCAATCAAGGAACGCTCATAGGGTACATATCAGAGACAGAGACATGCTCAAGTATCTTGCAGTCGTTGTGCTAGTCGTCGTAGGATACTTATCAGCCTGGACGGCCGTAAGCGTTGATAATGTCGCTCAACATGGCGTAAATTCTTCTATAGACCTAGTCAACAACACTATTGGATCATATACGATGTGTAAAGCACATTGGTGGGATTATGTTATTGAATTCGCTGAATTTTTCTTCCTTTGCTTCGGCATCTACCTATGCTACTGTTCGAGATCGGCCTACTCCGATTATTCTGAGAGCAGATATGTTAGCTACGCTATTTATAACGAAACATTTTTCTCGGTTATGCTTCATATTTCAAGGCATTTTATTTGGGAAAATGTTCACCCAGATTATGTGTTTATCCTTTACTTTTTACACTGTCAATTTACCGTTACGGCAACTTTGGTATACGTGTTTGCTCCTAAGGTGAGACAACAATTCTATAGTTTGATTATTTTTGCACAAATTATTTCGTTGCCTTTCCAGTTCTGGTACATCAATTGGCCACCAGATGAAGAACATTTCCGGCAAAGGGCGTATTCTTCTTCTGAAGTTGGTGGTGATACGGTTCTTCCATCTGAAGCCATGAGATTAAACGTAGGGGTCTCTTCCAACGGGGATGTTGATATAGGAGATATAACAATAGGCGATATGGACCCTGAAGATATTCGAGCAGAACTGAAGCGACTCTATACTCAATTACAAATCCTGAGAACAAAAACTATGCGAAAAGGCAATCCGCACATTAGTAAACGGCGTGGTGGAAGAAAACAAACCCACAGGAGATTCTCTCTTCAGGCATTCCATTATAAGCACAAGCACGCAGCGCATTCGCATGCGGACACGCATGAACACGAAATGAGTAAGACGCCTGAGGAATCGACCAACAGCGCCGAAGGAGTTAGTATGGCTATTGATAAGGAAGATATGCCATCTGCTACGGTAACTTTTAGGTCTAATCAAAGGTCGTCTGCTTGCTAAACTATAACGAACTGCTGATCTATATTTAATCATTCAACAAACAGTATTCATTTATCCTCTTGTAGATTCAAATTCATACTCATGATGGTATCGATACACACATAATCTTTATCAAATAAATAAATATTATCGGTTACAGAAACACTTTTAAACATACATACTCTCATATACACACTCCATAATTAACTTGTACATTCATTAGTCTTTTTAAATTTACTGATCAAAAGAAAGGTTATATTTCAAACATGTTTTGGTAAAAAGATTAGTGTTTTTTCATATATTTTTATATTATTTTATTACTCAATATTATATTTATTCATTTATTTTTAAAATATTTATAAGTATATGCAATATATATATTAGATATATATATACTGCATATATCATTATATCCTATGTACATATTGTATATGTCAAATTTATTATAATAATTATTATTGTTATTATAAAATATTTTTTTGTCAGTTTAATTAATTAAATATGTTTTTATCCATAATTAAAATAAAGTTAACTGATTAACAGTGTTTTGTTATGAGCACGCTAAATATAATTAGTCTATGTTTTTATCAAATATTTATAATTCATATTACTTTTTACAAGTTCAAAATATGAATCAATTGGAAAGAGTTTTTATGGCAAGGAAAATGTGACTTTTCTTTGAATTGACAATTGTTAGAACTAGATTATAGATCTTGGAGATGGTAGTTCGAAACAGCCGAAATCGAATTATGTAGATAGGATTTTTTTAAGGTTAGTTTTTTGAAAGAATAATAGGTTGGAAATAAATTAGGCTCTGATAGCAATAGCATTTATTACCTTTATTTTACTCTTTGCAGTAGAAATATTTGCAACACAGATGGCACTACTAAACAAAATGCTCTTGAATTCTAATATTTGAGTGAATTACTAGAGCATATGATTTTGAGATTACAGAAATTTTACAAAATATAGCTGAGTTTGAATATTCTTGCCCTCGATATAAAACATATTAACCAAGAAATTGGAGTCGATACACCAAATATTATTAACGCCCATTGACATAGCATGAACTTTTATTTAAAGTAGTAGTCTCTATGTCATTATGTTAAATTTTGACAGTGTCAAGACTAGGAATGTATATGAGAACATCTTTAAAGGAATTAGTGTTACAGTAGCGTTTTTTGTTTTAAATCTGTTTGATAGTTGTATTTATGTAAAAAAACATATATATAATAAATTCAGAATTTATGCATAACTCAAGCCCAAAAACCATGTAAAAATATTGCTACTCCTACACAGACTGCTGCACCGAGGTCCAAGAGGAGTTTTGACTTTGGATCTTCTACAATAGAAGTCATTTTTTTAATTTCTTCTTTCGTAGGTCCTTCTTGAGAGTTAGAATTTTGATTTTGACCACAGACATATTTCAAAAGTAATTGCTTTATTCTTTGGCCTTTTGTTACTCTGTCAGGAGTTACATTCTCCTCGGTTTCTTCCACGATTTCTAAAGCATGTTAAGTTATAAAAGAATTTATAAGAAATAGTTTAATTACCCTTTTCAATAGGCTTAGCATTCTCATTCTCATTCTCATCCTCACTTTCTTCGGGAAATTCTTTATCATTTCTTGTCCAAAAGGTTGTTCTGTGTAATTTACGCATCGGTCTTGGTTTGGTTATAATACTTATTCCTACGAGAAGGAAAAGAGATAATCCACCCAAGATAATTGCAAAATGGAGATAATGGACTTTTGAAATAATTGGCCATCTATTGTCTTTTTCAGTTGAACCACAAGGAGGACCCGGCATGGCGAATGTCATAATCATTCTTGCCAGTCCAATAGTTATACAAATAAGCAGTGTCAAGAATGCAGCCATTTCAGTCGTTCTGTTCCAAAATATCCCGGCTAAAAATACCATTACAATAGGTGGAAGAATATAACTGTAGATCTGCTGAATGTAATCCCAAAATTGAGATCCCTGAATATTTTCTAATATAGGTAGCCAAGCAATGCTAATTCCTATTAGCAAAACCGTAAAAAGTCTGCTTACTAACATCAACTCTTTCTCTTCAGCTCTTTTCCTGACCACACGCCAAATATCCATAGTGAAAACGGTAGTCGCCGAATTAAAAATTGAGGTCAATGACGAAATAAGAGCAGCTAAAAGAGCAGCTAGCATTAAACCTCTTACACCGATTGGCATTATGCGAACAACTAATAAAGGGTAAGCTATATTTGAGCATCCATTTACATTGCCACAAATACTCTTACAATCTTCGGGATCCGAACAAGCAATTTCATCAGGAAATAACACACGGCTTACCATTCCAGGAATTACAAAAAATAAAAAGGGAGTTATCTTTAAGAATGCAGCAAGCAAAACCCCTCCTTTAGCATGGCTAATGCTCTTAGCAGAGAGCGAACGTTGCACACATAATTGGTCAGTACACCAAGCATTTGTAGCAAGAATTGTTAGTCCAATAATCATTCCTAACCAAGGGTTATCTTCATCGAGAGGGCGAAAGATATTCCAAGCGTTCTCTTTTGGTAAGCCACATGTCAAATTATTACTATAGCTATTAAAATACGCTGTATTGTTCGAGTAAGACCTATCATATCTCCATCTTAAATTGGCAAAACCACCAACTCGATTTAAGGATATTCCACTTAAAGCTGCTGATCCAGCAATAAGAATTACAGTTTGAATTGTGTCTGTCCACAAAACAGCTGTTAAACCTCCTCCGATCGTATAAATTGCTGTTACTGCCAATATAAGCACAACCGATAGATATAAATTCCAACCAAAAATTTGTCGCATAAATAAAGCGCCAGCAAACATTTGACCAGCAACTTGTGATATTATTGTTAAAAGAGTATGAGCTATAGCCAAAACTAGGCGTATTCTTTTTCCACCAAACCTTTTCTGTAAATAATGAGGCATTGTATAGCAGCCGCAAGCCCGATAAACAGGTAGAAATAACCATCCTAGAGCTACCAGCATAAACATTGCATGCCATTCAAACATAACAATTGAAATACCTGAGGATGCTGCAGAGCCTGATTGAAATAAAAAATAGGGGTTAAAGTTAAACTTTAACGAAATATTTCATGTGACTATTTATTACCAGCTATGCCAATAAACATAGGTGCCCCCTGAAAGCGAAAATTTATAAATTATGACTTTCAAAATAAAAGAATTAGCGTTTAGTTTATATTTACAAACAATATTAGTTGCAAATGTAGAAGCTCCTATTAAAAGCCAATTCGAACTCTGACCCGCTAAAAAATATCCTTGTGCGCTATCGGTACTTGCTTTACATGAAGCCTGTTTGTGAACATGAACAATCAAAAGAATAGTTTAAGTATAATTTGTACTTACATATATCCCAACAGCAAACACAATTACAAAATAAAAGGCTATGATTAAGATATCTTGCCACACAATGTTTACAGCCATCCTTTTACTAAGTCGACTAAATGAGTTGACAACTGTTGTGGCTAATATATGACAATTACTGTTTGTATCTTTTAAAGATAAATTAAAAATCAGTTGTATTTTCTAAACGGAAGATAAGATTACATAGATACAAATCAATAATATTAAATAAAACTTATTGCAATTATTATTATCTTATCTAGCAGTGATTATATATTCGAAATTTATTATGAAAACTGTTTCAAACTATCTCTTTGACATGCATGTTTTTTCACGTTTGTATATAATATGTTTGATATATATTAATAAACTATCTCGCATTCGAATTGATTATTAGATTCAGTTCTTTGAGAGTTCAGATTTTATATAGCGAAGAGCTATCTTTGCTGGCCTTTCTTCCCATTCTTTAAGTGTAGTTTTCGTTTCAGAAATTTGATCGCTTTTCAATCTATCTAGTAGAGTTACACAAATTACGGCGCCTTTCACATTAGCTTGATGACACATAGCTAAGAAACATAATGACTCCATTTCAATATTTCTTACACCTTTCTTATAAGCTTCAATTAAAAATGCCATTTTCTGATCTTGAGTATATCCGCAAAATGCTCCATCCAGCCGAGCCTGTCCTGAAAAGAAGCCATAAAAAAAATCATATTTAATTAACATTTACCTTCGTAAAAATCATATGTGCACATGGTAGTTCCTCTCACACAATCAAATGTATCATCATCATTATGACAATTCAAAAGAGCCTCCACTATTTGCTGATTTACTATTGGATATTTTGAAATGATTTCTCCTAAAATAATTACTTCATATTTCTCTCTAAACAACCCATCAACAGCAGTGTCAGAAATAACCACAGTTCCAGGTTTCAAGCCTAACCCACCACAAGTCCCTAAACGAAAAAAAGTCACCTTGTCTTGACAGCGTGCATGATACAGCAATTTTAAAATTTCGTGCATTACTATCGAAATTGATGGTGTTCCGATACCATGCTGTAATTTTTTCGAGAAATTGATTATTTTATGGAATACTTATGAAGAAACAACTTACACTAGCTATCAAAACAGGTCCTGCTTTAAAAAGGGCGTATCGATCTGTTTCGCTTGCTAAATTAATGCATGGTGTTTTAATACCCAATTCCGATGCAATAAATTGTGCAAATTTTTCCATTCGTTTGGAAGATCCTCCAACACATACAAACTTGAAATGTTTAAGAAAATAATTTTTACAAATAGCAAGTACAGCAAATAAAACTTTAAATAGAATATACTTTTATATCCTGAAACATTTCCTTGAAATTATGAGTTCTAGTAGATAAAGCCAAATGATACAAATTGTCTGATGTCATATTTCTTATTAGATCGTTTTTTATTTCCAAATGAGGTGCTTCACCTTTTAACTTCAGAATATCTTCATTTATGTTTTCCATATCTTGTACACTTCTTTAAATCGTTAAGAGAGTATCTGATGAATAACTTAATATTCTGTTAAAAACTTAACGGTTATTTGTTGAATGTTTTTAAGGTTTTAATAGGTAAAATATTACTCAAAGATGGAAAATAGGATTCGGTCCTCAACACTGAAATACTAGTGTTTCATCTGGCCTTATATCCAATACATCGTAAATATTTACCAAGACCAGATGGCGCTTAAATTGTCACATTAGTATTAAATGTTGTTTCGGGAAAAATCGTAAACATGTAAACAAAAAGAAGAAAGACATTAACAATCATGAAGGTCATCAAATTATCTACTTTAGAAATATTCGTAAAAACTATGTAAATTTTCAAAGATATTATCTAATTATTTAAAATGAGTTAGTAGAAATATCTTGTGTAAAAATTAAGTTTCGTTTCTACTTGACAAAAGCAATGATAACCATCTGACAATAACATTTGACAGATAAATTGTAACTTAAGAATTATAGTCAAATAAACAATGCATTTTCAAGAGCTAAGAGGGTCAATGGTACTTTTCACCCCTCAAATGCTATCTTTTAAAATAGTTTACAATTGTCTCCTATTATTTGTTAACGGAATTATAGGAGACAACGAAATTTTTATTTAAAAATTTCATCTTGTAAAAAACTCATTCAAGCCGGTATAAATTTAAAATTTGTTATTGTTTGGAAATACAGAAATAACTTTCAGAATATGTTTTCAATTGATTTCTCATACAAAAAGATGATATTATTTCTACCAAATAATAGTCATATTGTCAAATTAGTGTAGTATTTTACATTTGAAAGTATATCCAAAGTTTAATTTAAATGTTAAATTACTACGATATTTACTTCCGCAAGATGGCACAAAACAAAATCGCCACCTAGTGGGTAGTATGCAATGTCCATATATTTACCCATGATTTAAGCATGCTAAAAATGTGTGTTTTATTCACACTATATATATATATATATATATATATATCAACACTTATCAAGTCGGTTTTAAATATTTTGATCTTAAAAACTAAAACTGAGAAATTGCTAGGTATAAAGGAAGCGGAGAAGCGGCAGGTGCATGAGTTGATCGTTGGACCATTCATGTCACGGCGAATAGCAACTACCTATTTGGAGATGAAGGGTCAACAACTGTATACCTTGTTGCGTCTTAACGCTTTTCTACTTATTCTACACAGTACACTTTAAGAAAAATGCTTCTAAAATATGCGAAAGTTCCATCATAACAGATTTCAGCTCTTTCTTCTACCGCTCGATAAAGGTAGATGATGCTGTAATAACTAACTGATTTAGACAATATGAGCTCGGTGCACAAAGCTATCTACAAAATCATTATGACGTCATCCAGAGTTCTTTCCATCCGTATTATGCAATAAGAAGAGCCTTGTTTTATGATAAATGCTCCTAAAATCTGCAAATATCGACCGCATAGTATAAATGGACGCAAAGTAGAACTCTAGCCACGCCTTCTCCTAGTTTCCCTAGTAACAAGGCCATTTAAGCGACGAAATCGAATGCTAAAATTGCATGTTAGTATATTGACATAATTCTTTAACTCGCTTTCGCTTTCATGCTATTGGTGCCTCAATCGATTGGATAAAAATTGCATTTCCTAATGTTTTCAGCTTATCTCATAACGAGTTTAGCGTGTATACACACGCATTCAGCGTCAATGATACATTAAATAGTCATATATACCAAAGAAAAAAACATCTTTGATGCGAACGTTTGACACTTTATCGACATTGCGCGTGACAGTTTGTCGACGCCCTGCAACTGTAAAAGTCAGTGTCAAATACATCTAGATAAGTTTTTGGAACTGAGCAAAGTTTATCTTTGTAAAAAGCTGCTGAAAGATTATATTTATATTCTTGTGGAAGACGTATTTCAACCACTTTACAAACATTTGAACTAGATTGCAGATAGTATATTTATCTTAAAATATTTTTTGAATGACAATGTTTTTACGTCCAACTCCTTCAAAATCTTCATAAAAACAAATACAATTATTTGACCTGTATTACTGAATTTCCAATTCTTTAACATATATGAGACATTATTTTTTATTTATGATAGAGTAATATTTTTATTTGTATTTTAATGAAGAATTCACACATATTTTAAAACTGATAAAAATTTTTGTAAAAAAGGATAATTACAAAAAATATCCTTAGAAATCAGAGATGAAGTTTTTCTTAAATAGGAAGAAAGCTTTGATTTTTTAAAGCTTTTCATAAAAGAGATAGAATGCTGCAACGACTTATTGACTAGCGATTTACGGCCAAAAATGACTGTAAATTACCGGCGTAAGAGCTACTTTCGTCAGTAATTTTCTAGAAACAAAGTATTATGATTAGTCGAAATAACTGCAGTGAATTGTAGAAAATTAAATAAATAGCGGTTGTTGGTGATAGTTTAGGCTCCGATAGCTGCTAATCTATGCCTTTACAATCACTTAGATTGCAGCCTCATCATTAGTACGTGATTTTGCAGTCTCATTCTCTACTTATATACCACTCCGACCTCAGTTCATTTCCAGTTGCAATCCGGATAAAGTCAGGAATATAAGGCTTCGATGCACGGATAATATCAACGAAGGAGCGAGTACACCTAAATATACATCACCCAGATTCACTTAAAAAATAATGATAGTGTAGTAAAAAACACTGATGAAAAATGGATAAAGAAGGTATCAGTATATCTCTTTATTTGAATATTTTGTCACAGTACCTTCTAGATTACACTTTTGTTGGGTTAAAAGCAATTACACAAATAATCCGATTTCTTAAAACTTAAAATAACTAGATACGTTTGGTCATTCATACGGATAATATAAATTAGCTAATAAGAATTAGCTTAATTTATAAGCTTTTTTCTCAACGTATTCAAGCATCTTCCGTAAATATCATACTTTGGGAAAATATTCTTATAGTTTTCTATACATTTAGTTGCAACTTTAAGCTACTCATTGTGAATACGATTGAAAGTATATCGCCTTCTACAAGCCAACTTTGTCCGTTCATTCAGTAGAGCGGTTACCAACTGCAAAGATCCGCACTGCAAAACTTTTTTCTCTCAAAACAGTCCAAACCAGGAAAACAAGGATAATATTTTCTATAAAGTATAGAATAGTAAAAGTAAGTGTAGTTACACTTTGTTTATTATAAAACCAAAGTCCAAAAAAATACGTTTTTATGAAACATAAACGCGAATATCAACATATGAAATACATTTACAAGTATACGAAATAAATACACAAAAATATTATTTCGACTACATTTTTCGTTTGCGTGGGCCATTTAAAGCCCTCGTTTATATACCTTGATGACGTCATAGCTAATGAGTGCGTATGACGTCAGAACAGATGAAAGGGCTTCGACCGCCCTACAGCGCTGTGTACAGCACCTCTATCGAATACATCTCATCACGTTTCGACTGTCATTTTGGCTGGCAAAACTTTCTGAACACAATACGGTGCTAATTCTAATTACCTGTCTCCTGTTTGTTTTCGAACCAGGACGTCCCATGAGAGACTTTCTTCTTCAGGGGGGAGTGGCGCAGCTGCTATTTTTTAGGGGCGTTCAACAGCAGTTCTTCGGCAATGAATATTAATGAACCAGAAAAGAACACTAATAAGCAGATAATCTATACACAAGCATCGGGTGTCACTCAAGCTCTCTTCCTTTCATCTCATTATTCTATAATCCTCTCTTTCAATCCTATTAGAATCACCCGACACCTCTCTGTTATTCCCGCCCACTTTCCGTGTCTTTTCAATTGCTTCCCATACTCAATTAGCTAGAGGACTTCAAAAAGAAGAAAAAGTTGAGCCATGAGGACAAATCAGTATGACAAAAAAGTAATATCTTAAAAAGTATGGCATAAATTGGTAACTCTTAAATTTATGAGCTTTTAATTGCAGATTGAAAAAGTTGGTTGTCAATGATAATCAATAGCCTCATTTTAATCAGATAAGATGCTATCCATATATAATTACATAACTTAAGAATATGGTTAAAAAATTTTACAAGTGGAAAGAACAGATGAAACATAATTCAAATTTCCTGATTGGAAACAAACAAAATATTTATATTTTATTGGTCAACTTATTTTCTGACATACAAAAATATATACTTTGTTTTGTGAGAGTATGGGAATATGCATAGCTCATATTTATCCTCAATACAGTTTAATGCACTCAGTGCACAGTGTGGTATAATTATAATAATTGCCGTTCATAAATTGCAGTAGATGATAGGCTAAAGAATCGATATGGTGGCTGTATTTGTTGTCATTCGTGGACTTTCTAACATTTATTTTAACCGTTTTGTTCTCTCTCAAATGATTTTCTCTAAGGATGAGTACTGCCTGAAATCTCTATTCAGTCAAGACGTTATCTTGGAATGAATTAGACAAGGCAATGTCAATGTGTCAGCAGCCATCTTGTATCGCATAATGCGTTAATACTCTTAGCAGTGAGTCGCTCTAGATCTTATCTTTCATTCAAGCTTCGGGCATCTTCCAACCTTTCTACAATTAGACGCACTCTAAATTCACTCTGCACACATGTTCTCAATATGTTTAATTACTCTCCAAATGGTAGTTTAGTTTGAACTTTTCAAATAACTATATTCTTTAAAATATATACAGTATATATCTGAAAACGTATTAAATTTTATTAAATTTTGTGAAAACTCATAATACATTCATTTGTTCAAGATCTCAGAAGAGGAGATTCTTCTTAGTATGTAGGTCATACTGATCCGGACAGTTTTACGAAGAGGCATGCGCCACCTGTTCCTCGGAGCAAGTCTCTTTTGCCTCAGGCACATCCTTGATTGCTGTAGGCCAAAGGAAGCAAGCCACGTGATAGGGCGTCATTTTGCTACCGCATGCATGCTTCGGGAAAACGATGTGCATTGATGAAGAAAATCTCGGTGAAATGTGTCGATCTCTCCGTGTTGACAGACTTTATTCTAAAAATTAAATACACTGTTTAAAAAAGATTCTTCAATAAGAAGTTTCTCCATTTGGATTCAAAAATCAACAGCCTTTAGCACGCAGACGTCAAACAGTGAAAGATGAGCGTCACAAGGTGGACGTCAGCGACTTTCTATAGCTAATTATGGAGCGTCTCCTAATTAGCTGCCACTTGAGTTGAGGCGTCCGAGTTGTTTTTAATGTGACGTTTTCTCTTCGATCGGCGTCTCTAGCCTGCGGCGTGCTTCATACACAACATTTATAATCACAATTCACGCCCATTCTTCCGTTTTCTCCGCCCAGCGTTCGCATATGACGTATGAATTTGGAATTTAGGTGAAAATAGTTCTTTCAAATGGACTCATTCACTAAAACTAGTCAATTCCCTTAGTTTCAAAATAACTTATTTAGAATTTTTAGTAGTATTTCAGAGGACTTTTAGTCGTTCTTATATTTAAAATAAACTGCATTGTATTCCTAATTTATGATACGGTAATTTTATATAATCCATAATATGCACTACATACCTAATGTAGGCTGTAAAGAAAAAATTATAAACTTGTAAGGTTTTTCGAAGTTATTTTATAAACATAAGTACTGTAAGCATTTATTTATATATAAGGACTGTAGTAACACTTAAATATATGTACACATTCTAATATATACATACTGTATATATTCATACAATAGATATTGTATGCGTTTTCATAAATAGAATAGAGACTAAATACAAATTTTTTTGACCACAACATTTAGGCAGCATGCAAAAGAACAGACATCATTTCACTGATAAACAATAATTTGGTTGGTTATATACATATACATTAATGTATGACAATTAAGTTTTAAAAGTCTCAGCAGCAGAAGCAAGCCAGTCGGTCGCTCGTTGAAAACACAAAAAAAAATCATTTTGGCACTTAAGGCACATGCAAAATAAAGAACGTATGACTTAGAGATACATAAGGAACGAGCAAGAGTTCTAATTGGTCATAACGCCAGACGGCGGTGCGTATCCCCACTGATACTGACTATAAGCATTTGCGTTACTAACGTTCATATGGTGAGGTGAAATACTCATATTGCTGCCGCATTGCTGGCTCATATCATGATGCATTAGGTTCACATTAGCCCAGGGTTGAGGTTGCATGGGAGGTGTATCTGGATGATGCGGGGATGGCATCATACTATTCATGCCTGACTGACAAGTTGCTGGTTCACATTTAATATTTTGATGTGTAATGTGTTGCTGTTGGTTGACTGGGGTATGAGAGGATTCAGGGGGAGTGCAAGACGATGGTTGAGGGGAAGGGTCTGCCAATCCAACGCCATTTGCGTCGTCATTGTCCGCGCAGTGAGTTTGACCGGTTGGACTCTGCTGTGGCGGCGCTTGGCCGTTTGATTGTCCTTGTTTCATAATCTTCTTGAATTTCGAACGTCGGTTTTGAAACCAGATTTTAACCTGTGGGAAATTGATTTCTTTTTATTTATTATCTTAAGAAACTATTAAATTCAAAATAACAGTTTGTGGGAATATACGATGAAAATCTAAAGGATCTTAATTATTCTAATATGAACTAGCTGATTGTCTCCTATCTTAAATTAATACAAGGTGAAATTGAAACTTATAAATTAACAAAATAATGATGTCATTGAAAGTTACTATAATTTAAACTTCACAATCTTTCAAGGTACAAGTGTTTTAGGAGATGTTTTTATAATTTCGGAAATTTTTAAGTACCTTTATACTTGTACCATATACTGAATACACTGATACAAGCACAAGGGTGTGGTATTTAAAAAAAGGACGCCTGAAGCATGAAACGTTACTCTTGCTTTGAAGCGTCTCTCTCATCACTTGATCAGGTAGACAAGAGACAGTAGCATGCAGTCTTTGTCTTCACCACGACCACCTGCATGTAAAACCCGCCTACTTCCACACTTTCTCCCTTTACTCTCCACCGCCTACCGCCCATTTTAGATACGATCGTCATGCGGATGTGCGCATGTACAAAAAATTCCTAAAAATATACTACTAAAGCTAAATTCACGACCATTTTAGAAAGTTTAACATATACTGAGGTAAAGAAAAATTCCGGTGCTTTACAGTAGGACTTTCTTTGGCGCACATGTCATACGAATGGCGTCGACCTGAATAGCTGGCTCACAACTAGTCATTACGGCGTTCGTAATCATGCAGATTGCAGACCTCGTGCTGAGACATACAAATTCTTTCGGCACAATGCTGATCGGCTGGACAGAAGGCGTGATCCGGTCGCCGTCTTTATGTATGGGACTACGAGTTGTATTTGTGGTGTATTGAATTTTGTTTGTCAAAAACCCACATCCCGCATTTCCTTATCACCAGTATATAGAAAAGGAAACTCATTTCCTGCCTAGTGGCGCTTACACTAAATAAAACCGTTCTCTGACCAAGCGTACACAATTCTTTCCACTCAAGTAAATTGATGAAGTGAACGAAATGGCTGAGTGACGTGAACGCCGTCGCCATCTTGCATGCCTTCTGTTCGGCCGTTCGAGCGGTAACTTCAATGCTAGTCGCACACTGTGCTGTCTCTGATGCTTATCGCTCTATTTACACCTGCATACATCTATATAGTTAAAAAACCTGGCCTTCTTTTTAGATCTTGCATAACGTTTTAATTATCTTTTTTCTGCTTCCTATTGCCGTTCCTATTCTAACTTACATTTATATATGAGACACACTTTGGTAATATTCTTTAAATAGGATTAAACTTGAAAAAATTGGTTCTTCTTACGTCATCAGACATGACGTGCACTTGACGTGCGGTCAACAGATGGTCGGCGCGAGATTGAGGGAATTTGGCAATGGGAAAACTGCTTCTGGCTTATAAATGTATAAGGAAATGAATAGCGGTGGACATGAAAGAAGTAGTGATAGAGAAGCGGCTGCATGCACGACTAACCGCCCAAGTCAAATGAAGCCAATTTAAAGAGCACACATACACTTCGTGAATGTTCAGTTCTTCGTCGACAACCGCTGAGATATTTAGGCCTAAGGCCCACATTGCTACTCTACAGTCATACATCACATCATCTAAAGCAATTATAGTCATTTAATATCATTTTTGTCAGCACAAAGTGGATAATTATCTCATCGGCTCATTTGTATGTTGAAGTGTCTATACAAACAGCAAATTATACGATACATTCTATCTGAAATTCATTTATATGGTACACTAACGTTTGATTGAAAGAATTTAGCAAAGTTTGCTATTTGTTTACATTTCAATTCTTTCTTACTATCAAAATGTTTACTTAACTGAAAGTAAAGAGATAGCTATATATCGTAAAATTATTAAGTAAACTACACTTACACACACATATATATATATACAATATATGTATACTGTTTGTACATATATTAAACCAAATTGTAAGAATAATGGTCTGTAAACTCTAGATGGTATTAGGCTGATGTTTTGTGTGGGTTATTACTGAGAGCCAGATAAGAAAATAGGCGCATTTAAAGTGATTGCCTTGAGTAATTTGTATATAATTTCATAGAGCATTATATTTCGCCATTATGCGACAAAGCGTGCACGTTCAAACATCAGGAATCGCTTAGACAATAAATATATCATGGATAGTCAATAACAAGTCTCCTATTAGGTATAGGTGTGTTTGTGTAATTCATGTATAATTTTAAAGTTCACTACATTTGTTTGAGGTAAAGCCTAGGATGCGCAAAAAATATGCTAGGTGATAAAACGAATCAGCAGGACTCCGTCTAGTCCGCATAAGCCTCGGGCTGTAAGCTCATTAGGCTTTATGAGAAATAAATGGCACTGTGGAGATTTTAACATTGAATACTGACAGAAAGCGCGAGAGTTAAAGTATTTTTGATAGCCGCATAAATGTGACTAATGTATACATTTGCGAACTTAACATTCTTTTAGTACAAATGAAATTGTGGGAAACAAACCTGAGTTTGGGTGAGTCCGAGTGACGCTGCCAATTCAGCTCTTTCAGGAAGCGCCAAGTATTGCGTTCTTTGAAATCTTCTATTCAATTGCTGTAATTGTAAACTGGAATAAATAGTACGAGGCTTTCTCATTTTCTTTCCTTTTCCATTTAATCTCATCTTTTCTCCATTTTCAACTTCTGTAAAGTCGTACAAAAATATACTAAATTATGATTTTCTATATGTGCAATAAAAACATCAATCATTATTGATTTACGTTGTATAAGATGAAGGCGATTAACTACTAATCTCAGAAAGATTATAAAGACGTGCTCTATTTGCAAATCTCATTATATCAATAGAGGTTTTTCGTAAACTTACAATGTGAATTTTGACCAAATCTTATCCTTGAATTTACTAAGTATATACTATGGTTTATGAAAAGTAATTACTTATTTACAGTATCCGATAGAAGTAGGTTACTTCAATTATTTTCCGTTTAATCGATGATAACAACCGAAATTTTTCTATTAATGAATGACAGGCCTTTAATAATGTGTTGTTAAATGTACACTGTTTACATGGGGAATTTTCAAGGGGATAATAACATTAAATACTGCTTCTGTGTTTCATTGCAAAAATGAATTGAGAAACTTCGCACTTTTAAACAAATTATATATAATATAATTATTCAACAAATTGTGTGTACACAACACTCTCTATATAGCACGAATACCAGCATTTGGACCTGAAACGAAGGCCTACACTATTCAAACCCTTCGATATTCGATATACATCTTTGTCTAAATTCGACAATGCCGTAGCTCGATATAAAACTAGTTGGAAACTCTATACGCGCGCTCTCTTTTACACTTTTACAAATTTTTTTCTTACCGTCTCGTGGTGGAGAAGTTTGATAATGTCCGTGCATTCCAAAGTGTCCAGCAGTAACAGGACTGTAAGCTGAATGAGGTGGAGCCATACTACTCATTGTACCCATATGTGGACCTCCATAAGGATTATATCCGAGAGCCCGTTGAACCGAAGAGAAAGAATCCTGTTGAACAGGACCTGATGCGAAAGGACTTGGTCGCATGAAGGTCGGATACGGTAGGCTCTGCTGAGTTTGCATGTCGACGAAAGTATTCTTTGAATCGATTTGATGTTGCTCCAAGCCGGGATCGTTCGAGCTGCTCGACGACGCCATTTTGAAGGGTGGCAATTTAAGTGATTAGAGTATCGGCGATGAAAAAACTATATATAATGTTGGCTTGGTTGCCAGTGATTAAGTATAATCAACGGTGCTTTTATAAAATATGTGAGTAACTGCCACAGTGCTCCAGCTTTTTCCTTACTGGCTCCGCCCTAGTCAGCGCTGATTGGTTGAATTGTTCATGCCGCCAGACGCCAACTGCTTGATTTGTTCATTGAAAACGCGGTTGCTTTGAAGCTTCTTTCTCACAAAGAATACTGGCCATAATAGACTCGGCTCCGATAAAGTTCTAGCCTGTCTGAGTATTCTGTTTTCTAATTCGTAGTCGATCGGATGAAAGAAAGAACAAAATTCCGTAAAGATCGATTCTTGATAAAATGCTGATTGCCCCTGTAAATGTTTATGTGTCTATCGAAATCAAGATGACGCCAGTCCATCAAATAAAATATTTAAATTAATATTTACTTAAAGATTAATTTATAAACGGCAAAAAGAGTGTTAAATAGGCGCTTAATGCGGCTTCAAGAACTAATAAAGTGTTGTAATGCTATAATTAAGCAATTGATCCAATAAGGAAATATAATCAAATTTGCAAAACATTCGATAAGTTGCAAATAATAGTCTTCAAGGTGTTTTGGGTAAATTATAGAGCCGGTCAAGTATACTTAACTTGTCAATGTCAGTAATTGGTTTTAAGGACATCATAGATATCAATATACAAACTATTTATGACAATCTTGAGGAACTAAATCAATTGGTTTAGCAGTTGATAGGCTATAGGGCACACTTTAGATTTCCAGTTAATAGGGTTGCATTCGTGTGTTCGTGTTTGAAGAATATTTGTTAAGGTCCGCTGGCGCCATAGTGTCGGTAAGAGGCGGGAGTTGGCGTCACTGTTCGCCATGGGCCGCATTCAGTCGCTTACTATTGTTATATCCTGTCCATATAGCGTACCCTTTACAGTACTTCGATATTATGTACCATACCGTATATAGATTATTTATTTATTTGGTCATTTTCCAAAAAAGTTTAAAGTTGCATGGTAGTCAAAAAAACATCTGCCTGGCCCTGGTATTTACTTTTTGTGAATTGAAGACGTTCCTAATTTTGTAAAGATTGCGCAACTCTTCGTTGAAAGTTTTAAACAAAGCTCATGATTGTTGTTGTTTATTTAAGGCGAATTCTCGAAAGAATTGGCATCGAATGAAAAGAGCATATACAAAAGGCCTGATCAGCGGGAGAGTTGGCGCCAAATAAAAAAAAATCGAAGGAGAGGCGTATGAATGATGCTTAAGTAAGTTTCTCAAGGGACTCGAAAAGGCAATGGGTTAAAGAACACACAGCTTCAGGCCAATTGGTAAAATATCTTTTTTAAGAAGGAAAAAAGTGGCAGGAAAAAGTAGACACGCAAAGTCTCGAAGGTGGTGCCGTTGAATACGTTCGTCATGTCAGAAATTCGGTGCAGTGTGACAGACTGTCTCCAGTCACGCAGGTAGCCGGATGTTCGCTGCACATGATCTTTCGGATCGTCTTGGAAAATCTTTATGCATTTTTTTCACTATCTTAGATCTGGCGTTGTAGCGTGAAGAGACTGTGAAATGACCCGAGGCATTCGGCTATTCTACTTCTTCAATACTCTCATACAGATAACAGTTGTTGTAATGTCTTCATTCTTCAGGGCAAAGCACAGATTCCCACGCTGACCTATCTTCACTATTATATTTATACTCATGTATAATGTTTGTCATTTTTACTGTTCAGAACATTATGTTCATCTCATGCTCAGAAAGGTTTTTCATGCTTGCATAATGCCGATGCCGTCGGCGGGATCAACATTTATGTCAAATATTGTTTTATAAATGGCTGTATAGTCTATAGCACGTGTATAACATAATGCAAGTGATTAGTGACAAAAAATAGACTGCTTTAGAGATGCTACAGCAATGAAAACCTTTGTTCAGCAACTGCAAAATTTTTTGCAAATGAAATGGAAAGCACAGCATAGACTCAGCAAGAAGCGTTTCATTGACACTTTGCTGGGCGACGTCACTCAGTAGGCATCACAATCCCAGCGTGCATCCTTTTCCGGTAGACGCCTAGCAGTCACGTGGCCTCGTCAACAATTATGTTTGATTAGTGCATTAGTCTACAGTCGAAATTGCGCGTTCGCACTAACTTCTAATTGCTTCCGTGCACCGTCTATTACATGCTCCCTAGAAGCGGAAGAGCGTCGAGAAAATAACTGCTCCCCTCCTAAGCTTTGTCTTTGAAGAGATGCTTCTAGTACACTGATTTGCCATCTCGAGACGTTTTTGTCACTTCTTCAACGACCACTTTGTCCGCGTCAACGAATTCATCGATTTCTCGGTCGACCGTTTAAATTGCGCTATTTCCAGTAGCTCTGTGACGCAACACTGCAAACTCGTCTAATTTACCTTAGTTCGTTAATGATCTATGCACGCTATGTCAAGTGGATAACGCGTTTTGTATTAAAAATAGAAAAAATGGCAGGTGAAGGAGATGCTTTGAGGCAGACTTGTCCGAGCCTACTTCCATCTACTGAGAGCGGCTTCTTTCTTCTTCGCTTCTTAATTAATATACAACTGAGAATCTAATGATTGGTAGCGTTTAATTGAACAAATTATTTTTGAGAACCAAAGTGCCGAAAAAATAAAGAAAGTTTTCAAAATAATTATTTGTAGTATGCAAGAGACGCTTTTCTAAAAACAGAATCAATAGAAAATGTGAAAATTCCAGCAGGTAACTAAAAGGTATCTTCACCAGTCACCATATTTATTAACTATATATCATTAATTATTTATACATATCAAAGCTAAAAACAAGTCGATATTGGCAAAATGTCATGACAAGGGGTCGATATAATTGCGATCATCGAACGACCTTTGACCGTGACCACGCGTGTCACTGTCATGGCCCACTTCCTTCTTTTTGCGGTAAATATATACTTATAAGACTAATACACGGTTCATTTAGGGGCGAGTAGAGCCACGGCCCAATTCAAATCACTAGTCCTAGTTTTCACAAATTATTGTATTTTTCTTGGTTTTTATTTAAACTATTAAAAATCGGGGTTGACAAGAAGACAATTTATTTTTATCAATATATTGATTATTCATTTTTAAATAATTCTCTAGTCATGGATTTTACTACCTATGACGTCGTTCAGAGTATATGAAATTGCATGTTATTCTATAATTACTAGTGTACCAGCAAATATTAAAGCGAACTGAAAAAATAGAAGTCTTGAGATCCGCATGGAAAAAACTGATCAAATTTCAAAATTTTACCGATAGGGAAGTGCGTGTATGATAGGAGGAGTTTACTGTGTGAATATGACGTCAGCGCACGCTCCCGCTTCTACAAACACGCACAAATCTTCGAGTTGACATCACGAAACTTTATGTATACACACATACAATGCACGACAAACCAATCACATACGATTTCTCAACAAAGAATAGTGAATATATAGCGTAAATTATGGGTAAAATAATAGTAATCTACTGGGCAGCTGAGACGAATAACAAATAACAGTATCCCTCAATACAATCCTTTTATTCACCTTTCGCACTGATTGCAGTTTATACGTGCATATTATCGCCTAATTATTGCTCTCATTTTGTATTCATTTTTCACGCTTCTCATATCTGACAGTTCGATTTCAACTTTCTTTTTAATACCTTACTTTTAATAATGTCTTACAACATCTAGAATTATCCTAACATGGGAATTAATCGTTAACTCTCTAGACTATAAGCTAATCTATTTAACAGAATATTCCCCTTATAAAGTTTTCAATATCCACTTGGTGGCAGCACAAACAAGACCATTAAAGCGTATTTTCAGCTAAATTAAATAGTTCATTGAATGTTATGGCAAGATATGATACGGTCGATAGATCGATAAATCTTATTTTAATAAGATTTTTTCTATATTCATTGATATTCCTAGTTTTAATTTACAATGAAATATCAATAATAAAAATTTAAGTAAATTGAAATCGTTATGTAAATAATAATCAAGAAATATGGCGCTCTAACATACCTCATCTAATTTTCGTTCTATAACGTATTTGACGTTAAAATGTAACAAGCAATGCCATCTAGCGGATGTTTTAATAATCATTTGACACAAAAGTCTTGTTTTAATATTTTAAAGATAATAATATTTCAAAGATATAAAATACTTGTACATTTATTTATTCCCGAATAAATTTATTTAATTACTTGTCTTATGCGTAATTACATCGACAAATATATTGAAACAGAGACATGAGTACAGAAATAATGGCAAGAAAAATTTTGTTCTTTCTTATGGTATTATATATACTAAGATACACACTTGTTAGAATGTTTTTAAATTACGAATCTAAATAAATATTTGAATATAAACAGACATAATAAAATACAATGAGTTTTTAATCGCAGAATAATTTTACATAATTATGATAATAATACAGAAAATTACACAATATTTATCTGTGTGTAAATGTTTATAATATTCATAACATATTTCTATCTGATATAATATCGACTATACCTATCAATATAGCTTACAAGAATGGCACTCCCCTAAGAGAAAGCATTTATAAGATTTACAAAGGTAGTTGCAGTACAAAGAATAAATGTTCCAAAAATGGAGGTAGTGTTCCCTCATTCCTATACATCTCCAATCTTTTTACGCCTTCTTGAGATAACTTTCTAAGTGTTGCGAGTTTAAGAAGGACTTTGGCAAAAAGTCGTGGTTTCTTTTGGGCTTCAATGTTGAATGTACAGTGATCCTTCAGTGTGTTAACTACACGACTTTGTAATTCTTCTACCTTTTTTGTATCTTTGATTCCATGGCGAACTAGAATAAAAATATAGCTTGATTTTTTTTATTTAACAAATTAAGGAAATACATACATGTTACAGCACATAGAGCTTCCATGCAAGAGAAGGCTGAGAGATCAATTCCATCTGCATGTAAACTTAAGCCAAAATCATAAATCAAATCAATCCACTCTCCAAAAGATTGTTGGCATTGAAACCTGTTCAATACTAATCCGTTACAGAATATGATTCTATCATCTCTTAATTGTACCCTGAAAAAACCAATTTAGAAATTGTCAGTATAATTATTGATTTACCTGTAAGCGATCCTTAGAATGAACAGGTCCAGACTAGATGACTGAATTAAAAGTTCTTGATCTTCTTTACATAATTCAGTGAAACCTGGGATCTTTTCACTCCAGTTTCTTGTAACTTCAATACTAAATGAGAGTAAATCAAACAAATTTTGACTGGCCTCTCTCCTTTGATCTACAGGTGAATTTTCCGGATCAACCACATACTTTGAGCAAAAAAACGTTTATTAGCTTAACCGAAATATATTCAAAGTTTCTAGAAATTTTATGAACTACCTGAGAGTAATCGAGAGTTGGAATGTCCGGAGAGTTGTCAACATGTGCCCTTACGAGTGATGTAATCAGGGATACTGGTGGTGACGGTGGCGACTCTTGTGGACTTTTCGGTTTTGATGGCAAGCGCCCTCTACGGCCTTTTAGACTATCCGTTCGAACAACTATTTGGATTGTAGCGCGTTAGAATTTACTCAACATAATAAATAAAACATTAGACACATTTATCTAATGACATTTTGTTAAAAGATAACAACTGTTTAAAACGATTGATTTATTGAAATAGTACCTTCTTTTACCATCCCAACTAGCAAACACTTTTGAAAGCGACAAAACTGGCATCGATTTCTCCTCCGTTTATCCACTGGACAATTTTTATCTGCCAAACAAACATATTTGGCATTTTTTTGCACTGTACGCTGTAAATTGAAATACTTATATTACTTTCCAAAAGCCAATTTCTACAAACCTTGAAAAAGCCTTTGCATCCTTCGCATGTTCTAACTCTACAAAAACAATTAATAAAAACAATTATAGTTTTGAGAAAATTGACAATTAATATAAAATTTGTACCCGTAGTGTTGACATGCTGCATTGTCCCCACATACTGCACATAATTGACTTTCCTTTTGAGTGCCACTATTAGATTTCTCGGATCTCGAATGTCCACTACCAAGGGGAAACTTGATATCGAGCCGTCTGCTAAAAGATGTCGAAAAATAACAAAAACGTCATTAGAAAAATATTGTTTGTTACCCGTTGTCCAAATGCGGAACTCTCCTGGAATAATTTGCTGCCATCTGAGGTGTTATAGGAACGGAGTTAGCAGTTGCTAAGTCTGATCTATAAACAGCTTGTGAATAATTAAAATTAGAATCAGGAGAGTAGAAGTGTTGATACACGCTATTCGGGCGGTCATATAGAAGAGATCCTTCGGTTGGATCGTAAGGGATAAACGGAGATTTATGATAAAAATCGGTAATGTAGGACGGTTGAGTTTCTCCTCCCTCGTAATAGCCACTAACTGGATATTGAACGGACGGTGTGTACTTGTCACTTTCTAATATAGGAGCATCACATGTCGGTCTAGTGTAAGGAGTGTTAAAATCGCCAAACTGCTGTTCATGCGAGAAAGGTGCAGTGATGTTTGTATCCGAGTATGGCGGGTTATATTCAGTAAAATTTCCCTCGGCTTGATACGGCATATTAGGCTGGTAAGGGGAGTATCGTGTGACATCAGTCGCAACAGAAGAAAATGGCTGTTGATGAAAGTTTGGACTCGAGCTTGCCGTTGTCGACTTATAGTTGACCTGAATTAAATGATAATAAGGGTGTAGAAGCTTCCTTTTTATTGTCACGAGCACAAACATTGACCCGTCACCCAGCTGACCTTAAGGTCAAGTCGCACAAAATGAATGTTGACTGCGACACACGTTCCCAGTCAATAAATGAATGGCTTTGTGAGGTGATGCGACGCCTGATAGACGCGGACGAGTCAGGGCGAAATATATTCCATTACGCAAATTACAAGTTGCCAATTGTTAAATTTTTTTTTAATTTCATACACTATACAAACGACCCACGGTAATATAAAAGTTTTTAAATTAGTATCCGCGGGCGAAATGTTGCCCTGATCAGTATTTGCTTAATATACTTTCACTTATAGTACTGGCGTGTGCCTTTTGTAAGCGCACCTGCTGAGAGGATAGATGCAGGTTTACCACTTACTAAATTTGGTTACAAAAAGATGCCTCTTTCTCTTAATTTAGACTGATGATGAGGGCACCAAGACGTGTTGATAATCTTTTTTCAAATTAGCTGAAGGTCATATATAGGGTGTGTCCAATCAGATAAAAACTGATCATTTCTTATCCATAACTAAAAGAAAAAAATAATTTCTTGTGATTTCTTCAAAGCATTTTCTAGAAAATTTAGCTATTAGTGTAAGTTTTTTAATTGCCTAGTGATTTCAAATTTCATTCGGACAAGGCAATCAAAAAAGTAACGTGATTTCCTACAGGGCATTTAAGATCACATTTCAATATTATATTGTATATAAGCATATAAAATATAACTTTGTAAAATATTACAATTCATGATCCTGTAGTATGTTATTCACTGAACTGTTCTTTAAAATAAAAACATTACAGATAATTTCTAAAATTCGCTTAACATATCCTACATATATTGTAAATAATCTCTTGCAGGAACACAAGTAGGACTTTCTAAATAGGAAACAGATGCTGGATGATGAAATCAAAGTCATAGATGGTTAAATTCTCCATATCACTTAATGTAAAAACAGCGTTGATCCGTATCGTCACAGGTAAAACGTTATGCGCTATTCCATCATCAATCTTGACAGTATCTCACTTAAAAGAAGTTTGGAATCGAGAGAGTCAATCAATTATAGCTCTCCTTCGCGCTTGTCTTCATCATCAATAATCAAATTTGCATGGATTTGCGCACTCGAAATGCCAAAATTTTTATTGCTTATAATTAATTCATGCACAATATATATTCGATGCATATCAAATATAAGATATATAACACATAATAATATGTTCTCTGCGTGTTAAGGTTATAGGTTTCATAAAATATTTCTCTTCACCAAAACATGTACGGCACGCGAACATACGTACTATGTATATCGTGACCAAGTCGTTTCAATGAGAAAAAGGCCGTCATAAGATATAAAGAGAGGGAAAGTAAAAATTCTTTCTTAAAACGCAGTCAGTGTAAATTTCTAGCTGCGTTTGCACGCGATTTTCTCTTATCATTTAGTTTGATCGCGACTTCATTCAATTCGCACATGCCGGGTGGTAAATTGTACATATATTTTGTTATACATAAGCAGTAAAAACCCTACCTGGTGCTGTTGTTGTTGAAGCATTAGCATCTCTGACGTCTGAGTAGCTGGAGGAGTCGCATTAGGTAAAGCCGGAGAAACTAAAAAGGAAATTAAGTTAGACTATATGATGAATCACCTTTGCTAATAAACATATAAGGAAATCTAAAGTATCTGAAACAATAATAGATAAGCACTGATAAACTCTTTTGATGCTATTTATTGAATCAAGTGCCCAGTACTTGAAATTTTCATTCTATTAAAGAAATTAACCCATGTGTCATTGTAAAAATATTTACATAAGGAATATACATATGGTGGAAAAGAGAGGATAAATGAACATTATATTTCCGGCTAAAACAAATTTTCCTCTAGGCTCCTTGACATTTCACGTTTGTTCATGAATAGTCACTTACTCGTGTTTTTTTCCATTTCACCTGCACACATCAAACTTATTAACAAGCGCGTGACATTTCAAGTCTCAAATATGCACATATCTATATTTTTCACATATATATATAGCGTACTTATATATAGCTTATAGTCTCATCGTGAAAATATTATAATATTTTATTCCTCCTCATGAGAAACAATTTGCCTGTAAGGCATAGCAGATATGACGCTCAACACGTTCTTTTTTAATTATTGTTAGCATTTGAGCAACACTCGCCTTTACCTACAAAAGTAGCTATTTCACATATAAAATTAGTGATGAATATTGCGTGCAAATGATTTTGGCAGTAAGAAAAACGACCACGAGAAAAATCACGAAAGGAACATCTGCTCTAAATAGCATGAACTTGACAGTCGATGGTCTTTGATGAACACGGCCAATTTACTTTTAAATATCATGAATACTTAAATTCTCAAATTTATTTTCTAAATTAAATCAAATTTCACAAAGAAATTTAAAAAATCATATGGAATAGATTATCAAATATCTTTCAAATGCTAATTTTAAAATAGTAGGAAGGTTAGGCAAATATAAAATACCTCGATTATTTAAAGTAAATCATACGAATGTTTTTCAAAATTTAAATTAGCTTAGATACTTTTAATTTACCTCTCATACAATCAAGCACTGCTTTCCCGATAACGTAGGAAGAAGGGTCATTTTGTCCATAATCAGTTGATGTTCTAGTGCATAAATTCATTGGAACACACAGTGACATTATTTGACTTGACTCTAGTATTCCAAAATTTCTACTGAATTTATATACAGTCTTCTTTAATTTCCAAATTTTTTTCTAAAACTGCGGAGAACCCGGAGATTCAAAAAACGTAACCAATTAAACGCGTGCCCTTTTCCAGTAAAACCCCACCCACGTGCCGCTATTCTTATTCAAATAAAGGCGGAGCTACGCTCAGCCAATAAGGAATTTCTCTCAATTTTATCTCGCTTTAGAAGAATATAATCAAATTAAAAATATAGCTTTTGTCCTTGTTTAAGTAATCTTTCCATTATATAGTGTACATATATATATATATATATATATATATATATATATATATATATAATATGCATACAATCCAAAAACAGCTTCAAAGTAAATCGGTAGAGTACAATCAACTGGTATTTCTTGATTAACTTTGAATATTTTTTATTTTACGCATAGAATAAATCAAAAGAAAATCGAATTTTGCACCAAAGCAAATGAGGGTGTGGTAAATGAGATGCATAAAAACTACAAATCTGAGCATCAATTTGGAGGCGCGACTTGAAAAGGAGCCTGCTAAATCCTTGAAATTCGACGAACTTCCAGCTGTGAAAGTTGAGAGTCCAAAGACATTTCCGAGCTTACAAATCTTTGAAGTGAAATGCACCTGGATATTGTCATACATCCTTTGCAGATTATTGAACTCGTGTATCAATTAATGTCTACTGGAACAGATAAATTTGAAGAAAAGGTATATTATCCCTCTTATCCTTTCACAATTTCACGCACATTTAAATTTTAGGAGATGATGTTGCATCGAATAAGTTCGAACGAAAAATGGCAGAAAATATCACTGAAACGCGACTTTAATACGAAAATGTTAACCAAAAGGGTAAAGGCTATGGCATTCGACGGCGGGTGATAATAAGTCAAAATTCTGCTTTGAAAATATCGTACTGACATTTGCATGCGGTATATTTGTCTTGTTATAATATTCTCATTTATTGTTGTAGTTTATATACAATATAAATATCATTACATTTGGTGAAAACTCCTAATTAGTAAAGAGGTTATAAATGCTTTCTTGTTTGCTTGTAGTCTCTTATCGTGACGTCTGCTGTTATACTAAATGCTATTACTCTGCATGAAAACAAATTTTTATGATGGTTATATTTTATTACTTTGTCACCACTTTCAGAACAGTTTACCCGTATCATTAGAGTAAAACGAGTAGAGGACTCGTGCAATTCATAGTTTCGAATGCTAAAGAAAAAATTGAGAAAACTCGCTTTTCTACAGCTAGTAATAACAGGAAAATGAAATTATTCGAGAGTCATGGAATAAAGAATCCATCTCTTACACGTGCCGACATTAAAAAATTTCCCCTAGAGATTTCTTAAACTGCCCCTCATTTCCAGAAAACGACACATTTTTGCATAATTAATTCAACTGTATAGTTCGATAAATTGTTGACAATTTCCTAAAGAGCAAAGTTTGCTAGTGAAAATGTCACTGCGGAACTACGACCGACAGCAATGTATGTGGTAGATTACTTATAAATGAGAATTTATTAGATAAAGCACCCATCCTTATATAAGCAAATACATCTATGTGCATAAAATACAGCTAGTTTTTCTATCAGTTTATAGAATACGTTGTTTGTACCTTTCTTCACATATCACAAGTTTAGAATAACTGAAAGGTGAAAAGTATTATAAATGTAATGTGGTAAACCATATGATTTAACATTTATTTTTAATAAAAATGTTCCAAAGGTGGGAAACAGATTATTCATTCATTCCAAGTGAGTGATAAAAAACTGCATATTTTACATTTTGAGTAAAGGCAATTAATTGTCTGACGTAAACTTTAATAAATATTTCTATTTTACTGATATTAGAAATGTTACACTATATTAGCCAAGAGATAGCAGCACTGAAAAAATGTCCGAACCATGCCCTCTAGTGGTACAGCGTATATTTATTTTTTGCTGAAATACATCTAGTTTATACAATGTACAGAACAGAATATATAAAATTCTTTAAAAAATATAGCAGAGTTTACATTTGTAAATAATTTTCATATTATGCTTAGGATAGTACAATACTATAGGTTTTTTTAATACTTTATGAGTATGCGAAATACAACACATAAATTTTACACCTGAAACATTTGTATCAACCGTTGGAAACGCGCTGACATTTTAGACGGTCCTCATTTGCAGATGAGGCGACACCGAACGTGTCTTAATAATAACTTATGATCTTTCGTTCGTCTTTTACATAAACACCAAAAAAGGCGTAAAAGGGAATTTGACGGAGAAATATGTCATGAATATTTAAGTATGTGTGACTGAAGTGCAGTAGACAAGTACAATATTCAACATATTCATTGTCTATGTTATTATTTCATTCGGTTCTCTAGTCGATTTCACCCAGAAACGACTAAAGTTTTTTACATATTCTGTGAATATGTAATATATACTATCGAAGCTGATAGCTAAAGAGACCAATCGCTTATGAACTCAATGGGTAATAGAAAAGATATTTTGTAATTAATAAAGGGTGAGAAAAAACCGTTATAAGTGACTATAGAAGTGTTATGTGCGTAGAATAAAGAGGAAAAAACTCACTTGGTGAATATCTGTTTTCACAATTATTTTTCGACATCAAAACGCCATCCTCGCAGATAGGGCTCATACTTCGACCGTTTCATATAAGGAAATGACGCTTGACGTCTCCTTTTCAATACAGTACATATTTTATTCAAGGAACTTGGCGTTTGAACTAATTGCAAGACTAATCAATCAGTCAAGCTTTATAATAAAATGTACATATGCATCTTTCATTTCGTTTGGCAGTGAACGTTCAACTGCCCTCTTAGATTGTCCCTATCTCTTATGTATGAATAGAACAGTATTTGTGTAAGTTAATTGTCTGTTAAGTCGAATAGTTTAAAGTGGTTCCAAAAGCTAGTACAAGAGTGGAACGAGTGAGGCCAGGTGTGTTGGAAAGAAATAACACAAACATTCGCAAGATACATTCTACTGCATTGCTCATGCTGCTGCTTCTCTCTCAGCAACTTTTCAATTGCCTTTTTTTTACAAAAGAAAGTAGAAGCAGAAAAAGTTATAATGAACAAATATGACATGACGAAGAGCTCCAGGTCATGTGATCATATTCAGCCAATTACGAGTGAGATAAGAGCTCAACGCTGGGACAATGACGACTAGATGCTTACAGTTCCAATTGCAGTTAGTTCAATCTAACTGCAGAACAAGATTCGCGATCGAATATCAAAAAAAGAGTTGGAAAGCCCGTTAAAAGTGAAGTAATGCGCTAATTTACACCGGCAGTCTGTCCTAATTAATTTACACTTGTTAAAACATATATGTGAAAAAGGAACATTTCACGGGAATATTTACCATGTCCACCCACATACGTAGAGAGCGCATAACACGAATGCATTAGAAACAGACGCTGTCGAACTCATTACGATCAGATTAACACCGCATTATCGAACAATTGCGTCAACAGATGACGTCATATTCTTTTTTCTTTTCTTCCATTCAAAGCAAATCTTAAAATTTTACAAATTTTTCGTTTGCATATCAGGTGTTATGCTCTTTTAGACTCTATCATTTCTCCTCTTCACTCTAGCTTCGCACCTGAGCTATTACTATCTTCGTTCACTAATTAGAAGATATATGGTAAGTTGTATGTCAACGTGTATATAAAAACCAATGTGTTGCTGAGAATTTTTGAGACGGTGAGAGTATTGGCTATTAGTGACTTGCCGTAACTTACTTTGAAACTATTAGCGAAGAGAGTGGCCCTAAGGCTCCCCTCTCTTTCCTTCTGGCACACTCTTCCGCATCACCTCTTCTTTCATCTACAGTTTAACTCGTTGTTCTAATCGGGCTACTTACGAAAGTTTCTTTCAATGACTTGTATTTGACTTGTATTTAAAATTTTTGAAGTCTTTATAAAAATTCTGACAATATGTATTAGTAATTAGCGAACTTATCCAACAGTAAATGATCACAGTTGTAAGTGATGCATATACAACAAAGCGTGAAGCGGACACGAAAGCTTTTTATTAGAATATTTAGTGCATAGAATCTCTCTTCTAGCATTCTTTGATAATAAAACTCAATGGGTATCCAATTTTTAATCGCTATCATCGATTGTATCGAGTCATATGTATTTGTATAGATACTCAATGCAGAAAATTTGTTTCCGCTATTATTTAGCTATTTCTTTTTGCAGTTATGTTTATTTAATATTTATAGTGATACACAAGCTATATGTATGCATTCATACGATAAGTTTCTAATGTCAGTCAAGTTTGTGACATTTGCTAGAAGGTCGAGGTTGTCTACCTGAGCAAAAATTTGCTATAAGGTAATGTCAAAGAATCTCTAAGAAAGGTCAATAGGTGCGAAAGTAAACAATGAGAGTTTACAACAGAAGTGGGTAATCCGAAAAAAAGAGATATTAAAAGAAATGGTTACTTACGATTAGCTATAACTGAACTGTAGACTACTTCGTCCAAAATGTCTTCCTCCGTATCAACTTTAACGCGAGTTAGAAGAAAGTGATCGGAGCGAGAAGAATGCATGCATTACAACCTTCGCCTCTCCATTCCTTTCTACTTTCGTAAAACTTTTCCTCGAATTCTCCACCAGAAAACTCTGCATCTGACGTCACGTGATGACGTCACTGCGAATGGAATAGCCATTAAGGGGAAAAGAGGAACGAACTAAGTGCAGCCGTTTAACAGACAAGAGCGCATGTCTTCCTACATTACCCAACAACTTTAATATAAACTCACGTCTAATTTGTATGTAAACATATTTATATATCCAAAATCTGCTTAAAATCAATTTCTTGCCAATATACATAAGCCGTGTTTTACGCTCATGCAGAAAATTAGCTTTAGGGTTTTCAGTTTATTTTCTCGACCCAACCCTGCTTTACGCTACTCAGTTTTTTGATTAGAATATAAATAAACCCAAATTTGACCCTGTCCTTAACCCATAAATAGATATTTCAATTCAATTCTCTGTTGGGCAAAGTAAATTACGAAGATTAGTCAAAAAAATTAAAAGCGATTGTTTATTAACAAGATGGGCAGTTGCAAAGAAGAGTCAAGATGCCTGGGGACAAATTCAAAGGGCGTTCAAGCGAAAAAAAAACATGCATGCATGGATTGTTAGACAGAGAACAACTTCTGAATCTTAAATGCAAATTATTCATTTAGAAATATGTACTGCACATCCGAGTATAGAATGTTGTTTCTTTATTTACCCGGTAACTATGAAAGTGTGATATTTCCATAATATATTTATTGTATATATAAAAAGTGGATACTAATGAATATACTTTGGAAGGAATTTTCTTCATTTAATTAATATGCATGTATTAACACGGAACAATAAAATTCTTTAATGCACTTTTAGAGCTTTCCGTGCATATTCCTTTCTAAACACAAGTTTGAACCTTCTTGGATGATATAAATGCAAAGGAAAATATAAAAAAAAAACCGATAAACAGCAACTCGCGATGAAATGCAGAAGGAAAGGTCAAAAAAAGATGGAGGTCTTGAAGGTCAATTGAACTGACCGCGAAAATGATAGAAAATTCTTTATAGTGGAAATAGATTTTTGATGTTTGAGCATATGAATTTTCCTTCAGGCACATTGAGTGTCACAAATTATTTTCTTTCGACATACTTCTCTCTGATTTTTTGCCGCTGCTTATCGGCCACTTGAGATCTGTTAACGACTTACTCAAACGTTTTGCAGATTATAAGAGAGATAAGCAGAATTTTTCACCATGCTCCACTCTCATGCAGATATATACAAAAATAAAGAGGCAAACAGGCGGTCACGTGTAGAGGAAACGTTTACTTTTCCAGCAGCGATCATCAAGGTAGCTTACGTCATCAGTAAGAGACTCATAATGCTTGATTATAGTTTTATACGTGATAGCGTTTGCGTTTCTTTGTTTTCCTTGCATGGTCAAAAAATTTATGCAAAAATTAATATGTTAGATGAGATAGCTTAATATAAAGCCTCAACTGTTAATTGAATGATGTAATAATTGTAATGCATATATAATTTAGCCAGACACCATCTGAAAACGGCATTGTTGACATTTTGAGTGAGACGCTAATTTGCACTAGCATCCAGTAGCTTCATTGTTATTAGTGAATTTTCCAGTTTTTGCAGTGCGGTTGACATTTCGGTCGAGTATATCTCTATACGCTCATTAAGCCGCTCTCTCATTTGCAAATATTATTGGTGGTTAATTGCAATAGCGCATGATTCTAGAAAGTTGTAGAAGAAAAAAAATCAGTATATTTTCGCTTCTCAAATATATACAAAGTGGCGAACAATTTAGCCCGACATCCAAACAGCCACTTCACCCCGTATGTACCCTGCTATTCTGGAATGCTACACATCTGTGTACAAATAGTCTAGTGGGATATGGACTCATGCAATCGGTTTTATCTAATCGAGTCTTCTATTATGGCACCTGATTTATTTTTACTTATTTTTTTAGTGATATATGTAAAGGATTATATATTTTATTCACGTTTACGGTTCGAAACTAACCAATAGATTTTCTAATCCAGCAACGCATCAGTGCAACTGTAAGAAATAGTATCTGCGGATGAAAAGATGAGTGGCAACAGCTGATTCAACCGCAATACATTGGATGCAACATTGCCGAAAACTTTTCTATATTCTTTTCCCATTATATATCATATAATTACATCATATTTTATAGTGTAGTAAACACCGAATTCAGTAGGCCTATTAGAAAGGTGAACTTTGTTTCTAATAGAAATTAGGAAGGATCGAAAGGCGGTAAAAAAAACATCCTCTGGCTGTTGTGTGTATACACGTGTACTGACCATTTTCTTGCTTTACGGAAACATGAAAAGACATTTAGGGAATGCTTGTAGCGTCGTATCGCTATCGGCTATACTGTTTACCTTTCGGTTTTTATTAAGTGTGTAAGCAAACTGCCTTGCATACAAATTTTTTCAAATTTCAATAAAAATCTTATGTGAGTAGCAAAAAGTTATAGCAAACGCTTGTCCGATAAAAATATCTTCTTTTCATTGAGGAACTAGAAGAGGTAAAATTTAATGGAGCGAAAACTAGAGGGAAATTATTTGAAATCAGTTTTGATGTAGATAATTAGAGATCATATTTTTTTATATGTACAGCGCAAATCCTTATTACTACTTGTGCTATATTAAGTGAATGGGTAAGAGTTTCGAACGAAGGTTAATACAGGATTAACTTTTTACTGATAATTATTGAATTACGATATTAATGAAATTTTTATGACATATAAGAAATATACCGTTACTTTAACTTTTTTTTGGCTTTTATTATTCCAAAATAAATAGAGAAACTGCTCGATGTAATTTCTCTTGACAACCCATGAAATATCCCGTTAACACGTTATCAATGGCAGGTACATATAGAGATGGGCAGTCAAAGAAGAAATGCCGGAGGCTCAGACTGTAAATGTCAGTGAGCTGATGATCAATTGAGATATATCATAAATATGTCTTAATCTTTTTCGACTTTTATCCACGTTTCTACCTTGCACCACCAACTCAATCTAATTAGCATAAAGCGATTATATGACGACAGTATGTCAGTTCGGATCGAAAGGCGTTAAGGCAGACAAGTTCTTTCCGGCTTTCATCTCCCTTGTAGCGCATTTGACCTTTTCCAGTCTTCAGGTGCTTCCTCATTCTTGATGAGGCATTGCTAGATGCTCGATCAGACGATTCCCCTGTGC
Organism: Dimorphilus gyrociliatus; assembly: GCA_904063045.1. Taxonomy (NCBI): domain Eukaryota; kingdom Metazoa; phylum Annelida; class Polychaeta; family Dinophilidae; genus Dimorphilus; species Dimorphilus gyrociliatus. The sequence continues at coordinate 371,049 of CAJFCJ010000018.1, forward strand.
AATATGGGGGAAAGCTCATTTTTCTGTTGAGACATTTTCTAGTCCAAATAATAAGTTTTGCTGTTTTCTAGATTCAATTTTCAAAATATCTCATACCTTATATACGCATTGCATATCTACGATTTCTTCTCATATTTTCCAGTAAGCCACTCTGGCCTATCGCCTGCGCAATGCGCGCTTGTCCTCAAAACCAGCTGTAAACTCACTTCAGCCATACGTTTTCTTTTTCATTTCCCGTTAAATAATTCCTTATCCGATCGAATTGAAAACTATCCTCCGCCTGTTCGAGTAGACTCTATTCTGACTACTAAACTAACATTTATAGAGGAGAGTGTGGACATTTGTTTATTTGATCTTTACCATTCAAATGTCAAGACATTCAGGCAATCTTATAACTAGTAAGATGTCTTTTTCTGGCATTTTCTTTAGAAAGTACGAGTACGCTCAATTGTTTTTGTGAATATATAATAGATAGTAAATGTGCAAACAGTAGCAGAACTCTTTAGTTTCGTGTAGCGAGAGGGCAGAGGAGAATTTCGAGCTACCTTATAGACTTGAATTTCAGTTACATTAATTACAACACTCCGAGGCAAACAATATTTTATTTGACAATTTTGTATAGGCTATCTAATTTTATAGAACTTATTAGAACTTTATGAAACAAAGCCTTATCAGATTAGTTTTTTAATGATTGTTTTAATGCAAAATACAACATTCAATGAATTTGCAGTTCTTTTTATATTCAAACTTCACTAACCTTTATTTTATTTTTGCATTAATTTAAGAGGAAAAGCTCAATATGCAAGACCATATTGTTGCGATAGAGCTAAGCTGACCATGCATGCGGCGAAAAGAAAGCAAAAACAAATCAAAAATTGATAGGATCGACTAAAAACGACGTATGCCTGCCAAAACAAAGTCTACCAAAGAGATAAGTGAACATCTCTTCCTTTTTAACGCGTACCACTCGGCACGAGACCATGTTGCTGCTCTAATCGCATCCATTTCTACATTCAAAAGTAAATTACTTCTGAAGGCGGTAATGTACCCTGATATATCTTTATCTTCGGTCTTATCATTAGTAGATAATCACCTCTGTTTTTAATTGGCGTCGACATCAGCTGATATTTTTCCTATGTATTATCACAGTCAGATATAGAACAAAGGGTTGAAGTGATAATTGGCACACAATTATAGGAGAGTCACTATTATTTTAAAAAAAGATAATAAGCACAGATACATAATGGTGAATAGATATATTCATAAATTTATTATGAATTTTCTGTAACTATTATTGTTTCCTCAATTTGATTTTATCCAGGCCATTTAGTGGAATTATATTTAATGTTTAAAACTGTAAGAGAGCACAAAGCTGCTTTCGACGATTAAAGAAATGCTAACGTTGTTATTCGTCGTTGATAAAAGGCACTAGATGGCATTTTAGTAGTTGAAGCAATATCCAGAAGATGGAGTTATATGTCACTCTTTTTCTTCCTCAATACTCAGAAAAAATTTAATGAATTAAACCACTTATAAGAATGATTCTCAATTGTAGTAAAAGTATCTTAGCCAAATTTTAATGTGCGGTTAAAACCCGATATTTATCTATTAAATTTTCTAAACAAACTTCAGATGGCACTAGTTTTCATTTAGAAGCGCAATATTTTTGGAGCAATCGAATGCCTTGGGATTATTTCCCAAGTAAGAAACAGTGATACGCCTTGAATTTTTATAACATGTAATTTTAATTATTTATCAATTGTATATTCTTAGTCATGAAACTGCCGTTCTAGTATATCGTTATCGTAAATGTCAATTTGATGCTTGCAGATAGGCGAAATTATTTTGTTGTACTTTTCTTCGATCGTAGGTTTAAATATATTATTGGTATTCGACACTCAAGAGGATCCAAAGGTGAAATTTGTCGACGGTACTGCTGGTTTTGATAGCATTTTAAAACTTTATAGGTTGACTCTAAGAAGTGTATTGTAAATCGTCTATAGTAATATAGCGAGAGAAGGAGGTGTAGCAAAGGACAAAGGACAAATATTTGCTTGAAAGCCTATCAATAAATCCACAAAAGAAGCAGGATAGCTTTCAGCCTCGTTTTGGCCACTTTGTAGCAGACGATTCTTTTTCAACGGCTGGATCACCAACTTTTATTCGCCCCTTTCTTCAATTAAAATAATATAGATATATTGTTTTCATATTGAACTAGTGGGAGTTTTACCTGGATGAGACTTGAAATGTACAAAAATTCAGTGAGTTTTTAAGTTTCTTTTTCTAAAATTCTCTTCTCACTCATCGAGTGGGTTAAATGAAGAGAACTGACAAGCTTATGCAGTAATTGCGTCACAATAACATTTATATTATATAACTACTCCTCTGATTTGAAATTCTCTCGAAATCTTAAAAGACAAAGGATGCCATTAAGATGACTTCGTGGTGGTCTTTCATTGTTAATAAAGTGGCTCATTTACATGAGGAACTCATACCAATCAAAACCAAATTTAAAAGACCAACTCAGAGATCTTTCATCTTAAACCGCTTTTAGGTGAACAGTCTATATCAAACCAGGTGGGACTTGCATAATCTTAGAATTTTGGATGCGACTTCATTCGCCCATCAATCACAGACTGCCCGCATCTTGTATTTTCTTTAGGCCTGACTGGTATCGTATGACACTTTTGTTGATATAAATATGAAGCGAGTGGACACTGCACGCTCTTGTGCTTGACCGAACGGATGACCGGCGCTTGAAAAGTGGCAATTACAGGCGCCAAAATGACGTAAATTCTCGCTAACTTTCCTTAATCGCAATCTGTTCTATAACTCAGCTCTTTTTTGCCTTTTTTCTTTGAATGCGCAAGCGCCGAAGATGAATGAACATATATAAAAGACCTACGTATATACTTTGATGCGCATTTCCGTCTTTTTGCCATATAATAATTGGCTTTTGTACCGCCTGCGGATATACGTGTCGTGTAACTGTGACCGTCTTATAAAGGCGTTTCTCTTTCTTTAATCATTCGTTAAAATAAGTGCAAGAAGAAATTTTGCATAACTTAGAAAATTAACTAACATTTTGTAAGAAATATAGTGAGCATATATGTAAACATAGATGTTGCTTATATATCTATATACATAGTTTACACACATACACTGCATACACAATATATATCATTATTACAAGCACACAATGCATGAATGGGCGGGCAGTTTTCGTAAACTTTATCAAATATCGATTTGCATTAAGCGAACATTTGTAAATATATATACTGGGAATGTTTTTTTAGAAAATATACACGCATTTTTATAAATTCATATCTTGTGAAACATCTCTGGTAAAAAATTTGGCATGCTTTGATTTAGCCGATTTTGCTATCAATTATTTCATTTTTCTTTATACTTGGTATTTTGATTGTATAGTCATGAACGTAATTTTACTTCCTATCCTGTTCGTGTATTTGTGTTACGAAGAAGATTAGAAAGAACAAATAAGACAAACACCCTCTCTCTAATCTGACCTCATTTGTTATCGACGCCTCAAACCGGAAACGACGTCAACCAATGGCGTCTCTCGTTAAGAAGTGCGGTTGACTTGACAGATTACGAGAATGTATAAGAGATAGAAAGAGAGGAACGCGGCACCAGGTCGCGAATTTTGAGAAACGTGCGCGTTGATGCGGTTAATGTTGATGTACGGACAGGCGTTCCATTTTCAGGCGTTTCTTACAGTCTCCTAGAAGAAATGATTTCTTTTAACTATTGGTAAGTAAATTTCTTAAACAAAGTTCTATTATAACTTAGCATTACTTTCATAAAGTAAAATTATTTCAAAATTACATTAAATCCGTGGGATTGAATTGATCATTTATAGCTTGGATGAATAAGAGTTTCTTTAGTAAATTATGAACAAAAAGAATAATAACATCCCTACCTAGGTAAATCTGCAAACATACTAGCTGCAGCATATAAAGTGAGCTTGTAAAATTGTTACTTTACGGAAATTAATGAAAATTACCCGCCGTATTTTGACAAAAATTATGCTATTTTGCGAAAATACATCTATTTACAACTGTAAATGTTTATTTGTTTAGAAACAATCGATAGAGACATATATTTATGTTTTTCAGATCGAGTATAGGAGAATTTAGAATATTTAGCTGGCTTTCGAATTTCGTTTGTTTGCTTTATATATACGATACTTCTTCAGTTGTACAGCGCATTGGACACTCAGATATATCAAAATAGGGCTTTGTCTTATTTAATAGCAAAAATTATAAATTCTGTATTAATTTATATACTTCTACATGTATTAATGCATGAAATTTATTATTGTTACGTATCCCATATCATTAGATGAGCAAATACGCAGCTGAATGCAAGTTGATGTTTTTATAATAAGGCTATCTATTGAAAGTATATACGGCATTGATCCGTTCGACACCAACCCTCCTCTATATAACAAAAATGAGCATTACATATCTGATGAATATAGCGCCTGTCGGCCGTCACCTGTCCTGCTGACACAGCATGAAGCGTCTATCTGAACAATCTATGTAAGTGTAAGGCTACGGTAGGCGATTACAATAACGTTTTGACAAGCGGACATATTGGATTCGACTGATATATATCTAATCTAACTAATTTCCACCTGCTTAACAAAATTTTACTTTCACTCTTTTTGCGGTATATGCGTGTTAATGAGCACTGTAATTTATTCATGCGCACATTATTCATGTATTCAATGAATACGGGTATTGCTATGAGCGGTTTGATAGTTTGATTAGCACCTTGTCGCAGCTAATTTCGCTTGCTTTTTATAAGCTTTTTCGTTGCTTCAGGGCTTTCGTTTGCATTTAATGAATACGTTTAGGAGTTTGAAGAGTGCATGGATTTATTGCTTTTAACGAAATATATAATAAATCCTGTGCAGTTCAAATCAAAAACACGTTGTTCTAAATGAACTCAAAGTTAACGGCTAATACTGTATGCTCTTGTATATAATGTATATATCACGATATAGAGACGTCAGCGAGCAGTGGCGTCAAATCCATCTGTTCCAAACTCGACCTCGCTTTGTGCCCCAGCCGCCATCCGCTCAAGCATGAGTGATAAATGGCCCTAAGAGGATGTGCACGCTTGCATGTATTATGCTGATCTGAAGACTGCTGGGGGTCTTTTCTAGACGTTGAGTATTGCACTGTTGCTATCGATCTGTCAGGGAGAATTCCCTAGGACCATCTCAGCTGCGTAAATAACCTCTCGACTCAGCAGGCTTTCAATAAGGAATGAGAAAGCAAAGTCAACAAAAGGAAGCACCAGCGTTAAGGTGTGGCTGATCAGGGGCCTTCTCGAAACGTCACAGCAGGCAACGGAAACAGCTGTATTCAACCTGCATCTTCACACATTTTACTTATTTCAATGTGGGAGACAGTTAAAATTTTTTGCTATTTTAGTTTTATATAAGTTCGCAAGATCTTCTTCACGATTTAGTATAAATCTCTATATTTGTCATCTCAGTGATATGGTGTTATCTCATTTAAGCAATCCAAAAGTATTGGGAAAAGAGGATAATTTTCCCAGGCGATTAAAAAACGTTATCGCTAAATCACCTACGATAAAGCTGTCTTGTAAAAATTTTTACTGAAGGTCCCTCCAAGCAAAATTCCATCAAATATGTGGGAACAGCCCGTGTAATTTCTCCATCGTAATTATTCTTATTAAGTTTTGTACCCCTTGTGCCTTCTTTTTGAACGACGTGTGATTGGGTGAGCGTTCCAGGACCACGCCTTGTGGGCGGTCGTCGACAATTTGGGCGGCTTTTTATGGCACCTTTTCCATTTTACCCTTCTTCTGGAACATATTCATCATCCTTCACATAATTTTTGATCATTCAACGATACATATACATAGAAATATGTTTAAGATTTGATTGATTGATAAGCTGAAATCCGTTACAGAATATGAAATGAGTATCGAAAGCTCCATGGAGGGAGAAGAAAGTAAATTAGCAAAAAAGAAACCCGAAAAAGTCGAAGCGACTTCAACCCAAAAAAATGGTAAGCATGAATTTTTTATAGCCAATCGAATAGATAGGAGAGAAAAAAGTTTATCTTTTATGCTGTTTAGAAAACGAATTAGCTGTTCGCCTATATCAAATTTCTCTGTAAAAACTATACTCCTGCATGTTTATAATGCAAAAAGCATACATTAAAGCTACAAATTTATTAGCTTATATGTATATATTTAAAGCCAGGCGTGTGCTATGTATCAAATGAACGAAAAATACATAAAGAAGAGTTTATATTTTGTTGTATCAGTCTTTGAAGAATGTCTGTTTGTGATTTTGTGTCAAGAAATGCATATACACTATAAATTTGTGTGAGCAAGTAAATAGGGCTGAGAGATTTATGGAAACTAGGGATAGAAGAAGAGCAAGCAGAAGCGGATGATAATGTTTGTTTTACGTCGACAATCAATTTTCTCGAAATGCCTCATTCGATACTTTCATAGGACTATGTAGACAAGCACTTATATACCCGTGGTGCGACGTTTGGCCTTAGGGGACAAGGAGACATACGCTGATTAGTATTGGTTAAGACGTTTTGGAAGCGGACGCAGTTTACGCGTCCTGATTAGTAAATTTAATCGCAATACAAGCTACTAAAGTGTTTAAGTTGAAACGCACATTCAGTTTGAAAAATTTTCACCACCTGCGGCTTGATACTAAAACCCTAATCACAATCTTTTAGAGACGACATTTCGAGAAGCGTCGAAGCGTTGCTAAGCCCCTATAAAATTCATTCAAATTTCCTCATATCCGCAAGCCTCGGTAAACTGACCGATGACCGCTCTCTTGACCATAAGTAGCTATCACCAATGCCACATTTAACGCCTTTTTTATTTCAAGTATCAGGCAGGTGTGGTGTGTCGATGGAGATTTATGGATATTTTAATTAAAATAATATGCTATCACTAAACTTTCCTGTGCTTTAGATTAATATGTTTACTTGAATTGATAACCACTTTGTACTGAACAAATGGAATCTTAAATAGATAACAAGTGATATGAATAACTCTAATTTAGCTAGATCAATCTTGTTTTATGTCGCCAAACTATCGGCGTTCCTTGTCCGCTCAGTGGGCTTTATTACCATATCCAGCGTCTCCGCATACAGTGCCATCTATTGCATATCTATGAAAAAGTGTTAAATTATTTATTCTATTTATTTCAGATTTTTAAAAATTATTCGAAGTAAAGCTTTGGGGAAAATTAGATATTTACTTTAACTTGGAAATTAATTATTATACCAATTGTTAGCTATTAATAATTAAAGAGTCTTTGCATAGAGAGTTGCTTTAGACTTATCAGCTTCTATAAACCAGATAGGAGCTCAAAAAATCTTTGAGGGAATGCTAATGAACTTAACGATGCAGTCATGTCACCTAATGACCCTCAGCAGGGGGTATATTGTCATTCGAGCGTAAAATGCAGTGATTGGTTGCAGTACAAATGAAAAATTGCACATTCTCCATCAGTGACAAAGTAGTATTTTGATTAATTGTTGACCGAAAACAACACCTTTACATTCATCTCTGTTAATTCCACTTTAAAAGTGCTCTTTATCGTATAGCAGCGTACTTTGAAAAAGCAAGATGATATATAATAGGCTTAAGTGTAGATTTTAGAACGCGGAGAAAAGCCAGTCTATGAGAAATGGTGCCAGACTAGGCACTTTGAATGAAAACTATCTGCACGCTGTCTGTAAAGTACACAGGCAGAGTGCGAGCTGGTGAGGTCTGTTTCTGTTCTCGTTATTCTCAACAAGTAAGTAGCAGTATTAGATGCATTGTTTTTTTTTAATAATTATAAGACTAGATTAACAAGAGTTGTTGAATTCCGCTATTTCTGATACGAACAATTTATACAACAAGCATTATAATTGGGAAAATTTAAATAATATGTATTGTGTAGATGGATAATCTATAAAGGGATTCAAACTTCAAAATTTTTACGAAAGAAATGTCAGATATCTAGTAAGACATTATTTGTTATTTCCCTTGCCGAACAATGATGAGTAAACAGTATTGTTTATTGGAAAACAAGTAATAATATACTGATCGGCGTGCAGAGGCCTCCACCTAACATTTACCCTTCACAAAAGAACGTAAAGATGTTATTGTCTGCCTTTTGGAGGGCGATATTTTACTATTAAATAATTTTTACTGGACAAAAAATCTGCTTACAATTCGATATTTTAAACATAAATAAGTGTATAAGTTTTAAGGTCAATCAGTCGAGATATTAGGCTGTAAAAATGTCTGTTGTACACGTAAGCATTGAAATCGCCTATTCCGAAGACATATTTACTCACAGTGTAATTCTATAATAACCTGACAAATCCGTCAACAAAATAGGCCTGAATGGTCTATGTTTACTTAAGAATTTTTGTGTTTATTTTGAAAATACCCTATAATTTTTTTCTAGCAAGATTTATGGCGCGTACCGAACTCTATAAAGAACGTCTGTAAACAATTAATGAATGGCTAAACCGGCTTTTGCATTTTTCTTACAGAATCTTTGGCCAAAAAAGCTCGTAAAAACTCACCGAGCAAGGAGGAATCATCAAAAGTTTTTCAAATACCACCTCCTGGTGCACCACTTGCCTTTTTCCCCTTTCATCCTCAAGACCTTGGTCGGTACCCTTTCCTGGATCCGGCATCCTACGCAAGTGAGCATATATTTTCTTTACTGCTTCCAGACTTGTTTACTTTACACTTTATAAACTTTTCATGTTCATATCCCGCTGGTCTATCGATAGAGATAGGATCTCAGTCATTCATGGAGCTTTATACATAATTATTCGTTTGTCTAGGTGCGGCTTTCATCAATTCATCTCCAGTTCCCCTCAACTCAAATCTACCGACAACAACAACGGGTGTTCATGGGTTGGTAAACAAATTTATATAACTTTTAATTCTTTGGTTTTTGACCGACAAACTATTCCTAAATCATTCTTTAGGAGCTGTCTCTGTTTATATATCCATCAATAATCTTGAATTTACGCATTAATGTATGTAGAATGCACTAAACGTGTGACAGAAGGAGTTTTTCTTTTTATCAAAATTCAAAGCAACGAAAAAATAATTAGCGCTTAGCCTTTGAGTGGTTGGACAGTTGAAAAATGATGCGCTCGCTCTCCCTCTGTCATTCCACTTCAGTTACTATTCCTATTGAAAATGCCGATAGGCATTTAAAAATGGTATTGACAAGCTGCTTCATTGAACTTTCTTACCATCCATTCGCATAGTTTTTAGACATACCTATCAAAAATGGAAAAAACTTATATCCTGAATGAGATTGTTAATAACGCAGAATATGTTTTATAAAAATTTATAAACTACCAGTCATGAATCATTGCATTACATGACAATACAGTGTTGTAAATTTCATTTACAATCGAAAAACTTATTGATAGTGCTACTTTAATGACTTTAGTGCTTTCAATCTAAAGAAACGCTTTACGCCAAAATTAGTGATTTTTTAGAACTCAGTTTTGTTTGGTTCAGTATTCAATTGGAAATTATACATGAAAGTCAATATTAAACCATGAAATTCTGATCATATGAATTTGAAAAATGCTTTGTAGTATAGTATGCGGTTAATCTCAATTACTCATCTTAATAATGTCAATTACACCTTAATATTCAATTAACACCGTCATTGTAAGTCCTTCTACCAATGTGGCGTAATGCGTAATTGTCATTTTTACACACGCTTCATTTCCCTTTAGAATGTCAAGTTGTATGTTTAAAAATAGACGAGAATTTAAAATCACCCGCACAAATTTCTATAGTGTACCGTTTTTTTAGCCTATATATAATTTATGCTGGATAGAATGAAGAAGTATGCTAGGAATGTATACATTCTGACAAAAAATCTGAGATTAAAAGGTTTCAGGTCATGAAAATTGTGGCCTGAGAGTTATTCTAAACCTTTTAAAGGGAGAAGCGTTAAGTGACAAGAATACGAAGCAAGATTTAAATTATATTTGATGTAGGATGTTTTCCTTGTTATTCTTTAACAATACTTTTTGAATCTCATAAAATAACTTGTCTTTTTCTGATTAAACAATCAACGTTTAACATGTTTTTTTCGCTTAGCCTACCTGCACCTTTCGATTTGGGAGCAACTTTCGGAATGAGAACGCCGCCCAACACAGCGGCAGCTTCCGGTTGGACTTACAATTCCACTTTCATGTTCCATTAGATTATAATTTTTTACATCTTTGATATAGGCTTATCTGTCGATCCGCTGTTGACTTACCATAGATTGCAGCAATTAGAGCATTATAGACAAACTGCGGCAGCAGCAGCCTATAGGCGCCTTTCTCCCGCAACTTTAGCAGGTGAGTTTTTATTACAGATCTTTCATTCACATGTATCAATAAACGCCCTGGCTGCATGTCATTAATTTCAATAATGTATTTTTGCAGCCTTACAACAGCAGCAACAACAGCAACCTTTTTATATTCCATCAGCTCCGTCCGTCGCCAGTCTTCCAACATTTCGCCCTAATCAGTCATTACAAGAAAATCCAATGCAAGCAGGTAGCCCTTGCACAAATTTAACCTCTGTCAGATTAGGAAAAAAACGAACTTTAAGTTCATCTCCTTATACGGATTTGCTCGACAATGTTGGGGACTCGTTGTTTTTGAATAGCTTGGGATCTTCTTCGAGGTCTAGCAGCAGCCGTGGTTCATTTGGTCATTTGAATGCTGCATCGATTGGTTCAGCTTTGAGTTCCGGTCAAACGACTCCTTTAACTTTTCCTATTGTCCCGATCATACCAATAAATAGAAGACCCCAGACGGAAGAACCTACCGAATCTATAGTATCAAGTACTGTCGATCATGAAAATAAGTCAATAAGAATAAAACAAGAAGGAAAAGACGGCGAAGAAAATTTCACAGATACCAATTGCCACTGGAAGGGATGTGAACAAGAATTCGACAATCAGGAAGATCTCGTTCGACATATTAACTGCGATCATATTCAATCCCACAAGAAAGCATTTGTTTGTCGATGGCAAGACTGCACCCGGGAAGAAAAGCCGTTCAAGGCTCAATATATGCTCGTTGTTCATATGCGACGTCACACAGGAGAGAAGCCACACAAATGCACGGTACGGAAATGTTAGGTTGTTCTTATTAGCATATACATGGTCCTTTCTTTCAGTTTGAAGGCTGTACGAAAGCATATAGTCGATTGGAAAATTTAAAAACACATCTTCGATCGGTATGAATCCAAAACCAATATATTAATATACTGACAATGAAGATAAATTTGTATAACTACAGCATACTGGAGAAAAGCCCTACATGTGCGAATTTCCTGGTTGTACAAAAGCGTTCAGCAATGCAAGTGATAGAGCAAAGCACCAAAATAGAACTCATTCGAATGCCGTAAGATCTAATTTTTAGAACTAATATCACATTTTTAAATAACGATTAAATCAAATAGAAGCCTTATGTCTGTAAGGCTCAAGGTTGTAATAAAAGATACACTGATCCGAGCTCTCTCCGAAAGCATGTTAAAACTGTCCACGGTGCTGAATTTTATGCTCAAAAAAGACACAAAGGCTTACCGTCAACGGGTGGTGCTGATGCTGATTCTCCACAGAGCGATTCAAAAGATGAAAAGGAAAGGAAGAAAAATGGTTCAGAGCAAAAACTGGATAGCTGTAAGACTATGATATCTAAATCGCTTAGTCCTGACCAAAGAGAAGGATCAGACAGGGTATTTTTTAGTAATAAAGCTTTAAAGTTGATATTAATGAAACTCAATAATAATGACAGGATATAAAGAGCACGTCAAGTTCTAATAAGAATCATTCAAGCCCAAATACAAGCTCTTTATCTAATGGACATAGTCCTCGAACCATTCCCTATCAATCTGAAGACAATAATCGAATCGATGTTGTAGAAGATATCGAAATGGATCAGTGGGATATGATGTCACCAGTTGGTTCATGTATGACTTCCTCCAGATCTCAAATGCCAACTGTTCGAAAGATTTCTTTAAAAAGTAGTGTTCCAGTTGTAAGCGGTTAGTTTCTCAAAATTTTTATTTTAATGTTGATTAACGATTTATTCAAAAATATTTAAATAAAACTCCAGATGAAAATAATCAGGTAAAATTTCCTGTTGTAAATATCAGGGTCTTTGTTAGATTCATGTGGCACGATTGTTTCATAAATACGTTTGTTGATTGAAAAATTGTTATATTTAAGATACGACTTTCTTACAGATTCGAGAATCGGAAGAAGACATATAATTAACGAGCCGAATAATTACGAACCCTCCTATTTTAACGCTCCAGCCCCTGCAGTGCAACAATATCCTTTACAAATCCCATCCCTTCCCCCTTCTACTATAACTCATGGTTCTACTCAAATATCTTCAAGATTCAAATCAGCTTCTTTTTACGACCAACAAACTTTTGTTAGTCCAACTGAAAGACGCGAATCAAATAATTCAGTCAGTACATACTATTATAGTATGTATGGAAGTGGATATACTGGCTCCTACGCTGAGAGCAGAAGAACAAGCAACATGTCCACTGGGTCACATTATCCTTATGAGTATGATCTTCCGAAGCCTGATCTATGTCACTTGTCTCAGCAAATGGAGCGAGCACATCTCTGTTCAAATCAATTTCGATTTCACTATAACGAAGAACAAATGGCAAGATATTTCAATTCTCAAGGAATGCAACAAATTTCTGAGACAGAAATAGAAAATAGAAGATCCTCTGAACCTATTCGTAAGAATGATGATTCTGTTTTGTCAGCTAATAGTAATCAGTTAAGACGCTTTCGATCAGTTGATGCACCTGGTAATAATATACCAGAGCATACAACTTATGAAGAAATGCTAATTCCTGAAGATATGGAAAAATTTTTAGCAACTAGGGGTTAGTATAGATAAGATTACATGAAAATTGAAATTTTTAATATTGTAATTTCAGAAAATAATAATGAAGATTGGAATAGCAATTGCCAATCGTGTAAATATATTCACGTTCAAACGACAGAATCAACCAACGATGAATCGCCAGGCTGTAATCAGGTCTCATCAACAACAGACGCATCAAGTATAGAGGATTTCACACCAATAGAAATGCCTGATAATTTCTTGGATTCCATAATTCGGCAGGAAAATTCTAATTTGATAGTAAACGATATGTCTTCTACTTTGAGTATTCTAGCAGAGGAAAACCGCTATTTATCTTTGCAATAAACAGTATTGAAAAGGCGTTGCATGTCTTTTTTAATGTGCTTTTATAATTTTTTATCATATCTCATTAACTCTAATTTCGATAGCTTTGGCTTTGTGTATATTTTATTAACTAAAAATGCAGATCTCATTGAAAGCAATAAATTTTACATGACAAATACGCTTAAGGATTGAGCCTAAAAACAATTTTTTAATTGCATATTTTTCGCAAGGCGGCAAATATAAGACTGTAAGGCACCACACTGAACTACACAAAAATTTATATTGCAAAATCTCTTACTAAACAGGCAATAAATATAATCACAGTTGCCTGATTACATCCTGTAAACGAAAATAATAGGTTCGAGACAACTTTTCTGGCACATGAAACATTAATAAACGTATTGAACAAAGATTTCTACTGGTAAAACACTGTGCTGCAGGTACGAATACACATTTTTTCACATGACATGAAATTATAATGTATCATACGAAAACTTTTCCACTGCTTTAATTCACAAGAACCTATATTTTTACAATCTTAACGAAGTATATGGATATAAAAAGAAGGCTACGCGGATTATAGCGCTTGACAGTTTGCAGATTAGAATTAAAGAGAGAGACTTTAACGCTTGAATAGACTGAGTATCGAGTGCTTCTTTGAAGACGGAGGACCCATCAGCATTGGAACTTGGTTTTTGAGTGTTATGGATATCTGTTTTTTTCAATTTCTTTATTTTACCATTGTTCAACGATGCTTACTTTAATACTTACTGTACAAGGTGGTTGAAGCCAAGGTTCGCCGTCAATCTGCATTGGAAATCTTTCTCTCGTTCTAAAATAATAAAGTATTAAATTTATATCCGCTTTAAAGGCAACTTTATTCACCTAATAACTACGTTAGCACATTGTGCTAACCGTCTTCCAGAAGAGCGAAATCCAGCTTTTACTTGTCCAGCATGCATTGCACTTTCAACGCCAACTACTTCTAGCATTCCATCGCCTATGTCTGTTTATTATCAACTTTTTATACATTCTTTCAAAGCTAATGAATATAAAAAACCTTGAATTGCAAATGACAAGTCCATAGACGACATCGATGATGAGGAATATTCTTTGTCCTTATCCTTCTTTGCTGCTTTTGCAGCTTTTTTACGCTTCTTTGCTGATAAATATAACTTTTTTTATCTAAATAGTACTTTGCTATGGTTACTAACCTGAAGGTAAATCGCCCCATAGATTCGTTCCTCCATATATCGATGGAATATTTAGAATTGCAACACCTTCCAAAGAAGGACCATTTGCAAGATCAAGGGAGCATCCATCACACTATAAGAAAAATGCTAAATCAGTATATTAACTAAATGATATATAACCCAACCATAATATCGATTTTCTCATGTAAATTCTTACATGTCGCTGTGAAAGTTTCACTAGTACCAAATTCAAAATACCATAACTTATTTTTAACGCGACTATTAAATTTCTCTGGATGTTTTTCCCTCATGACATGAAATCGATGAGCTATTGAAGCATCCTTAAAAAAGTATAGCTTAGAAAGAAATAGAAGTTGTAGAAAAAGTCCTTACAACTCCTATAGTAAAATAATTATTTATAATATTGTATGGAATTTCATCGCCTTTTTCATCTGTGCTTTCGTCTTGTCCCTCAGAAAATTCGATGTGCCATCTATCCATCATTACAGTGGTCGCTTGGTTTAGCTTCAAAAGTATTTTTGTGAGGTTTTCTCCTTCATATCCCCCACCCCACCTTAAGCATCTTGCAAGATCATTACCCGTCCCTAGAGGTAACACTGCAACCGGAGGTCTCTTTTCAAAATTCATTTTATCTATTGAGGGAATATATTTAAATATTTAAACAAAGTGGGGATAGAAACTACCTAAGGCATCTAATAGCCACCCCACTGTACCATCACCTCCACAAGCCAACAATCGACAGTTAGTGACGTCTTGGAAAAATGACAATCTAACAATAGCACACAAATTAAATATTATTAAATTTTAAACTCAATGAACTTACCCTTCTTTAGGACCTCCTTTCAGTAAGTTATATACTTGTCTTGGGTTTAATAAATATTGAAATTTTCTTAAAATTCTGCAAATGTACCAATAAAAATATAGCTCTTGTATACTGTAACTTCACTATTACCTTGAACCTTGTTTCCCTCCACTCTTTGGATTAACAAAAACACATAAAGGAGTTGCATTTTCGGATATTGTTATCTGGAATGAACTACCTCCCTAAATTTCGTATTTATGAACCAGAATTAAAGCAGTGTTTAAAGCAGTCAAGATCGCATTTTCAGAGTATGGTCAGCAATTAGATGAAAGAAAAAAGTTACATTAGAAAGATTGATTAATAGGCTTGAAAAAAAAGAGAAATATTAATATTAAAATTTGAAAACTGTAGCAGGTTAAAATCATGGTATTGAAGAAACTACCTGTAATGGACTAATAACTCCATCTAGTGGTAAATTCTCAGAGCTGCATTCGTCTCTAGGCAGCGTATCCCTAATTTTTCTGTCTAAGACGGCTGGTCGAATCGCTGTGGGAGGAAGAATATGCTCATGCAATGAGCCTAAATAACACTCAGGCGTTTCTAGTGAAGCGCATTTATTGTGTAGCTGTAATGAACAATTCATGGATTATGAAAAATCTTATGCGTTTTTAGGTTACCGTAATCTGGCACCATCTACAATGTCTCCCAGTTACTCCATTGTAAGATTTAATAGATTTACGACATCTATCACATTTTCCTGCACAATTTCCTTCAACCCAGTGATGTTTCATACGCTAAATGAGAGTAATTTTATAATACGTAAATTATCAACATGCTTAAAAGTATACCCCAGAGGTTTTTTTTGATTTAACATAAGTCGTAATGCAAGATGCTGGCGCTCTTTGAACGCATCTTTCGTGAACTGTGTATTTACAAACTAGGGAATTGAAAGTGTTAGATTATTTCTAATAATACGAATATTTCAAAATACATATGCAGGATAATCCTTGCTTTCCCAAGCCAACAAGAAGATTGAGACATAAATTGCAATATGCTGGTTTGTTAAAATGCTTTAGTCTCCAAGAGTGAGTCCCATCATCTTTAACATTCTAGACAAGTTTACCATAAGCGTTTAATGATATACTGAGATGAATACTAAAACTCCACTCACGGCGTCAAGTCCTAAGAGAACAAGCAGAGGAATCGTGGTTAATCCGCCTTTTTTCCATTCTGCAAGAGAAACAGTCCCATCAGCATCGTAATCGATTTCTTGCATCATGTCTTTAAGAATCTATTGTATAAACATTCGCTACAAAAGTGACAGTGAAAACATTCAAACTATAAATGCATACTGGTCTTAGCTCAGAGACATCCCATCCAAGGTACTCGGCCACAGTCATCATTTGACTAATTATCATATCTAATTCCTAAAAAAAACAAGAATGAGCTTCATAACTTTTGTTTATATAGTAACAAACTTTCGCGTCCAGTATGCCATTTCCATCAGTATCATATAGGAGGAACATAACTGTAATATTTAGGATAAATAAAAATAATCAGTCAAATAGAACAATACAAACATTCAAGTTTATCTTCTGGTCTGCCAGCTTCTAAGAGTGATAAATAGCAAACAACTTCCTTGACAAGAACTTTTCCAGTCTTCAAGTCTTGACTATCTTTCCTTACTAACATGATAGCTTTGTTGGAATCAGGAAGGACTCCTGCAAATGAGATATACGTAACTCAATTGACAAGAGAATTTAATAAGAATGAGGGGCACACTAAATATTCTAGAAACAATTCATTTTTTAAGAGACATACAAACCTTTTACTAAGGATGTATCTGACTGCCGAATCCACGGATCCTCTGGTAACAATTTTTTATTCATTCAATAAACTCAAAAAGGGTGAAAGAACAGATACGAATGCTTTAAAGACAAGATTCGACAATTTCATTCGGAAATTTTATAGAGAAGCCCATCTTCTCAATAGTATAGACTAATGTTTAACATGAATAGGAGGATCTCTTAGGAAAGAAAATATCATGCAAAGAAATATAGAGTTCCTACCATGATGTACACTGTTCGCACTGTTGCTCGATTTCTTTGATGAACTTCTGGAATGATTGGATGTTTCGGGAGTCTCTGGAGAATGAGCGAGTTTATCAAGATCCGATGGAGCTGTCGGAGATTTAACTTGTACCCCATGATGAACTGCAGACCCAGTAGATCCTACGAAGTAAGTTTTTAACTCATAAACTGAGTGTTTTAGAAAAAAATTAGGAACCGACAAGGAACCTCGATAGTTTAATTCATGCAGCTTCAAATAAAAGTATATATTAATCATCCCGTAGCGCTCTATTTCGGATAAAAGTTTTTTTTTCAATTTATCTTTATCTCTTCAAGCGAAAGAGCTTATTAAGCGAAAGGGGGCGCTACAGAATAAAAACATCTGTTAGATTCTGTGACTGAACTAGGGAACGAGGAAGGGGCGTTATGTTGGCTAACACCAACCTGTTCGCGATCTACGACCAAGGTCAATGCTATTGCTGCCTGAATCGTGTCTGGAATGTCCAAGGACATGTATCTTCTCTGTCAAGCCATGTAACTTGTCGGCAACTTTATCAGCCAGCGTCGATTTAATTTGCGGTAAGTCTGCACCGGTGGCTGAGACTTCTTTCACTATCTTACCTTTCAAACTAGTAGGTGTCGTAGGTGGAGCTCTCGGTTGTTTGAGAAAGGAAAGAAAGAGAGCTTGAACGAGTTCCTCTTCCATTTCTCCCACGTACGACTCCATAAACTTTTTAAAACAGGTGTATGTAATTGGCTAAAGAAAAAGAAAATTTTTTCAGTGGTTTAGATCCATCTACTTTTTTAAATATGTTTACTTCCTCAGGATTGAATGTTTCATCATTGTTCTGAAACTCCTGCAAAACTTCTTTTATGCTCTTTCCGGAGTCTATCAATAGAACGTGACCAGTTAAAAAAGCTAAGAATTATATTAAGTATGCAGCCATCTTATAATTATAGCCGATAGCCACAAGTACAAAAGCACAGTAATAAATTACTTTCCATAGGCTTATGTTAAAGGGTACTAGACTTACATGAAACATATTCTTGTAATTGATGGAATTGGCCAGGACTCATTTTTTCCCAGACTAAAGGCATTTTTGTCAATGTACCACACCTTTTCCAACTGCAAAATGTAAAGTCTCAAATTGTAAATACCAGAATTCTATGCGAGATGTCGTTGTCTGTATGTAATAAGCGTGCAGATCATATATAGAAGTTGCGCGTATGTAAAAGCCACGCCTCATCAACATATAGTATCGATTTTCTATAATTTTATATATTTTCATCGTAATATTTTTTGATAATTCCAACAGCAAACACAAACGAATATAAGGACAAGAATTAACTTAGCATAAAACATATCCCTAATGTTATGAAGAAAATCAACAGCTCTATGCATGTGAAGTTTATTCATAGCTATATAGGAATAATATACAAGTACAACAGCTAGATAATTATTGTTATTACCTTAAAATCAAGAAGCAAATCTGAGCAATTAAAGAATGTGAATATATATTACAAATTGTTAAATTAACCCACCTTAATATGATGTTATATTAATCGTCCATATTCCAAAAATAATAGCTCAATGTCTGTCCAAAAATTTGCATCAACTTATAACTAAGCAAAACTACGAAATCAACTGCACTGGCTACATAAAACATACACCCTTAACGTACCTCTTTTGCGAAAGATTTCACATTCACCCACGCTTTTTTTCTTCTTTAATCAACCAGATGGAGTGATTGTTTTTAATGTAGATAATCGTTTTTTATGCTATGCAAAATTGTAATTGGCTCTTAATCGTTCCCTGCAAAAATAATTTACTGGGCGTATGACTTGAACAATTACGGAAATAAGTGTTATTATATAAGTCATTGATCTTTGCCGAAGACTTATTTTTTATTTTATTTAACGACAGTTACAGAATGTTAAATATGATATTTTTGATGTAAAACATCCACAGTGGTATTAGAAAAATCAGTAGCGCGCAGATATGATAAACCAGTTACTGCACATAATGTCGAAATATTTTAGGCATCACAGAATATATCAACTACTAGAATAAACAAAAATAAGACCAATTCATTTCTCAGTCTCAGTATGTACAATTCCTATTAAAAAAGGCCTCAATCATTATATGCAGGTCGTTGAACAATTTCTGATGTAGTGATTATATCACTTCCAGGAGACAGTTTTTAAGTTTTAAGCTATCGTACACGAACATTTGCAGTTAGTCCCACAACAACAGCCTCTTTTGCGGGTATCATTTGATTGTGCGGGAGGAGTTACTGGAGCAAAGTAGGCATGTACAATCAGATTTGGCAATCTGTCCTGTAATTACCATTTGTGAGAAATTAAGGTGAAGTATTAATCTTTATCGTACCTGAGGGTCAGAGCAGCACGCAACAGCGACAGTACCGTCGTCTACTCGGACCGACAGAGGTTGGTGGAGTCATTGGAGCGAAGTACGCGTGAACTATTATGTTTTCAAGGTGTGTCTGTTTCAACAACAAACTCTTTTTTTACCAGCGTGCTGCTCTAACTGCTCTGGTTCGCGTTTAACTAACCTTAAGCCTTCTTATTCCAGCTCTTGTTATCAGCTGACAATCATATAGCTCAATTCGCTTTAAACCTTGGCAAGCGTTTAAGTGATCTAAACTAGCATCAGTAATTAAAGGACAGTTATCTAGTTCTAGAACACTTAAATTCTCAGTGGCACACGGTCCGCTTCCCAGATGCCGAATTCCTTCGTCAGTAATCAGTTCACAATGAGATAAACTCTGAAAGAGTAAAATGTATATATTAAGATTTAATTTTAAGATAATCCTGTATAAGACTAACTATCTGAGATAGCATTGGACATTGCATTGCTAACTGAGCTAAAGTTGCGTCAGTTATTTGATTGCATTCTTCAAGGTCCATTCTTTCTAAGTTATGGCAATTCTGAAAAACTATTTGTTAGTTTTAAACTTTTTAGAAAAAATGGTTACTCTAGCTAGAGCTTGAAAGCCGTTGTCTGTAAAGTGTGTACACTCTGCAACTTCTAGTGTCTTCAAGTCATGACATCCTTCTCCTAGTCTTACCAAAGTAGCGTCTGTTAATTGCGAACAACCAGATACACATAAAGTTTTTAACTGTCGGCAATAGGTACTGATATGCTCAATAGCAACATCAGTAATCTGCAAACAAAGTAGTGAATTATTTTTACCCATAAATATTTTTTATATACCCGGCAGTTTCTCAAGTTAATTAGTTGTAAATTTTTGCAGCCCCGTGATAGCTTTTCAATTCCTTCATCGGTTACATTTGTACAACCTTTTGCTAAAACATGTGCTAGGTCTTTGCATCCTTGTCCAATCGAATGTAATCCTTCATCTGTGATATTGACACACCAGGATATGTTAAGGTGTATCAAATGAGGACAACCAGTTCCTATTGAGATTAGGGATTGATTTGTTATTTCAATACAGGATTCAAGATTTAGATTGGCCAAACGAACGCAGTACTGGCCAAGATGTCTACTAGTTCTAAAAAAATAAATTAATGAAATAGAATACTTTTACAAATAAAAGAAGTACAGACTCATCTGATATCTGTTTGCAATCTTTCAAATTTAAAATTTCAATACTACGGCATGATTTCGCAAAAGTGCTGCAACACGAGCAAATATCGATCAGAACATAATTTGAAAACCAAAAAAAACCTTACACCAAAGCTGCATCTGTTACATGTTTGCAACCACATAAACCAAGGGATTTTAAAAATCCACCACATCGATGAGCTATGTGCTCCACAATTCGACCTTCGATTGCTACTTGAAAATTAAATAAATCCACTCTCTGCCAGTTGCTTCCATCTAAAGCCAACATATTCCAATACTGTTTGCAAACATAAGTAAGTCAATCGCAATTTTAAAACTATATTTCACCTTTGATACTTGTGCACATCTGCATAGTGCCACAACATCAAGGAAAGAAAATATTCTGAAAAGCCAAAATTAGTATTTGATGGTTATATACTACATAATTTACCTCAACAATAATTCTTTTGGTAATTTCTTATTGATATGACCTTCTTCCGGAGTTGACGTCGTTGGAATATCAATGCAATTCGTCTACAAATTATGGATATTGATTACTTAAAATTTGAAGCCTTTCGATGACATAAATCATGCAATATTAAGTTGTTCACTGTTGCAAAACAACAATCTGAAATAGAAATCTTAGAAATCTAAGCGTCACAGAAATGACATACCACAATCATACTCTGGTAATTCAAATCGACGTCGGGCTAGTTAAAGAGAAACGAAGAGAAATTTTACTACCGATGGACAAACAAAGGAAGGCAAACTCAAATGGGCTTCGAAGATAAAATGTAATTTTATACGCACCTCTGACTTGGCTCTAGAGTAGGCATAGCCATTGTAATTACCTCCGTGATTATGATTGTTCATCTTCTACACATTGTTAGATAACTACAATGGAAGAATAAAAATGTATATATTTTCATGGAAAAACAAAAGATTATCGCATTGAATATTAAACTGATTCTGATTGGCTGATATATATATATGCATATTAATTAGATTAAATCAAAATATAACTGATATTTTCTGTTTATAAATTGTAAACAATTAAAAGAAAATGAATTATGGAAATTTTAAAGAAATTAGTCTATTTAAAATTGCAAACTGAAAATTTAATGGTCTTTAAAAGTAGAACTTTTATAAATTTTTTTAAAATGGAACTAATGCGCCATACTAATTAATTTAACAAATTAATTTACTTATACTTATAATGTTGATTTGAGCTACTGATTGATCAAGATTTATAATATTGATTCTTATTCTTTCCTTTAAATATCATAGGTGGGAGGGGAATTTATTGCGTTCCTATTAATGGAAAAGGCGACTCATATAAATTTCATGTTTTATTACTGGATCGCACAATACGTTTGATCATTTAATGATCAGTTGCCTACAAAATGACGTCTTCTACCGATGGAAGACAAATGTGGAAGTTATGGATGACGTACTCGGACAAAGTAAACTTTGAAATATTTCAGAACTGGTTTTATCGCTCAAAATTTTTTCTTTTTTCCTTTCAACAGAAAGATATCAACATATTTAAAAAATTTCTACACGTATTCAATAATGTCAACGAAATCTTCTTGTCAGAAGATTTACCTTCTCAATCAACGTAATGACATCATTTTTAAACAAAAAACGATTTAGCTAATTTGACTTGTTTTAATTACACAATACAATAAAAGGTATCTCTCAGAAGACGCTCCTCATTTAAGCACTCTTCCTGATGAGCTCTTGCAAGTTCTTAATCAGCAGTTCCAATCAGTCTGTGATGATATTGAAAAAAATACCTTCAACATATCGCTTATAGATTATACAAATGACATGATAGCTTGCCTAATTTGTTTGTGCAAGTAAGTAATTTACTTTGTAGGTTTATCAACTTAAAGATTTTTATATAGAAACTTGGATAATATTGCACTTATTTCTTCCTTGAAATTTATTCTTTATATCACAAAGATTACACTTTTAGTTTTATCTAAGGTATGTCCGCTTATTAACCTATTATACAATTCTTAAACTTAACTCAAAATTTAAACTTTAAGCTTTGTAAAGAGAATACGGAGCACTTGAAACCTTATAATTTACTTGTTCATAGAACATTATACTTCTTTGAGTGTCTATACGATCCTTATTTTATATGGCGAAGAAAATTAGGAAAGTAAGAGAGAATTACACTTTTTTGCTTATGTTAAACTAATATTTTAATGTTAAATTGTTTCTAACATATATTACTAATTATTTCTTTTATAAATTAAAGCTTGAAGATAGATGTTACAAAGTGCAAATTTTATCCAGCCTTATTGGATGTTGAAGTTATTCCTTTTTTTTATGGTAAATAAAAAAAAACAAATATTTTCCATAATTGTTACTATTAACCCATTTTCAGAATGTTTCCAACAAACACCAGTAGAATATGATATTCAAATTCGATT
This sequence comes from Dimorphilus gyrociliatus, assembly GCA_904063045.1. Classification (NCBI taxonomy): domain Eukaryota; kingdom Metazoa; phylum Annelida; class Polychaeta; family Dinophilidae; genus Dimorphilus; species Dimorphilus gyrociliatus. Next base: position 394,447 of record CAJFCJ010000018.1, read on the forward strand.
ATTCAATTTGTTTGGTGCTATTCTTTGTGGAGCAGTTGTTTGTATCTAATCCATTTATTGCACAAATTCAGTGTAGACAGAATATTTTTTACAGCATAATGCCACAAAAGCAATCTGTCCGGCTACAGTTGATTTAGTTCTAAAAAATTTAGACAACTTTTCTCTAACCAGTCTTTTACATCCTGAAGAAAAGGAAGCTCGAAAATCCGTTTTAAAGTGTTTGATAGAGATGGTACATTTAGTTCATGGCTCCAGTCCTGATGAAGTAAAATTGTCATTATTTTTTAAACTTTGTTTCGTTAACCTTTTTTTATACAGAGACAAGTCGAAGTTAACACAATTCTTGAGGGTTATTTTCAAACTTTGTCTAAATTGTTCAGAGAAGATGTTGACGATCTTTCTGTGATATCAAAAAACTTTACCCGTGATCAGTCAGATTTGGCAGCGGATATGCTAGGTAAGTGAAAATTATGATTGATAGATATTCTAATTAACCAAAAACTGTAGATACCATACCGAAAATGTTAGACTGCTGTGATAAGCTTTCCTTACAAATGTTATTCCTGAATTGCCAGAGTTTTGATTCCTTATTAATTCTTTTAGAACGAGTTACAGTTTGTATTTCAGTGCTGCCTTATGCATAAGCATCAATTACATAATCATTTATAGATGAATTCTTCATCTCCTATGTGTAAAGAATTGTGCATCAAAATATTTTACTGTCTGACTCAGATTATGCAATCCTGCACAAAAGCTAAGGTAACGTCAGAAATCAGAATCATTTTTGATGACATTTGGTTTATAACTCACAGATAATGTTTTCCGAAAACTACTGCTATGAAAAAATTAATAAAGCTTTGAGCTTTTTAAATGGGGGACCATCTCATAAACTTGTTAAAGCCCTTTTTGAAATGGTAAACTATATCTTGTTTAACAATTTCGAGAAAACAAAAGTTTTATAATTGTAGTCGACTGAGTGTGATTTGAACCTAAACATTCCACAAAAAATTCAAAATGTTCGTCCTCTGCTCATGATTACAGAATGGATTCCATATTTGCCATCAAAGGAGTTGCAGGTTTGAGTTCTGAACTATAAATTTATAAGTGTAAACCAGCCATAGGCAAAACTTGGAAGTTGCAAGCATTGCGGTCTCACCAAATAAGACAATACATAAATGTATATATATATATATATACATATATATACTTTTAGATATATTTCTAGATATGGATATGTGAGAGTATGCAAAAACTGTGTACCGCAACGACCCATAATAGAATGACATGCTGCAATATTGGTATGATATCAGCTCTTTTGCGACTTCTATCAAGACCATGCGACTTAGATCCCATAGCTCTAGGTAAAATTAAAGTATCGAAAATATGCTGACTAATACCTTTTATTCAGATTGCGTGATGATGTTACTAGAATCGCTGGGTCGGTTATCAATTAGTGCAGCTGAATTAAAACAGCTAATTTCGCTCTTTAAAACTAGTAACATAAATAGAGAAGTATGTTCAAATTTGAGAAGATACAAATTGATTTAATAGTTATACAGAGCTTGTACATTGATCGTTTAATCGATGCTATGTCATCAATGGCCCGAAGAGGGGGCAAAGAGGGAGCATTACACTACTTTGATTTTCAAACTCCTGATGCTGTAAGTTAATTAGTTTGAAAATTTCTCAAAATATACTTTTGATCTCTTTAGGGTATAACAATACCCAGCATCAAAAGATTGCTGCGTAGCGGGTTTTCATTTCATGCATGGGTAGCATTTGAACAGTCAATGGGATATGGGAATTCTGATAAAGAATTCGGAAATATTACTCGATATCAAATCTATAGGTATATCATAGCCACTGACATTTGGCGTAACATAACAGTTCTGTTATAGTTTCAACAGTGGAAACGGATCAGCTTTTGAAGCTTTCATTAAAATGAACGGAGCTTTAATGATAGGTGTTCAAACAAAAAAGGAATATCACGCAGTCCGTGTTCCTTACGATACGAGTTTATTAGATCAACAATGGGTGAGTAATATTTAATATCATAAAAGTGCTCTTTCGTTACTGCCCGGTTCTTACAGCATAGCTTGGCTGTAGTTCATCAAAGCGGCCGAAGACCATTTAGTCAAGACATTTTACATGTCTACGTAGATGGAAAACTAAAGTTAAATGTTCCAATGAAAATGCCAAGCTTATCAGAGGTTCACTTAGCTTAAAATATTTCTGTTTTTATTTATTTAATTGTCTGCTTTAGCCATTTCAACACTGTAGTATTGGTTGTCCAGTTCAAACAAGAGTGTTTGTAAAGGCTGATCAAGTTGTATCTGATGGAAAAAAAATTAATATTTCTTTTAATCCAGCGAATTGGAGATTTCATATTAAGAAAGATGGAGATAATCAAAGCGAAGTGCAATCGCATCGGCTTGGTGATGAGGAGAATTGTTACGGTCTGCCCGTATCATTCTATGGTCAGATGGGTTCAGTTTGCGTCTTAAACGAACCCCTTTCATCAATGCAAATCCAATCTCTGTATAATGCTGGTCCAAATTCAGATACACTTTTCATGGCTGATGGAGTTCTGTCTGAACTTAGTTCTAAATTAGTATTCTATTACAACGCGAAGGTATCAAAAAAATTTCAATAATATGTTTGTTTTTTAATTATGTTTAAATATCTAAGGCTTGCAAAGACGAACAAAGTATGGACTTATCTTTGAATAATAATCATGGGGGTTTAATTGGAGAAAAATGTATAACATGGCATATCAAGGTATGAGAATTGTTTTATGATTCTTATCAGACACCTGACTTTCTTTTCCTCCCTTCAAAGTTTCATATTTTGTATCCTCGAATTGTTTTAATATTCCACTATAACCGGAATCACTATTCGTATCTTCATATACTTTTTCTCTATCATCTTGACATACTCGAATTTTTATAACTTGCCAATCCATCTGTAATACTTTTTCTTTTGATTCTAAAAAAAGATCTTTTGGAGGATTCGGCTTTAGCTCTTTATTAAATAAGTCATTTACACCTTTAGCACAAACAACTTTGGCATATTCAGTAGCCGCTTGAGACATATTTTTAGTAATCATTTGCATTCCTATTCTGTCTTTTCCCTTGCTTTCTCTCTCCAACTGACTGAGCATAAACATTAGGCTTTTATTATTGTTACTAAGTTTGGGTAATTGACCAATAGAGTAGCACTTCAGGAAATCCAGTCCAGAAATACAAAATTTTGAACAACGTTTATTCCATAAACAGAATAAAACAAATACTATCCCACCAGGAACAATGATACAGATAGTTGCTATAATGGCACTCTATTTCGATTAAAAGTATTACATTTAGCTCGAGATGACATTATATTGCGTACGAACCGATGCTTCCTGCGGAATTAAGTGATTAGTAGATGATGTTGACGACATTTTACTTGATCTTACACTGCATATATATATACCAACATAAATGTTCCTGATAAGTTTACTTGTGAACAATATGTCCATATTCTAGACACGCATAATAACTTTAAATTATTGATGACAAACATTTATTAAAAATATCAACAGGATGTTATAAATTGCATTGGCGGAGTTTTAACTTTATTTCCTCTTCTTGAGAAGCTCACATACAATAAAAAACCAAAAACTCAATATAGCCAAGAAACTAGAGACACGGAGGAAAACGAATGGGTTATGCTACCGTCTGATGCAGAAAGTATGAATAATCGGAATAGCGTTGCACGATTTTTTTGTCTTTTGAAAAATATGATAAGAGGATCAATTGTCAATGAGGAAACTTTGTTAACAACGGGGAGTGTTGCTATTTTGGGTGCTATGATGCAACAGATTCCTTCAACTTATATAGATATTGATGTTCTAATGTCATTGCAAGAACTCGTGGAATGTGTTGAGGGATCGGGAAACCAAAGATTGTTGCATCACATCTATCAACACTTGTTATTTGATTTCAGAATTTGGAGTGTATCAGAATTTACAGTCAGAATAGGACATATTCAGTATCTTTCTACACTCATAAAGGATAATAAAAAGTTTTTCCGTAAAAGATACGGAGTGGAATATTTATTGGATATAATTCGTGTATATTATGAGTCAGTTGTTAATTTTACTTTCAAAGCTTTCAAAGTGTTATATTAATTTTATTTTTATTCAGAAAAGATGAACTTAGTGGACTAATGATTAATGATTGCAAACAAATACGATCTGCTCTATTTGGTTTAATCAAATTCTACATATTGAAAGATGTTAATAGCATGGAGATAGATTATATATTTAATTTCATATCAATAGTAGAAGAAGAACCGATTGTATATCATATTATCCGGATATCACCATATTAATAATAATTTATTACAGCTATCAGAACTTATGGACATGATTCTTTCCGTTTTAGAAACTCCAGAAAAGAGAAGATCTGATCAAATTATTTTACTTCTTTATGAGGAAGGAACAGCCGAACTTTTATATATGCTGGTCTCTTGTAAATTATACACAATAGAATTAAAGGAAAAAATTCTAAAGGTATTAGAGAAGCTTCACTCTTAAAAAATATTAGTAAATGACTATAATTTAATTTGTAGATAATTGATTTACTTCTTAAATCCTCCAAAGTATCTGAAAAAAGCAAGGGTAAACTTAGATTAACTGATACCGGTGCCTACCCTGGATTCATAAGTTCACTAGCTGGATCACCTTTGTCAATCAACTGTATCACAATGCTATTCGATCTTACTATAAATAGTAAGTAATAGGAAATGAATATTTACCGACGCATAACAATTACATTTAGATGCAGCTTCAAGTTTTAATGCTATATTGTACTTGGTTCAACTTGTGGCATCAGCTGATATATCTATTAAGTTGGAAATTACTAGAAAAGTTAGAAAAACATATCTTTTTTATGTATTATAATTGACTTTGATTTTCTCAGCTTCTTGATATTCTTTTATCGAAGCCGAATGCTGTAAAAGAGATAGTGAAGCAATTATCCTGGCAAGAAATCATTGTACAACTGCTTGTTTGTCCTCCTTCCTCTGATAATGAAAATATTTTGAGCCCTGCTTGGAGCACTACTTCTTTTCAAGACCTATTTAAGAGATCAAACTCTCTAACACCAGCACGTACGGAAGAATCTGATGAGGAGCATTTACAACCAACTACTTCTTATGAAAGTAGAAAGTCATTGATTATTCCAGAATTCTACCTAGCTTCTCAAGCACTGGCATATAAACAAGGTGGACAATATCTTGCTAGCCCGACTGAAGATGATTCTGACGGAAGTTACTTAGAATCGCCCATTGTAGAGCCCCCCCTATCATCTGAATCTTTTAAAGATAATATAAAATATGAATCTAAAGCTGAACAAGATGATATTCAAGACATATATAGAGAGTTCGGTCTAACATTACAAAGAGAACAGTTAGAGAAGAGTGAAGAATTAACCCAAAATATTTTGATTATATTGTTAACTCTAAGTATGAAAGGTACTGAAAAATCAGACGATGAAGCTTGGAAGGTAAAGACATAACTTGAATAACTTTAGGTTCTAGTTATTTCGTCTTTATTAACAAACTTAACAGTTAGATATTACGTGAAATCGATAATAAAAAAAATAAAAAGACCACCTTCGATCTAGCGTAGCTATCTTTTTCCTATATTCACATCTCATTTTACTAAATCAGAGATGAAATGACCAGATATCATGATTTGAGCTTGAATTTTAAAAATTATTTCTTGCTATACAAAACTTTCTTCAGAATCGTTGCCAAGTTTTATCTGCTATCGATGTAGCCTCAGCGTCCAAACATATTTTACGTCCAAAAGATGAACTAAAACGACGTTACTTGGAAATTATGCTTCAAACTCTAATAGCAGACATGAAATTGAACGGTAAATATTCCTAAAAGTACTCCTCATCGGATCATAGGAAGTATAAATATGATTTTGTTTTAATTTTAACTTGAATCATTTTTATTGTTTTCTTTGAAAGTGCTTCTTTACTTTGCGACTGATGCAATTTAAATAATTTATACTTCATAATATACAGGTTTTTAATCAATAATTTTCAAACTGCATCTAGGAACGCTTTCGACCAACCATTGCTCTAATGCACTACACCTTATCAAAATCATACATTACTTTATATCAACATCATCAGAAAAATCCAACAAAACAGCTTCGAAATTTAGTGAAACAGTAAGATCCTTTTTTCTTTCTTTGCTGAACTTTAAATTTTTGTATTAGCTATTAGAGGATATTATTGTTCTTATGGACCTCATGGGTGTTTGGGAATCTGACAACGAGATTCATGAGCTTGTATGGATTGGTTTAGATTTGCTGATGGCTTTTGCTGGTCAAAACGAGCATATAAATGTAAATATTTCAAGTTTTGAATGAAGTATTTCATGACTTTTTTATGTTTTATCTAGTTATGTGCAGCTGCTACAGCTAAGCTACATACACTTCTCCATATACGACCTTTTGATAAGCTGCAAGAAACTTGCTACGTCATTGGCGCCATTGACAGTTTACTTGAAAAATCTTTAAAGAGTAGGCTCAAATGATATCAGGCTTAAATAAGCATTTTTAAATTATATTTCAGACAAGTCTTCTAGTTATAATTATTTCATCCCGATTATGAAGGCCTTACTAGAGAAGTGTTCTGAAATGCTAACAATTTCTAAATTTTTAACAAGTATGAATTTTCTTACTTTAGTTATAACAAATTTATGTATTCTTTAAATTAAGATATGCCTGATCCTGCAAATGGACCGCTATTTGTTGAAGAGTTTAGAACATATATATATTCCAATGAATGGCGAAATTTTATGAGCAAACAGATTGATCCATCTAAAAAACAATACTTTGCAAATAGATTTGATGAATTAAAAGCACAAATGAACACTTTTAAAAGTCAATGTCATGAACAACTCATGCTTGATGGTCATAGTAGGAATAAAGAAAGAGGAGAAGGTATTTCAATGAGAATAAACAAATTTCAATTCTTTTGAATATCGTGATGTTTTTATCTAAGGTAAATTAAAATTCGAAAAAATAGTATGCAATAGATGGTTGGAACGAAAGAGAGCTGAAAAACGAAGGTTAGAAATATTTATATTTTTTTTGTACAAGCACTAAAACTTTTATTCATAAGATGTGTAAACTCCATGGCTCAATTAAAGAATCAACAGTTAGTTACTCTTCGCCATTGGAGAGGAATAAAAGCATTCTTTACGGGTGAACGAGGAGCTTGGGCTGAGCCCGAAAGGTTTTTACAAAACTTACAAAACTACTATATCCCATAAACTATTATTATAATAGTTATTTCTTTCAGATCAAAAATTTATTGGAAGCTGTCTCCTCAAGAAAATTTTAGTAGAATGAGACCTAAGCTGATAGTCAACTATAGCTACGATGCTCACAAAGAGGCTAGTCTTCTCAGAGATAATCAAGGTAATAATCATAATAATTTTTTAACTGAATAATGAGACTGCTTTAAAGTTTAATAACAAAATTGCCGAATTTAATATTCAAAACACTTTTAATTTCCTTTAGAACGATACAACTACCTTAGGTCTTTTCTAATTTATTAAGTTTTAGGAATTTACTGTACATTTTACTTTTAAAGTAACTTATTTATTTAATTAAATCATTAAATAAAATCTAATATTTCTGAAATGGAAAAGGGCATCTCCTAAATTCAAATCAAATCAATGAATCTGGTAAGATAGTAATTTTCAAGGCATGTACTACCATTCATTCGTGTTTCATGTGATAGATGTCAATCCATTACCGTCTACAAGTCTACCAAACATCCTGAAAGCAGCAAAGGTCGAGGATAAGGATATTGGGGACGACCGTCTTGGTGATGAAGAATGGAATGCCATATCCTTAGGGTATAATCTTGTAAATAAAATAGTCTTTAGCAGTAATTTATCCTAAAGTCAAACCTGATAGTGAAAGAAGAGACAGTGAAGGCAGGCAAACACCCATTGGATCTCAGACACAATCTCTTCCACCGGAAAAAAAGGAAAAATTAGTTTTACAAGAAGAATGTGAACTTATAACGCTGATGGACGTCAGTAAAGGAAGATTGGAAGTGAGTGTTCATTTAATGCCAAATAGCTTAGTATTGATTTATTTATTCAACGAAACACTAGGTTACAACGACCCATATATATTTTTATCATTCCACCTCGGCCGATGGGGAAGAAAGTAAGGACATAATTTTTCATTTTATGAACTAGAAGTTTCTCTACGTTCTAGGCACAATTCCTGGCGAAGATTATAAGTGGTCTCTATCTCTTCTTAGGGAAATCCATTTTAGGCGATACAATTTGAGACGCTCAGCCTTAGAATTCTTTCTCATTGACCAAAGCAACTTTTTTCTAAATTTCCAACAAAAAGTTTGTCATAAATTTTACATTGGTAAATTATGCGTTTATTTGTTTTGACAGACAAGAAACAAGATTTATAGTAAAATAGTTTCCTTACGACCCACAAATTTAATATATCACGCTTCTAGATCTCCTGCAGATCTATTGAAATCATCAGGACTGACTCAAGTTCAGATCTTTTAAATTCATTGTGCATTCTAAATCTAAATTAACAATAACTATTTGTAGAGATGGGTGAATAGAGAGATTAGTAATTTTGATTATCTAATGCAGTTGAATACTATTGCTGGAAGAACTTACAATGATTTAAGCCAGTATCCAATTGTAAGTGTCTCAGTAAAGATATATTTTAATACTATTTTGCAAACGCCAAATAGTTTCCCTGGATTCTCAGTGACTATTCATCTGACCATTTGGATTTGGATAATCCCGCAGTATATCGAGACCTTTCTCGTCCAGTCGGAGTTATAAATTCAAAAAATGAGCGGGAAGTTCGAGAAAAGTATATCTCTATACAATCTAACTGAAGGATATTTAGCTGACCTTTTTTATTGTTTTTCGTCTAGATACGAAAATTTTGAAGATCTCAATGGTACAATAGAAAAATTTCATTATGGCACACACTATTCTAACTCTGCGGGAGTAATGCATTATCTTATCCGAATGGAACCATTTACGACTCTTCATATTCAGCTACAGAGTGGGAAGTACGTCCACATATTTGATTTTTTTTTGTTAAAAATGTGTTGAAAACGACAATTTTTTCTATAACCTTTTATGTACTAGATTTGATGTATCTGACCGACAATTTCATTCTATTCCCGCTACTTGGACAGCTATCATGGAATCTCCAAATGATGTAAAAGAATTAATTCCTGAATTTTTTTATCTTCCTGAGTTCTTAGTTAACTCTAATGGTACGAGATAATCTCTAGCTTTATGGAATTTCAATGTTGTTATTTTAGATTTCAATTTGGGAAAACTTCAAGGATCCAATGAACCGGTTAATGATGTTATTCTGCCTAATTGGGCTGATGGTCCTGAAGATTTCATTCAAAAACATAGAAAAGCATTGGTAAAATATTCTTCTATTTGTCTATCTTGTATAATTTAACTTCTTCAGGAATCGGAATATGTATCCCAGCATCTACATGAATGGATTGATCTGATTTTTGGATTTAAGCAGAAAGGGAAAGCAGCTGTGGAAGCTTTGAATGTCTTTTATTATTGTACTTATGAGGGTGCTGTAGATTTAGATGCGATTACAGATGAAAGAGAAAGAAAAGCTATAGAAGGAATGATTAACAATTTTGGTCAAACACCTTGTCAGTTGTTAAAAGAACCTCATCCCAAGCGAATTTCTAAATCAGAAATAATAAATAAACTTTCAAGTCGAATCGAAAAACCTCTCCCCATTTCTCAACATTGTAGTAATTTGAAAACTTATTATTCAGAAGTCTATCAACCACATGATGGCTTAGTTTTTGTGTGCGTGCCTCGAAATCAGCCTCGAAAATTATTGCAACAAGGATTACCAGACACATTGGTTTGTATATTACTTTATTTTAAATACCTTCTATAATTGTCTGCTTACCTTTAGGTAACCTTAAGCATTAACGGAAACTTAGGAGTACATGGTTGGTTACCTTACGATAAATCAATACCAAACTATTTTACCTTTGAAAAGGATCCAACGCTGAGTACAATGAAAAATAAGTATGTGAAATGTTTGCTAAATGTAAGAAACATCCCATCATTTTATTGAAATTGATACTAGATCCAGAAAGACTATATCAGGACCATTTGCTCCTGGTTTGGAAGTTTCTCCTAGCTTATTTATAGTAACTGATGACGCCAAGCTGTTACTGAGTGCTGGACATTGGGATAACAGTTTAAGAGTTTATAGTTTTAGTAAAGGAAAGACTATTGGTCACCATGTTCGCCATACAGGTGGGATTCATTTTAAAATAGTTGTGTTAACAAAATAAATCATTTCATGTTAGATATAATAACTTGCATATCTCTGGATCGCTGTGGAAATCATGTTATGAGTGGTTCAAGAGACACAACTTGTGTTATATGGGAAATAAATCAACAAAACGGTGTTAGTCATGGAATTAATAGCTTTCCTTTACAAACCTTATACGGACATGATGCTGAGATAACAAGTGTCAGTTTATCGATCGAATTGGATATAGCTGTATCCTCTTCTATAGTATGTATCCTTCAGTATTTTATTTTAATAAAACGAAATACTATTCCAAGGACGGTTCCGTCATTGTTCACACTGCTCGAAAAGGACTTTATGTTAGAACTCTAAGACCTGCAGCAGATACAGCAATTTTAACTCACTTAGCAATGGATTACGTGGGTCATTTAGTTGTGCACTGTAACCTTCCAGCTAATGTTCATTGTAACCAACAAGTTCGTATTCTAATTTGAATTCTCATTATTTTATTATTTCCTGATTTCATAGGAGTCTCAATCCCTTCATTGCTACTCAATTAATGGCAAACATTTAATAGAACAAAGACTACCCTGCAAAGTTACTGCAATGCTAACTTTGGAAGATCTCCTGCTTGTGTCACTTCAGAATGGCAATTTAATAATTATGGATCTTTTTGGGTATAAAAAATCTTAATACTTCTTGAGCTTTATCTATATTTGTTTCAGGTTAAAAACTATTTCTACTCTTTCTTTACATAAAACTATATTATGTTTAGCGGTTACCCCAAACAACTCTCATATTTTAGCTGGTCTGGAGGACGGAAAGCTTATTATTATTGGAGTTCAAAAACTGACGAAATAAAAACTGGTGTTTAAGTAATAATTAACTTTAATACTTTAATATAGCAATTTCCTACTCATTTTGTTAATTTATTTATGGATGAGGATCAATAATGTTATCACTAAACTTTTTTTAGATAAAATATAATAAGCCAAAGTGCTTTCTTTAATTATTGCAAAAATATTTTATTGACTCAATCAAATTTTCAGCAAAACAATGAATCTCATAATAGTAATAAACTTTAATTACAATGTTTCCATATTGTAAAGCTTTATTTAATATATGTGACCTTCACTCACATTTTGAAATCTACGTGATCAACTCCTTTCCATCTCCAGCTGTCTTTTGGTGTGCGAGCTTCGCTGTTTATTCCATAGTCAGTTGAATCAAAAACAGTGCCATGCGAAAAGTGATCTTCAGAATTTATATCTTCCTTGTTTTCCTCTGGCTGTTCTATAGCTCTTGAAAACAAGAACATTTATTCTTGATAACATAAATATTAATTTTAAGTGTAACTTACTTCTTCTCCCGTTTTCTCTTTTTATAGCCAACTATGATCAGCACGATAAGAACGAAACAAGTTACGCCAATAGCAATACCTATATGTTTACATATTGAATTAAATTTTTTGGATTTTATAGATTAATTTTTCACACCTAGTAAAGGAGCCATTAAGGAAAAAGAACTGTCAGAATATTTACCAACAGTAGCTTTAGTTGTATATAAATCATCTAAAGTTTTGAATAAATAATAATAAATTTTAGTTTATGGAATATTGGTAGTGAACTTCTCAAAGTATAATCTTCATACCAGTTGAAACTTTGGAAGCACTTGTTTTTATTTTAGAAAATGTCGATTCTATTTTAAAATGAAAATATATCAAAATATATATGTATAATATAATCAATTCAACAAACCATCTATTGAAGAAGTCTTAAGCTGCAAGCGACTGGTTGTAGCTAAAATGAAATTTCATTACTAAACAGATTTCAATGAAAATAGTTCAACATGTATACTTAATTTATAATCCTCTTTTGCACATATAACTGACCAATTTCTCTGTGTACATGAATGATCTAACCAATTTTCTTTTTCAGTAACAGATAGGACGACGCAAGATTGGTTAATTTTATTCGGCTGATCTACTTCCCAATTGAAATAATATTGAGGTCCCCTAGAATTTCCTATAGATTACATAATTAGTAATACTACAAGCAGCCGAAATAATCATAAAATTATTTTATTACGCTTTAGTTATAAAAGTACAAGTATCTAATTTTTTATAATACATGTACTCACTCCACTCTGATTTTGAATACCCCACCCAAAACTTTTCAGTTGACGGTTTCATTTTTGATAAGTGCTCTGTTTTTATTCTGAAAAGAGAACCATTCAGCTTCCGGCAAGTCTGTACACTATTGTACCATGTTCCTTCAGAGATATTTCGATAACACTCAGAAGTCTTGTTACAATCATCTGTTTATGAATTGTATCTTTCACAGTTCGAAAAAGGAATGTTTTTATCTACATGTATTATATAATTCATCACTTTACCTAAATAACATAGCGCCTTCAAATTTTTCGAACAATCATCAGCTCGCAATTTTCCTTCTTTTATAAAAGCACAAGTTTTATAAGATGAATCTTCCGCCGGTGGCATAATATCGCTTTGATCTAAAATTAGAATAAACTTTTTTCTGCTCGAAATTAATTTGCAAATAAAAACAACTTATCACAGCTCTCCAATCGTGAATCGTCTCTTTTAAGTCTAACCAGCACCTACTAATATTATATTGATTTAAGATTTTCACCAATTGATCTTGATCTTCCTTATTTTCTAAAATCGGCAGCGTTAATCCTTTGTTCAAACACCATTCTCTTGCTTTATAATAATCAAGACCCACATCTTGATAGAAAAAGACTTTGGCATTTGAAGCATAGTTTATTAAAACTATGCAAAATACAAAGAAATGGAAGATTGAAACTCTCATATTACTAAACGTTAGTCTTTGTGTAAGTGAGAAGCTATTTTCTTTTGCAAATCCTTGGATAGAATTAAGTAAACAATTATATTTAATATTATTGCGGCAACGAGTGAACTTAAAGCCTCAGAAAAACAAAAAGAGATCTTGTTATACTAAATTTATGCGTTCAATCTAGTCATGAATATGGAATTTTAAAGCAGAGACAGAACGCACGAAACTTCTCCGCAAAACTTTAAATTTTTTGCCGTTTAAAAATGCGTATATATACAGTATATATACTGTATATTAATTCGATATTTCTGTATATAGCATATATAGCGTATAATGTTGAAATAATGGCTGTTATAATGCGTATAAAAGTTTAACGACTGGATTTTCAAAAAATTTTAGCTGAAAGCATTTATTCGTGCTTTTTTCTGCATAAACCCTAAACGTTAGACAAAAAGAGAGATATTTCATAATCATGTGTGAAAAAGTTATCTATAATAAGACTCAATCTTTTGTGACTAATACAATATATATTTCTATATATGGAATCGATTGAAAAATTTATACTTAAGTGTCATTCTAAAATTTGGCTATAAAGTCGGAAAACAACATTTATTAGTATAAAACAATAAAAAGGTGTATTAAACACAAGAAGCATACCATATAAGTATTCTAGACAATTGTAATTCTAACCAATAAATAGTACAAATATATTACCAGATATAAAAAATAAAATGATTAATAAAGTATACACTTAAGGTGCTGACAGCAAAAGGTATCAACTAAAAAGATTTTGGAAAGCATTTATAAAGCTCACAAATTATAATTATAGTAAAAAGTTACGTGAATACTGAAGCACAATGAACAAAGTTATGTCTACATTTAAAGTATGATTGAAATCTATTATTCATTTCCAAATATAATCATTTGGTGTGAAATTAAAACTTCAATTAACTCTCTCTCATATTGAAAAATTTGTAATCGAGTAGCTAAGTCGGCGTCTATTGATTGGAATAGAGTTGGAGCAAAAATTGTTGCTAAGTTATCAGAAGTCATTTTGTTCGTATCCTGCATTTTCACAACTCTAAAACCAAAAAGTTAATTACTATTAGCTTTTTAGCTCATTATATTTTTCTTACCTATGAAGGTGCTTCATCAAATACTTTAAAGTATGATAATGAGCAGGTGGTAACTGCTCAATGCTTTTTTTGAGATTTTCTAATTTTAACGATTCTTGATTAAAATCTCTCTTTATTATTTCCATAGACGATTGATATATTTCATACGTAATAACTGGAATGGGAAGCGATCGAAGGTACAGTTTCAAAACAGAGGTTATGACATTTTCATCGTCTTCTTGATTTAATTCGATATTTTCCCCTTCTCTATCAAAACCCATCCTAATGAAATCAATGCCATCTAAATGACCGCCTATTCTGTATAAACCTTCAAAATGCACACCTCTGCGTTCAATTTCCTTGACACACTTTTCAACCACGAAAGGAATTAGATTATTAGTTGCCTTGGCTAAAGTTGTAAGATCAACGCCAAACACTCTTTTAACATATTTCATCTCAGGGGCGCAATCAGATGGGAGCTTTTCAGAGCAATGTTTATGGGCCGCAAAACCACAATCTTGGCATTTCACACCCTGATTCACCAAACCCCATAAATAATTAGCACAGAAATCACACCAATGAGGACCCATGAAAGAATGGGTTTTGAATTTATGAGGTTTCTCGAATTCTCCTGGTGTATTAGTTACTTCAGGAGAAATAGTGCTACTGCTTAGAGTTACTGAATTGTTAGATCGACGAGAGATCGAAGATCGACTGCTTGAGGAGTTTTCTAATTCCTTGTGAATATTAGGCAGATGATCTTTTAGGTCCACTACAACTTTTGCGCCGCCTGCTCGATCTACGATATTACGTTGCTTTTCAACCATCAATCGATTTAGCATAGCATTTTCAGTCACAACTTTTGCAGGAATCTTCATTTTTTGAGGAGATTTTAGTTTATTAGAATCAGCTTTTTTTTGGGCAGCTTTCTTTCGCTGTTCAAGAGTATATCGGCAATAAGGACTATCTGAATAATTTCTGCTTGACAAAGCTAGAATATAATCAGCAGCCTTCAGTTCTATGTAAAACGTTATTAAACCGTCTGCAACTAGGTCTGTTAATGTAGAAAAATACTTGTCTCCTATTTGATGTTGACCTTCATAGTATATCTGATAATTTCTCACTTCATTATTAAATTTAATCATTAATGTAAATTGACCAGGGGCTCGCTGACTTTCTCGAACAAGATAGGCACCATCTTCAGTTTTACTCTGCAATAGATTTGTCGCCTCATCTCGGGAAATTGATCCGTGATATTCATTACCATAAAAAGACGGTCGATTCTCAATCTAAAAAACATCCAAAACAAAACATTATTTTTGCTAATCAAAGTATTCATCTTTTACACGATTTTTATGAGAGGCTACAACCTCAAACAAAAGGTTTATGACGAATTTTTTTCATAAGCTTTAAAGATACAAACCCGCTTAGGACAAATAACAGCCTTTGGTTTCGGTGCTTGAGTTTGTAAATTGAACACTGTTAAAATATCGTGTTATTATATTGTTTAAAAATAATAAAAATTCATATTACGGTAACTATTCCACTCATTGGTTTCTCTCCTCTCACTGATTACTGATGATTGACCTTTCATTGCAAAAAATAAAATATGATCTTTAGTTGTTAGTTTATTACTGCTCCTACGAACGCAAGACATTTTTAGGCAACAAAAATATCCAAGTAGTGAATTTTACCTTGAATTTTTGATGCCATTATTACGAAATTAACGCTAAGCTTATCATCTTTCTAATTCTTATCTTGAACTAATCCAAAGCAAAACTGACGATAAAATCGTTAATGAATACTTTACATTATCGTCCATCTATGACGTCACTTCCTAAATTTCGCCACCTACAGGATGAGAGCTGTGTAATATACTCATTTTGAACATGTTTATTTACAGGCATCCGCAAATATGCAAGATTCAAGCAATTACAGCATTTATCTAAACATATAGATAAAAAAGTACTTAAACAGAACATTTCCACTTCTACATGCTCTTTCTATTTAAACAGTGAGCCAACCGGAAGCAAACACTTTTATAGAAACACTGACACTCTCAAAAACTACAGTAGAGAAAACTAAGGAATGCTAAAAAAAAGTCGCATTAAGGTGATTTTCAGTATAGTTGCTAAGTTGAAGCGCTGATTCCAGAATCTGTTCTGGCTTTGGCAGTCTCCTTAAATCCCAATTTCCTGGTTTCAATCTGTAAAATACATGTATCTTAGCTCTTTACCACAAGAATGTACTACAAACTTTTTTATCTCCACCGCCTGGTGTGTATGTCATATTATCTTTACTTCCAATCTTTGACTGAGCTTTCTCTCGAAATTCTAACTTAACGTTTTTAACCTAAAATTGATGAAAATTAGCCTTAAAATTTCTGGAGATAAACCTGGCCTGTTACCTTCACATTACCACCCCCTGGACGATGCTGAGCATTATCCAATGATCCTATTCTACTTGATACTTTCCATTCCAGTTTTTCATTTAAAATCTATCCAACGATAAGATTTAGATATTTGACAAATCATATCTTGTACATTACCTTTTTTTCTCCACCCTGAGGCTAAACAGCCGGTTTTTATTATTCGACATGTTTTTTAAGTAAAATTACTAAAGAACTAACTAGAAAATAGCTAAACTATCAATAAATATTTAATATCTTTCTCAGTTACAAATTTTATATGAATTGATTTAACAGATAAGTTGTAGCTGATGTGAAATCAAAGGTCGAAAAATAGAAACCGGCCTTATGCTTCGCATTCTCAAGAGAACCGATTTTGCTCGAAACTTTCCATTCCAATTTTTGAGTTGCAATCTTTAGTTTTAAACAATATTACAACAATATATTATTATTAAATAGTAAATAAAACCTTCTTATCGCCACCACTGGGTTTGTGTTTTGCATTATCTAAAGAACCTACTTTAGACTCTCTCTTCCAATCCAATTTTCTGTTTTCAATCTACGATATCAATTAACAGCATTAGTATTTATACTGTGTATTAGGCAAAACTATAATGTTTAACCCTTTTCCCTCCTCCTTGTGGTATATGGCTAGCATTTTCCAAAGAACCACATCGCGATTTAATATTTTCGAATTGACTTTTATTTCCCTGATTAAAAAACATAAAGAAAATACTTAGAATAAAAGCATAACCAAGGCAAAATTCAAAATATTAACATAGTAAATACAATAGATTTTAAGGGTCACAATTTGTGGTCACAATTTTGCAATTTTTAAATAAGAAAAATCTTTAACCTACAATTTCAAAAAATCACAATCAAATTTATGTACGTAGATACTAAATAATGATTTTAATACTCAAATGAGTTGCAATGTTAGAAGGCTTTCTTCAAAGTATTTTTTATGGGCTATCTTTTTCTCAATAAAGAGCTGCTACCTAGTAACCAACCATTTAAGTATAAACAGAAGAAGTATAGTCGTTAGAAGATTCATAGAACAGATTTCCTGATTTTCTAAAGTTTAGCCTAAAACATGCAAAGACTTACCTTTTGACAGGAGATCCCAGAACTTTCAGAAGTAGCAGCTGAAAATTTTAAAGTTTCAACAAGTCGAAATTTACAAATTTGGTAAACTATTTGAACATACAGTGTCGTGGCGAAGACCCTCTGCAGGAAAACTTTGGAATATTTTTTTCCTTTCCCCTAAAACTCTGTGAGTAAACAGAAATTCAGTTAGCCATGTTTTTTACTAGGAAACTGTTGAAGCAAAAAGAGCACTACTGAATACAAATTCGACGTTTTTATAGATTTAATTTCGCGACATTCATTTAACACATGTTAGTAAAAGTTCTAAATCTATGAATTGAAACATACATATCTAAAGTTATATTTTAAACTTACTTCCACAGAGAAAGAATATACACTTTTGTACATTGCTCATTAACAAATCAAAATTGCAATTGCGCTTAAGTTTATTGCTTGTTTCGAAAGTGAGCTAACACACAACTAGTATACAATATATAGTATTTACAATAATTTCTAACCTGTTGTTCGATTTGTTTATCTGACTTCGTCACGCCGTCTGGTGATTTTTTTATAGCAGCATTAGCTGAAGCAGTTACACTTCGTTTTGGACTGCTTAAAGAAGATTTTGAGATTGTAGGAATAACTTTCTGAATATTTCTTTTAGGAGATGATGGATTGTTAGTTTTTGCCACTGTTGCAATATTTGCTTTGGAAGATAAAGTACTCTCCACTTTAGTGAAAGAATTTTTTGCGGACAATTCTACTTTGACAGCATTTGATTTTACTTCTTTAGCTTTGATTTGTTTTCTTTCTTCCAGAGTTTTTGGCAATTTTCGCTCAGAAAGGGGAGCCACTTTCAATTTATCTTCATCACATAAACCCATTTTTGCGTGTGTGTAATTTTGGGAGAGTGGAAAATTTTTCTTTTCTGCACTATTTATATTATTTGCATCATTGTTGGTAGTTGAATTTTCTGAAGTACTCTGATCGTGAAATATCTTAGCAGACCTGCAAATCAACTCATCAGCATTTAGAGGATTATTCAAAATTCCTGAATCGCAATTCTGAGGTGTAGATGGAGGTGTTTTTGTTGGGGTGAAAGATATAGAATTTGAAACAGGATTATGAATCTTGATTGGTTCAGATACTTGAGTATCCAAATCGATGAGAATATTCGTGTTGATTTCACTCTGAACTATCGGAATTGACTCAGATTTTCCTTGGATATCAACAAGGCTATCGACAGGGTCTGCCCATGTGCCCTTAGATGCTATTAATGAATCCATAAATGATTTGTGAACATAAATAGATTAATAAATATATATACATACCATCAACTTTTCTCTTCTCTTCATCCATTTCACCTGGAATGGATATTTTAGAAGCGCTTTACTAACCACAGAAGCTCATCAATAAAAATAACCATCTGCTTTGGGAAAGCGACCCACATTATTTAGAATGAGAATTAAAAATAGCTTTCACGATTCAACAAATTTAATTGTTTTCCAATTGAAATCAACAATGGAAATAAAAGTTTAGGCCCCACTCATTCACAAAGCACAAGTTTGACATTCCGAAAAGTCATATGAAAATACTATTATTGATGAAAAAGGAGTAATAGGCCTATTATTGTTAAGTTTAAGAAATACATCTATTATCAAACAAATATAGCTACCCTAATCATTTTATGACACATCAAGTTAGAACATGTAGCCTTACCTAAGGCAAATGCTGAGATGATAACAAAAAATCTCTTACCAAACGAGTGTTCTTAAAATTAGATGTTTCTGTGTAGCTTAGTGTAGAATATATTATGCAAATAAGCTACCCTTAGCATACAGCTATTGACTATTCCTTCTAAGCCTACTAGCTCCCTCTCACATTTGAAACGCCCTCTATAAATTTATTTTAACTCTAATGTATTACGAACTTCTTCTATAAATCTTTTGCAATAAAACCGTTTATAATCATAAGGCAAATCGTTCATATCTTTGAGAGCTCTGGAGAGCTTTTCAAATGCTCTATTTGCAGGAATTAGGTCCTTATTGCCATACGGATCTTTCGGTTCGTAAAATTCTTCAGGCAAATGTCTCCAAAAAACGTTAACTGCTATACCAAACTCTAGAGAGGTAACGTTGTGAAACCACAGAGCTGAAATTTTCTTCACTACATTTAAGACAAACAAAAAAGGTTATAGGTACAAACCTGGTATAAACAGCACATCTCCCGCATCTAATTCACATTCGTAGCGGCAAGCTTTATAGAAAAGGGGATATTTCTCCTTATCTGGATTATTAATATCCAAAACTTTAGATTTATCCTCTGTAAGGGAAATAGTCTTCAGCATAAAGGGAAATTGATAAAATTTTACCCACTATGAAGATATAAATATTCAGCGTCATCAGGATGATATAAAACTACTGATTTTTTGCCACGAATTTGTATAAGGATATTATCCATAATCTAAGGAGGATTTTAATGATAATTACATTATACAAGTAAGTTTTAAGAATTATTTCCTACATCATAATGAGTCCACAATTGAGTACCGGGAGATGCCACACGGAAAACACTAGAAAAGTATGAATCTACATCATACAAAGCCGGAAATTTAATATCGCACCCCAACTCAGGGAAATCTCTAGTAAAATCGGCTGGAATTTTTCTCGGGTCTGTTCCTAATGTCCTCAAATAGTACTTTTCGGACTAGGAGCAAAATTATAAAGAATGGTATTATTGTTAAGAATCTCTTACTTCTGAGAGAAAATAGCTTTTTAAAGGAAGCGGTTGAGAACATCTCCTGATCAATTCATCAAACTGCAAAGTTCTAGATTTGATATTTTACATAAATTCAACTAATATGTCAACAAATAATAAAGGATTGATCAGCATACAAACTTGTATTGAAAGTTTTTTTGGATGAAATCCATCTGAGGAGAAGCGCAAACGTGAAGTTTAACTTCTTTGTTAATAACAGTATTTATTAAATATTCTGGACTCCATTTAGTAGTACACTCTCCAATATCCAAGCCTTGAAGTACAATAGGCTTCCTCTGAAATGTAATTTCAGTCATCATTACATATAGCATATCGGTAGATCAATTTCAAGCTCCAAACCAAGATAAATTACTTCTTATTATCGCTCAATATAATTTTTAAATATTCATACCTCCGTAAGTATATTCATTTTGGCTTCATCTACATTACCGATTTTCATTATTGGTACATTCTTTGTAATGAACTTTAGTTCAGACATCTTGCAGACCAACGAAATTGTTAAAAGCAACGGACCCTCAAATTTAATGCGTTCTTAATTTCGATATGAATATTCACAAATGAGTATTTCCCGTGATACATAAAATGGTAATTTTATTGTCTCCCATTAAATTTGGAAAATTTTACTTAAATAAAATTTGCTTTCATCACTTGTTTAAATTTAGTCTTGAATGTATTTGGATTTTTGAAAATTTAGAACAATTAAAATTAACTCAGATATAAAATACTATCTAATACTATATTTAAAATAGTTATGTCTATACTTTAATTATTTGATCGAATATCACTAAGTCAATAAAATAAAGCAAAAAATGTATCCATTGAAGCATTTGAGATTTATCTGCGTAAAACTAAGTATATTTCAAATCATAGACTTTATGCCTGTTTTTCTTCTTGGCCTAACTCTATTTTCATTTCATTAGGCTGTTGAATTGTCTCGTACAAAGGATTTCCAAATGCCAGATTGTTATCCAAATTAATCTCTTCTGTTTTAACATTGTAAGAAGTAGAAGGGACTGAATCACTGTTAACATTTGGTTCATCAATCTGTTGACCATATGGAATTGATTTCCTCGCAAGTTTTCTCCTGTGTAAAATTTGGTGTTATTTTTTTGACAGGAGTTTCTTAATATTTACCTTAAAACCATAATTCCAAGAAACAACGAAATAACTGCTACCAAAACACAGGCAGTAATAACTCCAATAATTATACCAAAGTTATGATTAGCTAAAGCAGAGAAAAGGAAGGTTGAGTGATTTATAACTTTTGAAAATTATTCTAAAGTAAGTTTATGGTTTACCAGATTTTTCGGCTCCGTGTTTTCGATTAAAAGCTGAAACTACATATACAATATATCTAATTGAACAATTTCTGTATTTGCGCTTACTTTTACAAATTGGATTTTGTCCTGTCCATGAACCCAATGAACATGTTCGACTTAAGTTTCCCAGCTGTAGTTCAAGTCCATCCTTACACCTTAGCTGGCAAACACTGCCATCCGTATAATTCTCGCAAGACACTTTTGTTATTGACTTGTCTTCCTTAACATTTGGGCAAACTAAAGAACAGTATGATTTAAAAAATTATCAGCACACTTGGCGACATACAAACGTTTTATACAAGACTTTTTTAAATCCAAACTCCATGTTGAAGTACTTAAACAATCTACCTGTATCTCAAATATAAGTAACAAATGAAAGTCATTAAATTAATTACCTTTGCCTCCCGAATAATAGAATAATGAGTCTTAACGCATTTAAAAGAGCATTTTGAAAGAGCAAGAAATGTACAATCTTTGTTTAAAGTTCCGTCAAATTTTACTTTCGGACATTTGTCTTCAAAATTTACAATCACTAGTAGTTAATTTAAAGGACTTAGAGCGAATAAAACTTACTTTCGCATGTCCTTCCATCTGAACGTAGTTGACTTCCATCTCGACACCCACACCTATAACTATTTCCGTGTGAAAAACAAAAATCAGAACAATAATGATTTTTACACGGATGTATTTTCCCTCTAGCTGTTGATAAGAAATCAATGAGAAAGGTACCGAAATTTCTTGGTAAGAATACCTTCAATTTCTGTAGAATTGTAGAACTTAATCTCGTTAAGTCCATAAAAAATATTTTCGAAAAAGATTTCCTCTTTTTTATTTGGGCTTTTAATGTTTATTCTCCTCAAACCTTGAGCTTTCCAATCTGTCCAATAAAGATAATCTCCCTGTAGGAGATATTTTAGACCCTGAAATTTTATCATTTTTTTTTAAACCTGTATTTCTACATCAAAAGGATCATGAGAGGCTTTGGTATGAAAAACTTTCGTAGTGTTTCCTTCGAAGTCTAGTTTTGTTTTATAAAATATTTCTGTATGTGCGTCACACCAAAATAGCTCATCACCTAAAACATGAAAACATTGACTTATCAATTACTAAATAAATTTTTAATTTACTTTGTCTATTTAATGCCACGCCCATAGGCCATGTTGTGCCTAACTTGTTGGATAATTTGGTTATTTCAGACCCATCCATAAATGCTCGATTAATCGCTGTTTCGTTTGGCTTTGTTCCTCTTTCAGTTAAGTATATATAACTGTTTGTTTATCATTAAATCAAAAAAAAAATTGAAATCAGTTGAAATCCTACCCTTTCTCTGGATACAAAGCAATGGATCGTGCTCTACCACTCATTTCTAGCAAATTTTTTTTGTGTTCCAATGTATCTAAATGCAAAACTCCAACAAAACTTTTTCTAGAACCATTTTTATATATGCCTTGATCAGTATAATAAAGTAGTCGAGCATGTGGGTCTATTGCCAACGAGTCTATTCTAAAAGTCTCTGATTCTAACAAAGGTTAAATAAATGTTTACCGAGAACGCATTTTTATATTGTGGGACAGCAATTGTAATTTACCATTATGAGTAAGGCTAAAAACCGTTTCAACATTTTCACCTTTCAGATCACTTCTATAAATAAGCTCTTTCTTACCATCTCCAAACTCACTCCAATAGATTTTTTTATGAATCATATCAAAGTCAACGCCGATTGGTCTACTATCTTTTGGCATTAAAAAAGTTGAAAATTTTTTCATCTCATAGTCGACCTGTGGGAAGCATTTATTAAATATATTAAATGAAATGGTAATTAGTACTCTTTAAAAATTTGGCTTACTTTATATATCTGATGTTTGTAATCATCAGCAATCAAGAAGAAGTTTGTCTCCGAAATAACTTCTGTTTAAATCCTAATTTATATATGTTTTCTTCAATTGCTTAACTAACCTGGCTCACAAGATCTGCCATTGTTTTTTAACTTCATTCCATCAACGCAAGAACATTTAGGGCTCTCATTAAAATAGAAACAAAACTGCTCACATTTCTTATAATTGCATTTCGCTTGTTCATCTATGGAACCATAGTATCATGTTCTAAGATATTATAAACCAACCGACTTACCTCTAAATTCATTTGTGGAATACTGCCTATGAAAAGCAATAAGACCCGTCAAATTCATATACTGAGAATGTGCTACAGTTTTAGGTTTAAAAGCTAAAGTATTGTACTCTGGCAACGCCCCCATTGTCAGCGCAGCTTTTGATTTCTGATTAACAGCTACATAATCCTGCAGATCATTTAGTAAAAGAACAAGTTTCTTGAGTAGTAAAAGTATTTATTACTCTGTATACGGCAATATTTTTAGGATCATCTATTGAAAAGGAAAAATTTGCCAAATTAAAATTGTCGATTGTAACGGAAAAAATGTTTTTGTTATTTGTCCAATATAATCTGAAAAGATAATTCGACTTTAAATAATTGTATATAGTAGTAGGTAGTTGTAATACCTGTCACTATCAAAGGCTAAACCGGCTATATATTCTGTGTCACTTTGTCTAAATAGTTCTTTCAAGCTTCCATCTAAATTCGCTCGAAATATTTTGCCATTACCTAAAATACCCCCTTCGGTCCAATATAATTTACTAAAGATGATATTGAAGAACATATTATAAATCTCAAATTATCTTTAGTATCATTTACCCGTGTCTATCATCAACCACAATAAATCTCGGAAAATCTAGATTTTTCAATATTTGTTTTAATATATTTTTCACTAGGTTCGCCACCCAAATGGTATTACTTTCAGTATTGGTAAAATATAAATTGTTCAGAGAGTCAACTACCAGATCTAATGACAAAATCATTTAAGAGACGCTATAAATCATTGTTAACAACCTTCAACATGACGTGTCCCAAAGAATAAAACTGTATTATTGCTCAGATTATTTAATTTTGCTCTGTAAATTCGTGGAGTTGAGTGATTGTTTGCACTGAAGTAAATATCCCCTGATTCGTACGTATACGCTTTAAAAACATTTATATTAACAGTATTAAGTGTATACTAATGACAGACATTTAGCTTACCAAATCCACTAAATCGAAAGCTCTGTTGTACAAAGAAGCAAAAATCATTAGGTGAGGGAACGCTGGCTGTTATAGCTCTAGTAGGAATTCTGCATACGCTAGAATGTGTATTATTATTTACCGCATAAATAAACGAGTTTTCAATCAGTGAATTTTCTTTAACTAAGTGAAAGAATCATATTTTAGAAATTACTAATTGGCAAAGCTTTTTAAATCATCACTGTGGCAAGCTGAATTTTCCAGGTGATATGTGTTGGCACATATGCATTCTGCCAGTTTTTTTGGGTGGGAAACACAAAAGTGAGAACAATTTAGTTGACGACATTTATCTAACAAATATATATAAATATGTACTATAAGTCAGTGATGAAATAATTTTATCTTACCAATGATAATTTGATTAGGTTTTTGAAATTCTTTATCATACAGTATCATAGACGTAATTTCATTGATTTTAAGGGCTCCCTTTATCGTAAAGTTGCTACGATTATAAAATAGTATTTTCCCTTCACCTTTAAAGTCTTTTTGAGCAGCAATAATATACATCTAAGTGAATAAATAAACAAATGAAAACAAGCTTTCTAATAGTAAGATACTACATCACTGTATGCCAAAGATATAATTGGTTGATCTGAAACAGTTGTATGACTTTGTTGATTTTTTCCATTCATATCAATAGAATAAATTTTATTTTCAACAGCATAGTAGAGCCTATTTCAAAAATATAAGTCTTAAGATGTAAATTATAGCTCAAATACTACCTATTTTTCTGGTAATCAAGGGTCAGAGCAGCAATATTTTTCTGAAAACTGGCAATAATCATCCTATTTGTTCCACCTAAATTTCCTCGCTCAATACTTTTGCTGACACCCCAGTCGGTCCAAAACACATACCTAAAAAAAATATTATTTCTTCTAATAAATCAATTTTAACACTCACCCTTGTTCTGGATGAACTACAATTGCATGTGGCTCATCTAGATGATCAAACAATGTAAGTAACAATTCTGTATTTTTCACATTCTGCACTTGAATCCAGTTCATTCGTTTGTCTGTCCAAAGTAAATTATCATTAATCCAATCGTACGCCAATCCATAAACTTCACGTGATATTCCAAAATGCAAAACATTTATAGAATTGGTCGGCAAGTGTAAAGAAGTAACATATCTGAAATTGATGTAATTTACGTGTAATGTATTACTATTAAATTCATTCAGTTCAATAAATTTGAATTTATATAGGGAAATAACAATTTTACTTGTAATCTCTATCAATTAAGTACATTGTACTTCTACCATAATCATATGTTATTGCTTGAAAGTCCCACTCTATGAAACGAGTACCTGAATCTAAAATATAGTATTAAAAAACTTGTCTATTACAATTTTAAACAATATACCTTTTTTATCAAAATATCTGGAGGTGTATATCGTTGAAGTACTTTTACCATCAAATGTTACTGTAATCAACTTAGGACCTTCATAGTGTTTCTCTATAGCAATTATATATAAAACATTTGAGTATTTCTGTATTGAAATTTACCCTTTGTGCAGTTTACTTTGTTTACAACTCTCTTTTCACCACTACACAAACATTTAATAGAATCAATTTTAGTTATGCATATTTCGGAACAGTTTCCATTATTTATGCTACAAAGACTTTGCACATCTGGTTGGAAAATCTTTTTTAATTGTCATAGTTATTATTTATACCTCGTACCTTTATCGTGATAGGAGTCAATATAAATTTGTATATCGCTGGGAGTTAGCAATTTTTTCTGAACCATAAAAGGCGACGAAAAATTTCTGTTTAATTGGCCTCTCATGATAGTACTGCAAAAGATACTGAATTAATTTAATATGAAGAGCGTACTAAATCTTACTCTCTCTCTTTGTCAGCAAAATAGAAATATGTATCATCTACAGCAATTCCAGATATATCACTACCATCTGATAGTAGATTAATTGCAAAATATAGACTATATATAGCTATTCAGGATATACCTGCTATTGTATGGAACACTTTCGGAGGTTGGTTTAAATGATCCAGACTGGCAGTAAAAATTTTGTCTTGTTTTGCACTTGTGAAATAAATAATGCGATCTGTAAATTTATATATATATACTAATATGTAAACAATATATCATTGCAGTTTAATACATACTTCTGGTATCCAAAAATAACGATGTCCAGATATCTCCTGTCTCCCCATGAACTACATCCAGAATATTAGCTCCATCATAATCTGAGCTTCGTATGATCGGCTTGTGTATTCCAATCCAATATATCTTTCTAATAACAGCGCAATTTTAGAAAAAGATATACAGTAAAATATAGCGACTTACCTGTTAACAGGATCACATCTAATAGACTTAGGACCTGAGCTATCATCAGATACAATAACTTTTTCTTTTTTTGTGCTAATATCGATAACTGATATAGACTTTTGAAGTAATATTGTATAGAACAATAATCCAGCTGAAGAATCAACAGTAAGTCCAGAGATTTTGGATTCTGTAAGATGAACTTTTTATTAATGCGATCTGTCAAAATATTGGAAAAAACTTTGTAGGAGTTATTCACCTAATTGAATATCCTTAAACAATGTTTCTGAATTACTTTCATAAAATGGAGCTGAATATATGGCGTTACTGGCAGAATCAGCTACAAAAATTGTTTTTGATATACTAGATATATCGACTGCTACTGGAGAGGATAAATTCTTCTTCAAAGTATATTTTCTACCATCTAGGCTAAATTGCCAAACGCTTTCTAACCCAATATCCGCAACAACTAAAAATTTCTCGATTTCATTTTTCACTCCGTATGAATTAACTATTTAAAAGACTAAAATGAATAAATAGAATGCATAAAAAGTAATTAAAAAGCTGTTGGTTTGTATGATATTCAGATTTAAATATTATATACAATTGTGGTAATTTTATATGACTAGGATTTTAGGGTTGATCGATATTTGCATATCTCTTAAAAGAAACAGAAAATTTTAGAGGAACCATATTTATTGTTAGGAGAAACAAATTATGTCATTTTCTCCAAGATGAAGTTTTTCCTCTAACAAGATAGAACGCCTTATGATGACAGAAATATTGTAACAGGTAAGTATGATCAGTTTGCTCCCTCAAAAAAAAGAGTTTATGATGTATGTGTTTTAAAATACTGTTTTTCATGAGCCATAATTTAAAAAAGAATAATCAATGAAAGAAATCCAAGTAACAAGGATTCATATCCACGCTGTTGAAAGATCTTAACAGTATTAAAAAAAAAGTTTAGATAAAAACATAAATTAGAGAGCTAAAGTAGCTGTTACTTATAAAAGAGACTCTAGAATTAATATACTCAAAAAAATATCAAGAATAGCTCACAAACTGAATGTTAAACGTGTCCATAAACTTTCTGTTCCATTTTACAAAATTTTTTGATTTTAGCGAAAATCCTTTGCTATGAAATAACCCGTCAGTTTGCGAATTTTCTTTCACTACTATAGTTCACTATGCTTAGCTCTATGTTAGCTCTATGGTATGTAGTTTTGTGCTGTCAAGTTTGCAGGAAATATTTTTTATAAGAGCTAATTCCTCTTTAATGAAAATCTCATTAAAAATATCTATCTCTAAACCATCGTCACATATGCACTTAAGTTATAAAATGTCAATTTTTCCCAGAACTGGGTAGAGTTAGTAGAATTATTTTAGACCCATTTCCATGATCAATATGAGTTTTGGCAAAATGTAATACCATGGAAAATTATTATATCCCTTTCTAATACATCATTTTTCTATTAAAAATAATATATACATGACCTACTTAGACAGTTGTTGAGCTACAACATTACTGTAAAAAATATAATGAAGAGATTTGCTATCATCTTTTAACAAGTTACGTACCGAAGCATATAAAAAACAAGAAAATCTTGTAGCTAATATTCTGCAAAATATCCATAATATCTCAAAACAAGTATATTCAGTGAGTTTAGCAAACCAATTTACTAACTCAGATTTACAATTGGTTGTTCAACGTGTTTGAATAGACCCATATTGTTAAATTCAGTTGGTGAATTCGTGTATACTACACAGAAGAATTATAGTGATATTTAATATTATATTAACACAAAGTCCATGGATATTTTATTTTCTCAAACTGGATATTACCAAGCAGTAAAGAAATATAAGTCATTCTAGATGATAATTTTTAAAATTATGATCTATTTTATACTTTTTGTGACGGCTTCTAAAAAACCTTTTGCATACATGGCAATGATTATTCACAGTTCTTAGAGATTGATATATTACAAAGAATAAAAACTTTGTATAAGACCCTTTTATATTCCTTAAGGTTTACCTATATGTTTTGAAGGATTAATAACTAAACAACCAGATGGCTCTGAAGCACTGCCCTAACAAGACATAATCAATAAATTTATCCTACACATTTTTAACCACTCGTCTTAAAATTCAACAATGAGCGAAGCTTAACCGACAAATCATCATGTAGATGAATGTTAAACCTACAAGAATTTGTCACCGAGGATAAAGAAAAGAATTATGTTGAAAAAACAGACTTGGACAGTCTTTGCTTTTTTTATGGGAATATGTATTCCTTTATCTTTCGGCCTAAATGACCCTGATATACCCATAATAATAGATGATGACGATTCTCCGGAGAAAATAGCATATAATGACGAGGTTAATGAAATAGTGAGAGATTGGCGTACAAGTTTAAGACTTCACAAAACAGATGAAGAAAACGATGAAGGGCTAGAAGTGAAAGATGACGAAGATTTTGAAGTAATGCCAAGCCAAAATTTTATTTTTTTTTAAATATAATTTGTTCTAGGTTGGAAGTACCGAAGAAAACGATCAGGATTCGAACAAAGGAAATACTAACTCAGATTACCCCTATTGGAAAAGAGGTTTCGATCATTTAAAAGACATTGTCAATTTCTAGAGTCAGAACATATAATTCTTCAAAGAGACTATGTTACTTGTGAACAATTCACCGGTATTTGGAGTTCTATTATTATGTAATTGATGGAATCTTTCTTAGTCTGGACTTTTGGTTAGCACAAAGAGCACCTTTCAGTCTTGCGAAACAAATGAAAAATTTTACTCAAAATAAAATAAACATTAGCTATTGATACTTTATTTTTTAAAAAATCAACTAGAAGTTAGCTGAATATAGCTAACTTTCTTAGCTTCAGTATTTTCATCAATATTATTTTTGTTATGAATTGCGCATGCGTAAACAGCACTTTCCAGTACACATACATTAAGAATTCAAAATGGCGGATGTATATATCTAAATAGCCGCCATGTTTAAAAATGAATCAGAATAATGTGGAGTGAATTCAAAAGCAGAAGTGTGTTTTCGGACATGCGTACTGTAATATTTTTGAGCCATTTTGAAAACGCGGGTAAGCATCTTTAAGGATTTTACGGAAAATAAGCGGAGAATGGTTTTTTTGCAACACTTTGAAGAATCAAAATAAGCTAACATGAACCAAAGGACCCATAATTATCCACAGTTTAGTAATAGCTTTGCAATACGACAAGAAATTCAACGGTTTGAGAGCGTACATCCAAGTATTTATGCGATTTATGATTTAATTGAAGTGATTCCTGATCCTCTCATTCAACAACAAATCAGGGATAATGTTGTTTGTATAGAAGGTTTGTAAAAAATCTACTAATATTTCTAAAATCTGAAAGATTCCTTAACCGGGAAGCATACTCTTTGTTCCACTGTAAATAAATACACAATTTTCTATCACGAGTTTATAGATAAAATATTTATATGTGATATTTTAACTTGAATTACAAATCTTAATAGAAAACAATTTGTATTTTGAATTTTAAAACTAAAGTAATCAATTGATCTTGTACTTACTAATAATAAATAATTACAATTGTTATCTAATAAGTATTATAAAAGTATACCAATACTTTTAATGAAAAAAGTAACTAACTTCGATCTTGTTCATACTAATTTCTGTGATATTTATATATTAATAAATGGTGTAAAAATAAATTTTACCTCACATGTAAACACTTGTGATCATAACGTCTTTTTTCTTTTAATTATTGCTCTAAATTATTTGTTGGCTCCAATATAGGATTTTAAAGTTGATCAGAACTTAATAGACTTTAATTGTGTGACACTATCTAAATGCAATAAGTGTCGCTTAATCGATCAGAATTTGAAATACAATCTTTTTAATAATTTCACCGCCAGAGGGCGTTGAAGTATTTCGACCAATTGTTATTAGTCCATAGTGTATTGGCTGGTGAGGAGGAGGGATTGTCTAACAATTGTACTTACCAGATAACTCGCAGCTTATACTGAAGACTTTGAAACTTGTGCGTATAAAGATTAGTTTAACACTTTTTTAAAATAAAAAGTTATACATATTAAACTATGTTAAAGAAGAGGATATAGCGTAAGATAACAAATATAGGCTTTTGTTGACATTTTAACTAAAAAAAAAGCATAAACATATGCCTTAGGTCGATGTGGCACGAATAATTTGAGACGAAATAGCGTAAAATATTTTACATTTTTAAGGATTTGTGATCTTCTATCAATTGCAACAGATATGATGACTAGTTTTTTAATTTTCATATCAAATAGGTCTGTATTAAACAAATGATTAGACATGTCATCGAATGAAACATAAATCTCAATGATAATGTCATCAAAATCTTGTGTTAAATTGTAAAAGTGAAATCTATGTTAAGAGGTCTGTTGAGGATTTATCGGTGAAGGTAATTTGTACAAATTTACCAACTGACCAATTGTTAGACTATTTAATTAATTTTTAGACTTTGGCCATACTTGCAATATTTTTATTTTGAGCAATGGGTCACGTTGATCGTTCGACATCACGAGTTGTCCTTCGAGAGAATAAGGGCCGAAGAAGAATACCTCAGCGAACTTGTAGTGCATTTTTGCCTACAAATGATTTCCAACGCGTACCCCCAACTGAATTACATAGTGTTGAATTGCTTCAACATATGAATTCAGAAGAAAGATTCAAAGATAAAAAACCGACCCCAGTTCGAGATGTATTTCGGAGATTTTCCATGAAATGTAAGCAGGTTATTACTGGTTCATCTAGTCGAGATCTTGAGTCGTTTACGATATCAAAAAGAAACGAAACGGTTTCCGCAGGAAAACTTTCCTGTGAAAAATTTTCAAATCGTAAGTAAACAATAGATATTCCATTAATATCGCGGTTAAGGAATCAATCTCTGCCATACATGTTTATATTTATTACATATTTATCTATTAACAAACTTCCAATGTATTTTTCATTACAGACTCTTTTGTGAATAGTCAAGAATGGACATTAAGTCGGATGGTCCCTGATCTCCGATTAGGCATTTTAGGAGCTGTAAACAGCGGAAAATCCGCATTAGTTCACCGATATCTCACTGGTTCATATATGCAAGATGAGAGCCCAGAAGGAGGTCGTTTTAAAAAAGAAGTGATTGTTGAAGGCCAGTCTTACTTGCTGATGATTAGAGATGAAGGGGGACTGCCAGAGACACAATTTTCTAGATGGGTCGATGCTGTAATCTTTGTATTTAGTCTCGAAAATGAGGAGAGCTTTTCAGTAGTTCACAACTATTACAGAAAGATGATGACAACTAGAGATTTAAATGAAGTGCCTGTTATTCTTGTTGGAACTCAAGGTAAACTTTAAATTTACAGAATGAAATCAAATGATTTAAATTTATTAATAGATGCCATCAGCGAAAGTAATCCAAGAGTAATAGATGATGCCAGAGCAAGAAGATTAGCTTCAGATATGAAAAAATCAACTTACTATGAAACTTGCGCAACTTACGGATTAAATGTCGAACGAGTCTTCCAAGATGCTTGTCACAAGATTGTTCAGCAACGATTAGCTGGTTTAACTCCAAATAATTCCAGACCGAATACCCCTAATCATTCTCAATCTTTAAGGGGATATGTGCCTTCTGTTGGGGTATAAAGTTACTAAACATTAACTTTTGCTTAATGACACTTTTTTCAGCAAAATACCAATGTTCAAAAGTCATGCGACTCTCATAGTTCGAGTAGCACTAGTGGATCGTTACCCACACAAAATTCTAATCACATGCAGAATCAATCACCGCCTTTGAAAGATAAAGAAAAAGAAATGAAAAGACGTGGTAAAAGTTCCGAGGGTCGACCAGATATTCATGGCCATAAAATGACATCTATTCCTTGTCAAATACCATCCGTTCCGCCACCTCCTGTAACAACTATTCCAGATCCACCTAACAGACCTTTACCAGCAGTACCATCACAAAACGTATCAATCAGTCAATACATAGTTTGTTAATCTTATCTTATTTCTTCTAAACTTCAGACTTACGACAATCGCCATCAATCACAGGGGTCTTTTGAAACTCGGCAACCTCTTCCAATACCATCTTCAGGCATATTACACCAGATTCCTATTCATCAAACTAAGGTAAAATTATATTAAATACTGACAAAAGAACTCTTTTCACTGCATGATAATTGTACTTGCACACCTCCTACTCTCTTCTATCAATGCATGATAATTTAGGAAAACTGTTGCATGTTGATGTTGGTAGATACGTCAGGAGAAGCCACAGAGAACACCAACTTCGACGCCCATTGCTAGTAGAAAGAATAAATCAAAATCTATAAGCAAATCAAACTCTTTTAATGTGAGTCGTTTTTTGTCTGCACTGGTTGGCACCAAGTTAAGTCGTGAACACTTGCTCGACCTACCAGAGGTGTCAATATAATTTGTTGTTTATTTTCTGTGTGTCATTATGTTTAGGGAGGTGCTATCGCACCTGTTCACTTGCAAACAACGCAAGCCCCATCTATGATTGAGGTTAAAGAGACACCCTCCCCTGGTTCTACTCCTACGCCAGTCAGAAAATTAAGAAATCGTAGTTTCATTGTAAGTGTGGAGATTGATTTCATCGATCTCACTTTTAAAGCTTTCAGATAGAAATCTTTGCTTTCCGCTTACTTTTATAGCTTCGTATTTAACTATTTCATTTGATTGATATTTTTTAAGCACCTTAACTCAATAGAGTTAGAATAGGTACTAGATGTTTTAAGGCAAATATTTTTACGGTACGGATTATTAATCAAACAGCAAGCCGTTCACTCGGATGAATTTGACATCACTCCAACAGCAACACCTTGCACAACGCCCCAATTTGATCGACGCTACTGGAGTCCGCAGTTTGTCGTAAGTTCCGAGTGCTTTGACAAACGGCGTTGCTTTTTTCGCAGAATAACAATTATTACATTAATATCAAACTAATAGTTGGCTATAAATTTTAACTAATGAGTGATGTTACTGATGTTGAGATACTGAAAATTTAAGCCGGAAGTGCAAAAAATGACGATTGTCGATTCTTACAGCGTCAACCTATTGAGCATAATGACCCACAACCAACAAAGCTATCAAAATCTCGAGCCAGTTTTCCACTGCCTAGTGGTTTTCGGCAAGTGAGTTATCAAATAAAAGGATCGCTTCAGCTTCTACACTTCCCGGCTATTATTTGAAAAACAATTTATTAAAATTTATTTGATTCTTTATTTTAAAATGCTGCATGCAACCTACATCAAACAACCCCATAATCACCTAACTGGGCCTTCAGCTTTGCATAAGAATAATTAACAAAACTTAAACATAATTTCGTAATTAGTCACTTTTAATGTACTAGCTGAAATAATGGTGTTACTGCAGGAAAAGCCAGTGGCCCCAGCAGAAGGCAAAGATCTGGCCACTCCGACCAGTACACCTACACAATCTCGTAAAAATAGACGCCGATCTAACATTTTCACTGTAAGTAGTTTGCTTCTATTTCCGCTTGATGAGAATAATTTGATAGAAATTAAATACGTTAAAGAAAATGCATTTTTAAAAAACTTTAATCATATCCTCCCCCATAATTACAATTGTTTTCAGCAAAAGAATAAACAGGACGACAAGACAAATGGAACAGCAATAGGCAGTGGACGAAGTATTCCCCTTAAACAGGTTAGCAAAAGTCATGCGATGATGATAAAAATATAATGTATATTTTACAGGGAATATTGTACAAGAAAAGTAACAAGCCTCTAAACAAGGATTGGAAAAAGAAGTATGTGGCTCTTTTGGATAACGGCAAATTGACCTATCATCCAAATATGCATGTATGAGTCACTATTAGAAATTTATTCTTTGTTAATATAATACTATTTAGGACTATATGGAAAACGTTCATGGCAAAGAGATACAATTAGTACAAACGACCGTTAAAATTCCTGGTATGAAACCTAGAGGATCACGAGCTCCGGCAACAAACCCTCATCAGCGCTTAAATGATTTAAGTACGTTTCTTGTGCAATTTTAATTGAAGTTATTAATGATATTATTCATTGATAAGACAAGCCGAACTCAACAGACAAGGAGCTACAAATTCATGCAGCAAAAGCAGGCATTCAAGCTTTAAGAGAACAACAACAGTCTTCTGATAATGTTATCAGAATACCTGCTCAATCTGCCGAACCATCTGTTGTTATTCCAAATTCCTGCTTACCAGGTATGAATTAACACTATTAAATATTAGTATTATATAATTTATCATTTTATTTAATCATATTCATAGTGGAAAATGGTAAATATTTTAAAATATAATTTCTAAATCTTATATACATAATGTATTCTGACAGTATCTAAGCGAACTGAAAATACTCCCAATGTAAAAAAGCGTCATAAACGGACAAAAACAGGAAGTGGTGCTCACAAAAATGACGATGGTGCTGATTCCGATGGATACGAATTTATAATAGTGTCCCTAGATAATCGTCAATGGCATTTTGAGGCCTCTAGTGCTCAGGAACGAGAAGAATGGGTTACAGCTATAGAACAACAAATATTATCCAGCCTACAATTGAATGAAAGTAGAAAAGCGAAAGGTCGTACAAATTCCACATCCGATGCTGAAAGTGTTTTAGCCATCAGATCAGTTCGGGGTAACTCAAAATGTGCTGACTGTGACTCTCCAAGTGAGTTGAAATTTTAGCGATTGTTTTTAAATAACTTTCGATGCTTCTAGATCCCCAATGGGCTAGTTTAAACTTGGGGGCAATCATATGCATTGAATGCTCAGGAATTCACCGCAATCTTGGTTCACATATTTCTCGTGTCAGATCTTTGGATTTAGATGATTGGCCGTAATATTTCATATTATTTTATTAAATTCTCTTTTATTTATTATTTTTCGATTTACTCGAACAGCCCTGAATTAGTCAATGTAATGACAAGTATTGGAAATGCAGCAGCTAACTCAGTTTGGGAGGCAAATATTAAAGGAGGAACAAAACCCAGTCCGCAGTCATCAAGAGAAGAAAAAGAAAAATGGATAAAGTCTAAATATGAATTAAAGCTCTTTCTTCCCCCGCTGCCGTATGATGATGTGCCTCTTGGTCAACAGCTGATGGATGGCGTCGCCAGACAGAATATTTCTCTTGTTATTCTTGTCCTGGCATACTGTGCTCCTGAAGATGTTAATGCGCCATATGCCCCATCTGATCAAAGAACTGCACTCCACATATCCTCCGCTCTGCAGAATTCAGTTCTAGTACAATTGTTACTATGGGTAAGCATAATTATAATATATCGATATCTTTTGCTTATCATATATATACACGTTTATTTTTGCAAAGTACGGAGCCAATGTTCAACTAGAGGACCACGATGGCCATAATGCTCTTTATTATGCTAAAAGTGCAAAATCTGAAGAATGTATTACTTTGCTGGAAGCTGCCGGGTGTTCAGACAATTCACACCGGAGAGGTAGTTTTTCACAAACTTCGCCACAAGTATTTGATCGGCTACCTGCGACAAATATTGTATAACCATCATCAATAATCCCAGCAGACAGCTAGAACGCTTTCCAGTCTCTTCTGTATTATATTATTTGCACTGAAGAAGTCAATATAGATTTATTTTATGTTTTGATATGTTCATATTTTCAAGGGATTCAGTTAGAAATTATTGAAATGTAAAAAAATGTGTCAAGTGGATTGACTTTTGAAAATATCGATTATATTTCATGTATTAGGAAATATTTAAAAGAGTTTTAGTTTAAACAAATACTGTAAAATCGATTCAATTTAGTAAAGCATTAAATGTGTTGTAAAAAAACTTTTCACTTATATGTAAGTGATAACGACGATTTCTTTTCTAGCTATTCTTACTGTTGCAATCGCTTTAACAATTAAAGTGAATCTATGCAGATCATAAGTGCTCTGTGCTCTGCATGTACAAAGTTACGAAAGCGTTGTTGATGTTCTGTTGGGAAATCCATTGAATTCTAGTCTTATAGCCAACAATCGCATTCTTTTAGTCGATTTACAATATTTTTAGTTTCATCGCATGTTAAGTTAACTTGAGAAATTTAATATATATATATATATATAAATATATATGTATATTTAAATTTTGCAGTATATGAATAATTTTGTGTTCAATATGTCTACTCTGAAAATTTTACATCTTTTGTAATACAGCTTGGAAGTGAAGAAATCTCAAAGTTAGTGTTTATCTGATTTTGGAGAACTTTCCAAGGGCTCTAGTAAATAAAACCATTCTGTGACAGCCTCAAATAAATTTGGAATTGAAGAGAGTGGAATGCACACTTGTCCCATTCGAGTTTGGGACTTACTGAACATTCCAACTTCATTTTTGACGTCAACCAAAAGGGTCCTATTATAGATTTCACTTTCTTTCAAGCTCCATTCGAATCTATAAACATCATTACTATGAAAACTTATTTATTTTTTTATTTGTTTCCGTCTTACTTTTCATCAAAATTAGGATTTAAATTATCCTTTATAACTCTTGTTTTCACTTTCGAACCGTCCGGAACAAGAAAAAGCCGTACGTACGGATCAGATAGTTTGTTGCTATCTAACCCGACAAGATTCATGCACTTGTGAACTGCTACAATTAATTTTTCTCTTTGCTGAGAATATTTTAAGGTTAATTGAATCATTCCCAAATTCGATGTACTTTAAAAGACAATATTACATGATATAAACTAAGTATGATCTGTCTTAAATAAATATCCTCACTTTGCATTTCCTCTATTGCGGAGTCGAATTTCACAATCTT
The DNA here is from genome assembly GCA_904063045.1 of Dimorphilus gyrociliatus. Lineage (NCBI taxonomy): Eukaryota > Metazoa > Annelida > Polychaeta > Dinophilidae > Dimorphilus > Dimorphilus gyrociliatus. Next base: position 432,609 of record CAJFCJ010000018.1, read on the forward strand.
CAACACTGCATTTACTTTCTGGGAGTGGGTTTGGGGGCACATCTACTATTTCCACTTCTTTGGTAATTGCGTCAGATTTTTCTTCAATGTTGTTGTTGGACACATTTGGGATCTTTTCAAAGCTATTTACTTCTTCATTGTTATCCACAGCCCAATCTTCTGGCTTCTGAGAAACTAAAATCTGAAACATGATGACATTACAATAATTTTAAAGTTTCCAACACCTCGCTTACTCTCAAGCACAATCTCAAAGTCACAGTACACGATTTAGCTAACGATTTTTTATACTTATCAAGCAAAGTAAATGGTCTGTTAATGGTCATATGCGGAGCATCTAGCAGAGAACTCAAACCAAATGTCATTTGCCCCAATAATTTTCCAGATGCCGCCGAATCAGTAATCTGTTGTAAAAAATCACTTACTGAAAGAAAACTCTATTTCTATATTACAGAAAGTTCCAAAGCTTCTTGTCTACTGTCTAGGACAAAGAAGTTAAAGCTTTCTTCGAATACGGGATTTGATGTCCTGGATCTAGAAATGCCTGTATAAGTCTTATTTCCAAGGGAAAGCTTGCATTGTGGACTAGGTTCTGACATTCCTTTTTTCTGCCTCTAAGGAGTGAAAAACAAGATTGATATTCCGTTTGAATTTTGTATAAACTAACAATTAAGTTTTTTGCAGAGTCAACATAAACCATGAGCATAGCTGTTGACAGTTGTTCTTCTTTGCTGCCACGAGAGTTGTATTCCATAGTAGTCTATGGATAAGAGAAACGTGTGACTTTTGGAAATCTTTCAAATTACCTCAAAAAAAACAAACTCATCCAAAAAAATCAAAGAATTATTAAAAAAAACCCAGTTATGGAAGCAAATGAAAATTCTTACGTAAAACTTACCCGACGAAATAATCTTTCCTCCTAGTAAACAGATACTTTTAATATTACATTTACCAGGAAACTCGACTATGAATCCTAAATTTTCTTTTTATACATTGCAAGTTTACAAAAAATTCATCAATTTACTTACATTGTCTAGGTCCTCCGGATTTTTGGATAGATAGACCCACTGAGCTCTTAAATGAATCATACCCGTTTCAACTTCATCCAAAGGTAACCACTGATGATTGAACAATCTTCAAATACTCATGGATTATTAAATTTTATGATAATTACCGTATCCATAAGCCCTTGATTAGCAACCATTTGAACATCAATACTCTTACTTCCAAGCTCATCATCTTCACCTGGATCCTGATCCATCACGTCAATGTCAATAAACATGCCTTGTTTGTGTTCAACGATTGCCTGTTATATAACAGAAATTAGGAATTGTATAAATAAATGTTGCTTGGTCTATTTGCAATCACCTCAAAATATTCATCCCACTGAGGATTCAACGTATTATTGATGACCTTCGTTTTATATTTTTGAGCGCCAACATAAATATTACAATATGGATCAGATTTGCCTTTGCCTACTAAATTAAAATCTGCTTTTTTCAAGTCTCGAGCTTCATAAACATGTAAACGAATGACTCCTTGTGGAACTGGATACTTGAGTTTATTGAGATCGATACCGTGTCCGAGAGATATGGAATATTTGTTGGGATTCACTAAGTAGTAAGCAAGTTGGTCTTCTAATACAGATCTTATTGTATCGCTACATTGATAAAAATAAATTAACATAGTAAATAACTCAATACAAGCTCATTACTTTAGAAGGGGAAAGTCCAAAAGATTTGCAACATTTGTTAAGTCGAAGTCAACTGTCTTTATAAAAAAAAATATATGGCATTTAAAAACGTAATATAAGGAAAACAAACTGGTCGAGTTGTGAAAAAAACACTTAAACCACCAATCAGAGGAACTTTGCCAATTAGTGGACTGAAAAGACATCTCAGCTGACCATGCACTTGGAGATTCTTTATACCGGCCTGAAATCCTTTTATGGTCACTTTTATTTCGGAATCGCTTGTGAAACTGAAAATAAACTGGATAGATATGAATAGTCCATTGTTCAAGAAAATACTTGATTTCCATGTCAAGAATTATTTCATCTCGTCGTACATGATCCGTATAAACTTTTATGCCACCTATTCTGGGGGGTGTATCTCCTACGTCAACCCTTTCAAAACGAAAAGGCTTCAATGACTTTGGTAGCGAGTTACTAATGGAAGGTTCTATAGTATTTTTTATCAGATCTTGAACGTATTCCCCAATGAATGGCCACATCTGTTTGATCATCTAGACAATATTCATAAAATGAAATTTTTTATTTGAAAGTACCAGCTGTTTTATTATATATAGGCAGGCCAAAGGTAATATATTTTGTATTTACATACCTTATTTAACCACTCCGCCCTTTCTACATCGGGAAAAAATACCTACAAATATGATTATTTAAATTATTGTATTATGAAAGGTTCACAAAAACTTAAGGAGTAACTTTTTACCCAAGAGGGTAGCTCGTCCAATCTATTTGTTATAGCTGCTCTTTCATCCCGCACAGCCTGCTTCGCATATTCCAAACGAATTTCATTTTTTCTTGTGTATTCCTGGTGAGCCATATAAAAAAACAAGCCAAGCAAGATCCAACTCGTAGAAAACTGCATATAGCCTGCAAACCATGTCCCTAAGAGGACGCCCGACATTTTGAAATACTTTTTCAAAAGCGTCAGCAGCCTAGGTGGTTCGAAGGATGTCTTCTTCTCTGTTACAGATTTTTCTTCCTTTACCTCACTTGAACTATCCATTCTCGAAACAAGCGTTGCCGTCAAACTTTTCAATACAATGGGATACTAAAAAGTTTAAAGAGTTTTGACTAATTATATGCTGACTCTTTAAGATCTCAATTAAAAGTTTGAAAATGGTATTCAAACAAATATTTAAGTCGCCATTTTTGAATTATCATTTAGTCCACAGTATCGAGTATGCGTACCTGTCAGATGTCACCACTATTCATATTTTCATAAGGCCTATAAATGATAATATTCTTGTTGAGTTAACACTTAGATACCGAATTTGCCACTGTAGAACTTATAATAGTTCAAAAGAGTGACACAGTTTACATCGTAAATTACTAATTTACGCCGTCCTTTCGACAATAATATTTAATCATCTATTTGTTTTTATTCAATAATCAGTTTCATAAAAAGTAGAGAGCATAGACTTTAGAAAACATTTTTTAAATGCCTATTTCATTTTGAATCTAGGATTACAAAAAGATATGAGAAGATTTCTCTTCGTAACCGATAAATATATACAATTTTTCGCATGATTCCTTGTTGACGTTAAATTGTTCTGTATAGGCCCAATAAGAGTGCTTCAATAGCAAATCTTGGAAATCATGGATAATCTGGCTTAACTTAATAAGAGACACGCCCTCCGCATAGAATAAAAGCAAAACTTTTTTGTGAATTTTAACACACTTCACTATGCTTGCTTCAAATAAAAGTTGGGCACGTAATTTTTTTTCTGGACAACAAGGGCTTGAAGTTCATCCATTCTGGCACAAATATGACATTCCCGGAATAAATCCAGCCTATCACTATGGTTTAGGCACTTATATTGGTTTCGTTTGTGTCCTGGGCACTTTGGGTAATTTGTTAGTTCTCTACCTTTTTACTGTGTAAGTTTGAATAGCTTTGATTAGGTTAATTCTAAAGATTTTTATTAATTGCCTCACAGAACCAAAAGTCTTCGCTCTCCCTCAAATTTGTTTATTCTTTCGTTAGCGCTAAGCGATGCGACTTTTTCAGCTATCAACGGTTTCCCGCTTTTAACAATATCTTCCTTTTATCGAAAATGGATATTTGGGAAGTTAGCATGTGAACTTTATTCAATGATAGGAGGTATATGCGGATTTGCGTCAATAAATGCTGTTGCTTTTATTGCTTTTGATCGATTTTTCGTAATTGCTTATCCATTTGATGCAATGAAAAAAATGACGAAAAAGAGAGCAATTCTTCAAATACTATTTTTATGGGCTTACTCAATAGCATGGGCGCTTCCGCCAATGTTTGGCTGGGGAGCTTTCATTCCAGAAGGATTTCAAACAAGTTGCTCTTTCGACTATCTAACATTAACTTTGAATAATGTACGTTAATGTAATTTTGGTTCAAGATAGTAATTCTATATTTTTCAGATTAGCTATGTATTTGCAATGTTCACATTTGCTTTCATCTTGCCGGTTCTTGTCATAATAATCTGCTACATTAACATAGTCCGGGCCGTCTCCAGCCAAGCTAAAACTATGTCAAAAACAGCAGAAAAAATGGGAGCAAAAACAACTAAGGATGATCATAAACAAGAAATTCGGTTAGCAAAAATAGCTGCAGGAACTTTTACATTATTTCTCCTTTCGTGGTCACCTTATGCAATTGTTACTATTGGAGGAATGGCAGGTTTTCCCTGGCTAATAACCCCTTTTTCTTGTGAATTACCTGTAATGTTTGCCAAAATGTCGGCAGTTTATAACCCTTTACTTTATGCCCTATCTCATCCTAAATTCAGAGCAGCTCTAAACGACAAAGTACCCTGGCTAACCATTTGCTGCCCAGCCATAGAGACTGCAGCAAAGAGTAGTCGATCTGGAATAAAATCTACAACTGCAAAGCAGTCAAACGATTCTTCAACAGCAGTTGAGATGGAAACTGTTGTAGCTTCGACTGTCACAGCTTAGCGATATTGATTCGTAAAACTCTCAAAAAGTATGAATTTTGTGATGACCATTCTAAGGGAAAGTAAACAAAAGTCAAATACCTTTGAGGGTACTTTATTAACTAGACAGGTTCATGCACTTTATGTATACGCCACTGAAGTCTTTATTAATATTCAAATTAACGAAATATCGAAAGTCCAAATCTTTGCCTAGAATTATTAAAATGTGCACAATTTTATCGAATATGTCTGATTCCATTTGAGTATCAAAGTTAAATTTTTTCATTGTAATATTATACAATAAAGCATTGATTTCTCTATGAATAAACTTTCGCCGATGCATAATACGCTTGGGTGCCCACTTGATAATTTCTATTAGAAGATCCAATCCAATTTTCACTATATTCTCATTAGGAGACTGAAAAAGTTCAAACAATAATTCCAATAGTCCTGTCAAATGTCTTACAACAGACAGTCCCAATGAAGGTATAAAAGAAATGATTGTTTCAATCAAGTCACTTCGTTCCAAAATTTTGTTTTCAAGATACGAATCAAGAATCAGTTTTGAAAATACATCATCCCATCGACCAGGAAATCTTAAGCTGTCTTGATAATATGGTGAAGGTTCCAAGATTTCCAGATTTAGTTTTATGATTGGATATAATTTTCGTATAATTAATGAAGTTTTCAAATGAGTTTTTTTTTCAAGGGCATCAAAGATGACATATATATACTTAGATTGCCAGAGGTCAAACCTCTTAGAATTTTCCAAAATCCTTCTAATACAGTTCAATCCCATGATAATGTTTTCAGTTTTAAAATCATCAACAAACAGTAGTGAAGGAGTTACTAAAACTTCAAGATCATCATGGAATACATTAAGAAAAGAATGCTCAATAAAATATTCAAAAATAACACAATAACCATAATTTTTTCTCCAACTAGACCGTGTAATTTTTAACTTGAACATTTCAAGAAATTTATTCAGAATTGGCTTTTTGTTGATAACAACCGATATAGAGGAAGTCTTGTAATAGAGCAAGATAGAGTGAATAATGTTGTCGAATGATGATATTGTATCGTTCACAGGAGTAATCGTCTTCGAAAGATAAATGGTCAAAGTCAGAGTTAAATATATGGAAATGCTTTTTCCCTCCATATTGCAAACTCTGTTTTCTAACAAGAGATATGTGCTGACAATCTTCTCTAAAGATTTCCAAATGAAAGCTCTCTCCTGAACTGTTTGAGCGACATATTTTTAAATATTTCATATTTAATAATATAAGCTACCTGTTAAGAAATTAAATTGTACATGATCCAATTCATCAGTGTTTGTGACACAACAATAGTCAATGAGCACTTGTAAATTTTTCTCCATGACGTTATCGCTAATACTAAAATTATTTATTCAGTATGATGCAAGCAGACTTTTATTCACTTACTTTTCAGATTTCATCAATTTTTCAATAAGAGGCGCAATTGTTTTGAATGTCTTCATGTTAAAATACAAGATAATATTAAAAAAACTATATATTTGAGAAAAAAATTCCAGTTGCGTTTTATTTATCTTAAAAATCTGTGATCAATTTAATATTTAGAAAAACTCTAGTCCGTTATAGTATGACACACTAATGTCGTCTGCACAGATATTCGACTTCAACCATATTATATGGATCAGGTAACCTGTTTACAAAAGGGCTTGGAATATTTTAAAATTATATTCGTGGCTATCAATTAACGTAATTTATATTTAAAATTTCCATTGGTAATATTTTTGCAAAAACCGAAATAATAAAACGTCTTCACTTTTAAATACCGGAAACAGCATAAAATTTACGAATTATATGCGCGACTTCCAAAAATTCGACCAATCAGCGAGCAAGCTGACATTTTGAAATAAACGACGGCGAAGTCCTCAATTTCACAAGAGAACGTTTTCATGAATTCTACTTGATAATCTGTACTTTAAACTTATGGATTGTGATCAGTAAGTAAAATAATGAAGTAAATTTATTGCTATTGCTTAAGCCTGTTCTTACAGAGAAGTAGCTGTCGTGATAGACGCCAGCAAAATTAAGGTGTCGGAAGGCATATCACTACTAAGTGAAATATGGAAAGATATTGGAATTAGTGGTTCTATCAGAACAGAAAGATTGAAGGTTTATACACATTTTACAATTGACAATAGCACTTTCTTACTGTTTTTAGGCCGTGAAAAATCATATTGTTAATATAGTCGATGAGATGACTAGAGAGGAAAGTGAATTACGAGATAAGCTTTTGAAAAATGTAGAAAAGTTGACGAATGAAGTACAAGATTTAAATAAGGAGCTAGATCTTGAAATAGTGACTCCGTCAGAAGAATTAACAATTCTCCAAGTAGGCGCTATGTTTTTAGAATTGATATTTTGTTATTATTATTATTAAATAGTTGGAAAAAGAACTCAGAAGAAAGAGGGATGATTTGGGAAAAATAAAGCAACAACGAATGAAAGTTGCAGAAGAGCTTAAAGAAGAGGATCAAAAGTATTGCAATATGCTTGTGGTAAGTTTATACCCAAACTAGATGGAATATTAATAACGTGTATGACAGACTACTCCCTACTACCTACCATCCAATTCTATACCGACATTGAACCAACTAGAAGAGCTGGAGCAACACATCAAAAAGTCAAAAATCGACTACGATCAAAGACTGGCTACTTTTCAAGATTATCGCTCTAACATAAAAAAGCTTTTGGACATTTTAGAAATAACCGCAAATGATAGCTTCCAAAGTGAAATAATTAATGAAGATGTATCTGAGTTTTGCTTGTCCAGAGAAAACCTTCAACGTGTTCATCGGTTAGTAGATTACTACCAAGTGTTTATTCAATTGAAGTAATTTAAAATTGTACTTCAGACTGGAATTAGATTTGGAAAACCAAAAACAATCCAATATAAAACAAGCAAAGAATCTTCGCGAAAAATTGGAAAGTTTGTGGAATCGTTTGCAAATAGGAGAAGAGGAACGTGGAAGGTTTTGCTCTTTCCATACTGGATTTAAACCATCCACTTTAGTGGCAGTAAGTATTGCGGAGAACAAAAAAACATAAAAAGCTAATGGAATACTTTCCCTCATTTAAACTTTCAAGTTAAGAAAGGAAATAGACAAATATGAAATTCTTAAAAAAGAAAATGTATCCAAAGTTATAGAAGCCACAAGAAGTGAACTAGAAAAATGGTGGGAGAAATGCTTCTACTCACAGCAACAAAAATCTTCTTTTGAAGAATTTTTTAGCAGTAAGTTATTTAAGTTATATTACCAATTTATATTTTAAATATTTTTACAGTTGACTTCACCGAAGAAGTGCTGGAGAGGCATGAAAAAGAGCTAGAAAAGGTCAAAACATTTTATCAAGAAAATGAGTTTATTTTTCAGCAGGTGTTTATTGATAACTAAGAAAATTTATACACTTAATTCAAGTTTAATTAAACTTAGATCCACCAATATCAAGCAATGTGGTGGGAGTATCTTGAGTATGAGAGAAGGGCTCAGGATCCTAATAGATACAACAACAGAGGTGGAAAAATACTCAAAGAGGAAAAGCATCGTAAAAAATTAGAGAAGGAACTACCGAAACTTGAAAATAAATTACTGTCAGATGTATCAGAATGGGAATTAAAAATTGGAAAGAATATTCTAGTGGAAGGCGTCCGATTTGTTGACTTTGTTCATATTCAAAAGGAGAATTATGAACTGCAAAAACAGAAAGAAAAGGATATAAGAGTGAGAATATTACAGTTTTTTCATTATTTTATGATTTACTGATAATTTTAGAAACAGCAAAAAGAAAAGGAAATGGAAAAAGAAATGAGATATGGAAGTAAGCCAACCGTAGCCCCAGGGAAGAGGCGTTTTATGGGAACGACAACTCTTGCAACAAAATCTCCTAAAATTCGCAAAGTGTGTCCGGTTTGTAATAAGTATTTACTGTCTTGATTTATCGCCAAGTTTTTACATTCATATACTTGGTAATAAGCACATAATTACTACCAATGTTAAAAGCACTTGAAAGCTTATATGGCAATGCTTCAAGCCTTATTCATTTGCATGCTACCTTTTGCCTCCGTTTTGTTTAGATATGTGTTATTCTATACGTTACAGAAGGACGGTGGCGTTTTGAGCTCCGAAAGCGAAGGTAGCACAGCTGTTTCCATTAAGATGAAACATGTTAGTATAGCATTTATGCTGTGATATTACAATGTTTCAAGTATCGGCCTTTGCTTAACCCTGCTTGCTTAATTATAATTTTTGTACTCTGAGGGATCAGTGATTTCTACTTCATCATTTCTAGTTATCAAAAATAACTCTCTGTTAATGTTTTAACTAAGTTTTTGTTTCCCAATTAACGTTTAAACAGGAAAATGAAACCTATCGTACACCCGGTAGAACACCTGGAAGAAGTCAGGCTGCTCTTACACCTTTATCTACAATAAAAGTTAAACCTCGGTTGGGTATTAATTATCCTAATTCACCAATGATTCGAAAGGTAGAAGAAAACTAATTTGTTTACTGTCTGTCTGTTTGGCTGTTGAATCTACAACCAACTATTGAACAAAAATGTTAAAATCATTTTTTATACAGACACCTTTGAAAAACACCACAGCCGTAAGAAAAGTTCTTTCAGAAAAAAATTCAGAGATATCCAAACGAAACAATGAGGCCTCTATAGCATCTGTTCCTAATTATGCGGAGTTTGAGGTGGGTGGGCTTTTGTCCATTGTTTCTTTGTGAAAAGTAAACATTTTTTAATTTTAGGAAGAACTCGCTGAAAAACCTAACTGCCGAAGCAGCGTAATGCCTGGACATGACAGAAAAGTGGCATACTTGTAAAACTCATATCAATTCTTTTTGCTTAACTTTTTACTGAATCTTAAATTATATATTCACATTAATTTAAAGGATTGTTTCATATTATTTTTACCTATGTTTCTGATCATATAAAAGAATTATATACATGTATAGAAAAACATGTCTTACAAACGATTACCTTGAAAAGTTATTAACTTTGGATTACAAGACTTTCAAAATATAATAATAATAGCAACCGAGGATTGCAAAAAAAATTTAAATAAAGTAACGATTATACTATTTCTTCAACCAGAAGTGTTATTTCATTAATTGACCTATATTTTGCAAATAGTGTTATAGCATATAGGTTAATCAAAGTGTTTATTATTAAAATATTTATTTTGAATAAAAGACAGTAAGTTTTTCAAAAATAGAATAAAAATTCTAGAATATTCATCTATCGAAACAAAAAAAAATAAAAAAAACATTTCAAAATTTTAATATTGAATAAAATCTCTAACTTTAAATGGATAAAGAGCCTGACTAGGAGCTACCAACCAGCATCGGGATCCTCCACGTGTAGCCAATTTAGCTGGAAAATATTTTTCTTTTATAAAAACAGCACCATATGGCTGGTCAAATTGAACACTATTTTCGGAACCCAGGTAATTTTTTTTTGCCTCACCCAATATTCCCCCAATATATTCATCCATTTCGTCATGTTCTTCAATGTGAATGTCTAGATGTTCCCTCTTATCAAAATGTTTAGCTAAATTAACTCTTACAACCATAGTTCTGGATGATTTTCCTGTTGTTACCATCATAGACTTTTCATCTTTTGATTTGCCCATGCTCAAATGTATGTTGCCCATAACATAACCACCAAAATTGCCCCAAGTCAAACTGGTATTAACTACTTTATCTGTTGTTATCATTACAACATTGTTTGCAGATCTTACTGAGACTGCATGAAAATATCTGTCATCTAAAACATGCGCAGAAACAGACCAACCAGCTTTAGTATCATTTAATAAGATGAGCTCTTCCCCAGCTCTACCAATAATATCAAAACAAAGTGGTAATTTGCTAAGGCTGCCATAAACCAAAAAATGAGGATCGCCTTCCGCCCCGGGCACAGATTTACACGATAAAGGCATACAAATGATATCATTTTCTTCATTAGAATCTGTAAATGAACTTTTTAACATTCTTCTGCCAGATTTTAAAGGTACATTTATTCTCTCGCTTTTTATACAGCCGCAAATTTCTAGTTGCTTACTACATTGGGCGGAGGAAATATTTATGGTGCATCCCAAAGTCACTGTTTTCACTTGATTAATATTTAGAGATGTAACAGTATCGTCTGAAGAAGACACTTGCCATGACTGTACACTACTGCCCTCATTTTTAGACACAACCTACAATATAATACAACCTATGAATATAATTTATATGAATATAATTGAAACTAATACTGACGTCAAGTCGAAAAGCAAAATTATTTTCAAGTGGTTTAATTGGAGGAGGTATATTTGCATTCCCGTTGTTTCTAATTTTTAAAGCAACTTTAATTTGCACTGGTTGGTCTCTTTCGACTTGCAAAATCGCCTCAAAGCCAGGCAAAGCTTCCAAACTGACAGCTTCAATATCAGTCAGAACAGTAGCTATATAACAAATTTTCATGAAATCAAAGATCTAATTTCATAAACATAAAAAAGGGTCTTACCTGAACCAAACGAAATGCAAGCTATAAAAAAGAAAACCAAACCTGTCATGTCTGCGATTAAAATAAATCTAAAGTTAGCCTCTAATGTACTTAATATATACGAAATATTGAGTACTGTGCTAGCTTCAGACTGAGTAATTTTTGACATTATTCAAAACAACAAACGAAAAATGTCCAAAAAAAACTAAATATAGAGAGCAACTCTTTAACTCTATAATATATTGGAATGAAGTCGCCAAGAAATTGAATTTTTTGGAATATGTAAATATTTTTAAAGCAAAAAAAATCAGCCATTTTGCATTGTTTTAAAACTAGAGTTTAAGTTTACAAGTGCAAAACTTTGTAGTTAAAATAAAAAACACATTTGTCTTCATTTTAGAAAAAAACCAGGGACAATCATAGCGCGATAAAACGTAAAGCTTGTATTTTATCATATATAGTGTAGTAATTATATATTTGTTAAGATCAGTTTTTACAACAAATGGTCCAATCATATATTTTTTTCCATATTGTAGACTCCCGATGAAAAACTCCCTCGAATGTTGCTAAAAATACAAAACATTCATATTTTTTACACTTCATATAAAAACAGTACCTCCAAAATTTTCATCTTGAAATTGTGCTTCTGGAATCAGTTCTTTAAGTATATCAACCGACTGGTATGATACCTAGAAAAAAACTAAAAGAAAAGTTCTTAGGAAATATATTGTATATCTTACTGTCGTGAAAAGTTTTTTGTATTTCTTTGGAAATTTTGAATTTGAAACAGACATCCAAGTATTGCCTTGATCAAAACTAAGAACAAAAGATCTTTGGTTTTTAGAAATTCCATAAATGACACCATTATCATCAATGCCTAGAAATCGATCCAAAGCTGGTATCGCTGAAAAAATATACACATTGATTTGGTAAAAAACAGATGTAATATTACCTCTCCACTTTAAATTATTTCTAAAATGACAAAAGCCGCGAAAACTGAAAGAAAGGGTGATGTTTTTAAGTTTATTTACTAAAAAGACAGTTTATACTTCACAGAATTGCATATATATATGTTGTTATCAATTTTAAGAAATCCTCTACTAATATTTAGCATGTCGTTGCTAAATTTAGGACAATCGTTGTAAATTACTGTAAAGACGAAAGGGTAAGAAAGTATTCAGATTTCCTAATTAATATAAAGATATACTGTTTTGCGGTAGAAAACACCCGAAGACCTTCATTTTTATGGAAAACGTTTTCGTGTAAGCAGTCTTCTCGAACTCAAATTTTATATGTCTTGATCCTTGAGGGTTCATGATAATTATATCCTGATTTCCATTAGAAACATTTACACTATGAAATTCGCCTTTCATCCAAATTATACCATCCTGACTGTAATATATTTTTATGCCTTTTAAGGTATTTGAAACCGAAGTGTCCTTTACATAAACTGATATTTTAGTTATTCGAGTTAAGTTGCGAAAAAAAACAGTCGTATACGGTTTTTCTTCTGCCTTTGTTGGAAGAAGTTGATAATCTAAAATGTAAATTCACTAATCGTTTAAAAATACTTCTTTAATATATATTATCTTACCGTTGAAAATATTTTCTATACTTTTACCAAATGATCCATCAATGCGACAATTATCCTCTGGTATAAATATTTCTGAGGAACAACCAGTAATTTGTTTCGAAAAAATTGTTACAGTCTTGAAACTTTTTAAGCTAGACAAAAAAATGTTTCCTTCTGCAAAACTACTATTCACTCTTGGGATCATTTGAAACGAAGTTTGTAATAATATCGATGTGTTTCTTTTCAAGTATTTCAAATCGTACATTGAATCAAGGACGTCAAAATTGAGATTTAAGTATATATAATCGGTAAAGAATATTCTCTTATACTAAAAATATTCTAAAATTAGTATAATTTTTAATGGAAAATAATCACCTTTATTTCAATGCCATATCCAAAACTGATATAATTCACGTCTGGAGAAGAAAAATTTGTGAAGATTATATTCGAAAATTTTAAAATAGGCGGATAAAATATATGTAGAGTAATGTTGACTGCTTCAGCCTGTGAACTGTTTAAGTGTTTCAAATATACACCTAATGAGATGTTTCGTCTGTAGAAATATGCTGTTTATGAAATGTTTTTTTTTTAAACAATAAGTATATTTACGGATTAAGAAGCTCAGAAATTGAGTTGGAAGATAACTCGAGTGATAGTTTTGGATTTTCAAAGTTTGTGCGTTTAATGATCAGATGATGTTCCGTTAACTTTATAACAGAGCCATATTTTAAACCCAAGAGTATAGATATCTTTTGCCTATTTTCATTTAAAACGCTATCGGCGCATTGTAATTCGTAAAGTAAGAATATTTCATTATTTTCACTATCTGTGTCTTGCTGACGACTACCAGCTCCTGAATTAGAAACTATGCCAAAATCTAGAATCAGCTTGTCGTTTTGAGAATTTTTGTTTGAAGATGTTACGTTAATATTATGTTCTCCATTATTCGAAATTGAACATCCAATGTTTTTTCCAATTTTCATGATTTTAACCCAGTTAACAGTTGCTGTTGCAGTGTCTGATAAATTAGTTTTTATATCAGTCACCAAAGAAAACGTTTCATTTTCCGGTAAAGTTATAATAACAGGGAGCAAAAAAATTTCCGAAGGATAGACTGCTTTTGACGATTCGTTAACTGATAGAAAATCGTTACAAAGAAACCAGATTTTTTGAAAACAGAAAATGTTTTACCTTTTATTCCACCATTTGGATTACTTGTAGGATTTAATGATTGTTGTTTCACTTCCAAGGCTAATTGGGCTAAAAAAAGCTTTTCACTATTTAGTTCAATAGCAGAACTAAACCAAAACTTGTCAGCCGAAGAGTTTTTTAATATCCTTCCTATTGCTTCCACTTTTATAACATTGTCTTTTTCAAACATAGATATATTTCTACGGCAAACGCGGCCTAATTTCAATTCCACAATATCCATTACATTAGAATTGTTCCTGGAAAAATCTGAATATATTTTTGTTTTAACAAAGAACATAAGAAACCTCGATGAAAACTTCGGCTTAATTGCTAATCGTTCCAAACAAGGTATATTTTTTCCAACAAATATGATGTGAGCGCTACATATATCTATTATATTAGATATATTAACAGGAGTAATAAATTTAACACTCAGTTCTTCATCACTAAAGTAAAATTTGTTTTTACACATTTTAATGAAGTACTAATAAATACCTATCAATTTCAGGATATATCTCTAAAATTGTTCTAAAGCTTTCTCCTCTTTGAATATATTTATCTTCTTCTGTTTCGTTAACAAATCCAGATCGAGTTATTTTATAATTTATTTGAGTTTTTCCCTGGTAATAAATATAACTTTAAAAAAGAGAACCAAACAAAAATCGCTTACTTTGTTCATCGGCGGTGTTATATTGAAGATAGGACTTTTTTCTTCTATAAAATTATCTCCATTATACTTTAGCGACACGTTGATGAAACTGTTGGTATCTAGACCATATTGAGAGAATACAATTTGAGATAAAATTGCTTCAAATTCAATAGTATTTTCATCAAACGTCTCGTTTAAAGAATAGTTTCCGAATCCTTAAATGGGCAATTAAATGTACTATATCCAAGATTTTAGACATAATTACCTGTGTTGCTAACAATACCCATATCTAAAGATGCCGTCTGATCGTACTGCAAATAGTTTTCCGTGTGTTTTTCATAAGAAAATTTTAATTGATTTAAACACTTAAAGTTAGAGCCAACTCTAAGTACTCGAACGTTACAAATGGAGAGAGTACTGCTTGCAATTAGCGTCAAAAACAAATGTGAAGAAGATGATGTTGGTATCTTCATAGAAAACTTGTATGGTATTGATGAGAGTCTTCGCAAAGTATGAATTTTTTCATCAAAAAAGATTTTAGGTTTTTCGTCTAAAATATGTGGGTTAAGAAGTGTTGCAATAAAAGGAAGTTTAATAGTCCATGAATTTTCCCACATGTAATTAATTTTTATATCGATGTCAAAGCTAGAACCTTCCATTATATTTGAATAATTTTGTAATTTTACAGTGAAGGCAAGTAGAACCTTGTTTTCTTTTTTTGTATTTTTCGGAAAATCGTTATATTTTAAGTTACAAATAGAACCAAAAGTAGCTTTAAGATTGTCATACTCGTCATTGTTCTGAGAACTAAAAAATATTGCTTTCATTGATAACTCCTTTGCAGACACACAGTGAATGTTTTCACCCACAAAGAAAACTTCAAAGGAGCAAATTTTCAAAATTGGTATTGTTGAAATTTGAGGAGAACTCAAAATAATTTCCATAGGATAATTTATAGAAAATTCTTGTGTTTCAATATCAATTTGTATACTTTTTGTTTCTTCCCTAGCAATTGTGTTATTTTTTGTTGAGAAGTACGTTTTAAAATTTGGTGTTGTGTTATTCTGATAAGGAAAAAGTACAATAAACAATTTATTTTTTACTTATTACTTACATTGTTGTATCTTGTTATATTGTCGGAGAGAAAAACTTCAGACTTTCCAACCCAGAGTTTATTATTTGCAAATCGGAAACCTAAAGTTAGATCAATCTGCGTACCGGAAAGAGCCAAGGAATGATTTAGTACTTGAGTTGTCAAAAGAAATTTCATTTTGTTACTCTCGGGAAACTGATCGACTTCATAATGTCCTGTGTGGAGGATGTTACCCAATTTCCAAACCGCTTTGTCGTGATATTTCCCATTGTATCTTGATGAATACTCAATCGGACAGTTATTATGTTGATGGCAAGTAACACATGGTAGGTTTTTACCACTAAAAACCATTTTTAGAGAACATATTTTTAACCATTCTTGACTTTGATTAAAAGGTAAAATAACTTCCAATTCATAGAATGACAAAGAATTTTTAGGATATTCAACAACCATTTCATGTAATATTGAGTCGCCTATAAAGACATTTTGAGGAGTTAAAAGTTCCAATGATACTTTCGGAGTTAAAACCTGAAGGAATTGAGAAATTAAAAATATTCAAATGTATATTTTATACATTACAGTGCTATATTTTGTTTTGTTTTTAGCTGTAAATAAACGTTCCCCTGTCCAAATATTACTTCCTCCTACATCAACAGCAGCACCTACCCAATAATTTTTTCCAATAAAATTGTTATTTTCTTGAAGGTGAACAACTATTTCTAAAGTTAACCTATTTTTTATAATCTCATTATCATCTTCTCTTGCACCTTTATTTATAATTTCTCCAAGATTCAATCTCGCTTTTTCGTTTGTTATCTTTGTTTTACTTTTATATTGTTCAATATTTAGGTGATCCGTTTTTAAACATTCATAGTTTTCTCCTTTTGAAACAACTCTTATATCACATACTGACAAGATATCGGTATGGTTCATTGGTGCAAAAACATCAAGAACAACAGTAGTTACCGCATACGGAATATAAATATCTAAAACATATTTCGCCGAAGTTCCAATTTCCAAAAACTCCGGACCCGTAAAATTAAAGGTTGGCAAAATACTCGGAATCTAAAAAACTAAATATTAGAAGAATCATTTCAAAACATTCTGCTTACGTGTGTATCCAAAACAGCTGTAAAAGCTGCCTGTCCGACCCAAACTTCTGTCTCGAAATTATATTCAGCTCCAGCGCTTATCCAATAAGTTGACCCATTTATAATTGAATTTGGTTTATTTAGAAGAAAAACATCCCACTCTATTACTATCATATTATCTGAAGCTGCTCCACCGCCCGTACAACTTACATTTCCAAAGTTCAGTATTGCTCTATCGTATTCATCTGTACCATCTTTAGATTCCATGATAGGTTTAAAATTTGAAGGAATGTTGAACTGTGGATCAACAATCAATTTATTTCCAATTGTTTTCACTTTCACATCACATAATTTCGCGATTGTCGTATCATTATCTGGAGTAAAAAGTTCAACCAGCAAGTCCGTTGTATAAACTGGAAAATGTATTGCTAACTGAAAAGTAATTTTTGATCCCGGGCGCAGTTCCGTGACATTTTCATATTTTCCGTACTTAATCAAATGTAATGTTATATTATCTGGATTGATCGGTGACGTAGGAACGCTCTGAAAAAAGAACAATGCCAATGTATTGATCTATGCAAATCAACAATAAAAAACGATATGTTTTTTCATTATTTTTTACAGATAAGTCATTTTAACAGAGAAATAAGCATTGAGCGAAAATTGACATTCGCCTGTATATTCAATTCCTTTTGTGAAAAGTTGTAAAGGCTTTTTTCATTTAAATTCTTACCCTCTTTGTCCTTGAATGAAGCGACGGAAGCATATTGTTTATCGGTACATTAAAAGATTCACTTTCGTACGAACTGTCTATGAAAAGAGAATTTTTGAGATTCAATTTCTTTTTCTTATCTTCTTCTACAATATTCAAAGTCACAACAGCAGTATCGAAATTATCCCATTCATTGGCGTTAGAGGCTTTGACTTCTAAATGAAACATTTGACCAATAGGTAAAATTATATCTTTTTTTAAAAAGATAATTCCCGTTTGCTTTTCTATATCAAAAACATTTTTTTTGTCATTCGTTACCAAATAATAGTCAACATTTGCACATGTACATGGAGTTTGATTGTCTTTACAAATATATTTATCGTTGTCTTCTGCAAATACTTGAAACACCTCTCTTTTGATAAAATTTCCTTTAGATGCCACGTTAACTTTATAGGATTTTTGAGAAAATTTGGGAGAAAACTTGTTAACTGAGGGGAAAACAATTTTTCGATTCTCGTTAAAAAATGAAAAATTTTTTACCATAGGTTTCACAGTTTGTTCCAATGAAACAGTTGTTACAAACACACTGATTATCTTGGCAAATGCCATTCAAACATCTGAGATTAGGACATTATATATTAACAGAAAATTATTAATATTTTAAATGTAAAAGTGTTTTTTACCGGGCTACATCACACAGTCCAGAAATTGCTGAAAGGAATATTTATAATTTAACTAGCTTGTGAAAAAATGAAAAAACCTGTAATAAAGGTAAGTAGTAAGAGACATATTAGTCTTGTTGCCATGCTGCCATGAAAGTGACGTTCCAAGCGGCGTTTATCAATATTTTGCGAAGGTCAATAATAAAAAAAACACTACTAAAGAAAGATATAACAATTGTTCACTTTTTTATAATATTTATTTAATATAATGCTTTAGGAATTCAAATCACATGATTACAATAAACTTTAAGGATTCTTCCATGGTAGTACTTTCTGTGTCTTCTCGCTGGAGCTTCTATAACGAAAGACGTTTTCCGTAGATGGGGTAGGTCTTCTACCAAATCTGTCAATACCATTACTTTCTCTTAAAGTAAAACGACTGTTTAAATTTCCGGGTGAGAAATATCGTACACCATATCCGCAAAAATGAAAATCTGCTTTGTTTTCCATTAGTTCAGGTAACCTTATTTCGAATCGTTCGGGACATCTTTCTAAAAATTCTGACCAATTTTCCTTTGTTTGATTTATTTCTCGGTTTGAAGTATAAAAGCTTTTAAATGGATTCTAAAAGGGGTGAAAGTGTTCCAATATAAATTGAATTACATTTCTTTAATGTACCTTACCTCATTCTGTCTGTCTAAGATGTCATATGGTTTTCTTTGTTCTTTGCCTGGAAGAACAAATTTTGTTGAAGTTTGGCAATGTTCATCCGACAGTTTATTCATATGTGTATCTCTATCAACATTTCTAAACGAAGGCAAGGTAGGGTAAAAAATACCCTTCTTTATTGCTGTTAACTTTACTCTTGAAGAACATGGATACTTGTATGCATATAAAGGAATATTTAGAGGTACATTATGATTTCTCTCTCCGAGAGACATTGCAAATTTCTAATAGTGTAGTCAAACTGAATCTTAGCAACGAGACTGGCACGTATTCGAATATTGCTTTTGATATATGATATACTTTTATTTGTCTACCTTTTTTCTACTTCTAGCATGCAAAAATGAATTTAATATTTGGGGTTTTTATAAGTTTCCTCATCGACTTCACAAGCAAAATGCAAAACCGCTGGTTTGACATCTTCTTCTTTCACAACTTTGCGAAATGTGCTGAATTCGTCACCTTTAAAGCGAATGTACGCTCTTGTGTTCGACGTAATTGCCTATGCATGATAAATTATACAGAGCAAAACACACGTTTTATTAAAATCATACTGATGCCATGTAAGTTGAATTTTCTGATAAGTTAGGTTCAATACCCATTTTTTTAAGCATAACTAAACAAAGATCTTGAATATCGGTGTTGTATCGTGAATTCGTATTACCAAGGGCCAAAAATCCTTGATCAACACTGAAAATGCTTTATATTAGTAAAAGTAGATAAAAATACCAACGTACTAAGCATTATAACAAACAAAGTGAGGCACATTTGGTAAGCAGCATTCATCATCAGTTGAAATTTTTTGATCGCATGTAACGGGCCGATTAAAAATCATTTGAGAAGAAGGAAATTTTTTTCCTTGACCTAAAAATACTTTTAAAGGTTTAATTGCTTTACATTTTGATACTCACAATAGCTGTATTTAGGACATTTATTTATAGTTCCAGTAGGTGATGAAACTGTTAAGCACCAAGAAGAAAAGAAAATGAATAATGTCAATGCAATACGCATTTTAGCGAGTTTAAGTTATCTTTAGGATTCTATATGTTCGACTGACAACAACAATGAAATCAAAACGCCACCTAAGTCTAAAATTTCTATAATTTTAATTATTTTTGTGTTTTTTGGTTTAATTAAACAATTTCTATTTCGACTTTTTCGCTTTGTTACTTTAATATATACTAAGCTAAGAGTATTTCAATGATATCAATGTTAAAAATATCTAAAGTCTTTTTTTTCTTCCCAGGAAAGTAAGATCTAAAGGTTAGCTTTGTTTATTTTTCAACTTAGAACCGTGGTAAGAGAACAGTTAATGGTGTAAAATTAATTATTTGGTGGTATTGATTTTATTTCATTTGTTAGCTTTTATTGTAAATTTAATAGTTGATTTTCTCATATTAACGTGATGTTTGAGAAAACTCCGACATTCAATGTACTATTTAGCTCAACAAAAAAATTTCATGAAGAACTATTTTGTTTAGGATCTTTGTAGAACTACTTTTTTCCATAAAATGTTTACAAACGTTTTATTTTATCTTGTAATTCTATCATGATTAAAAATAACATTGAAAATTCTTTGTTTGATGTATAAATTTTCCTTGTAAGTTTAAATTATGTAACACTTTTGAAGCTCAAAATCTGTTTTATCGCTCTTTTAGGTTTAACATCAGAATATTTGCAATTTTACGGGAAAGAATGTTATATTAGTGTATTTATTGCAAAATGAATGGAAACAAAGAAAATATAAAGGGTACGTTGGAATTTCTCTTTATTTTTTCATAATACCATATGTTATGAAATGTATATTTTTTTATTGGAAACTGGTGCCGTTTTATAACCAATTTAATCAATAAGCATCTGGACCTCCACTCTTCCTAAAATCACTTACAGAATGTAGACATATATTTGTAGCATCCCATAAGTTCGTTGTCGAACAGTTACTTTTTATAGCTTGACATACTGCAACCCCTAGTTCAGGACTTTGTTCGACCATTTTATGACCTCGCTTTTTTAATGCTTGAATTAATGATTTAGGTAGTGCACTCTCATATAGAACCCTATTAGGCATTAACTGATGATGAAATCTTGCAATATTAACTGCATCATCTACATCTTTTTGAAGCCATAACGCAAATGCCGAAACTGTTAAGACAGCTGGGGGAATTTTCGTTCCTCCAGAAGCTCCCACAACGAATTTCACATTTCCTGAAAAATCTGTAAAAATTGATCCGCATGTGCTTGACTGAGGCCTTTTTCCTGGTCTTATTTGATTAGCAGGAGAATTTAAGGCTCCCCAAAAATTCTCCTTTGTTGAAATACGGCTAAAGTCATCCATTTGATTGTTAAATATAATACCTGTTCTTTCTCCCACTTTTCTTGAGCCAAACGATAAATTTATGGTAGAAGTGACACTTACTGCATCTCCGTTTGGGGATATTACTGCAACATGAGTTGTGCCATGTGTTTCGGAAATTTCCCCCGCTGGTTCGTAATAAGGAACGTCGTGTGTCCTATTCATGTCTATTTTCGAAAGTATTCTTTTTATCGTTGACTCTGATAACATGTCTTCAACAGTGTGATTCATGAAACGATTGAAAGAGGGATCTCCTAAAAAACTCTTTGCAGCAAATCCGAATTTAAAAATTTCTATTAGACTGTGATATAAATCGACTGATTTTTCGAATTCGCTTATGTTTTGTGGACTCAAGTTTAAATGGTCTAATAAATTAAGCATTAGTTGATACGCAGGACCGGATGATGGCGGTGGAGGAGAGTATACTGTAATATTTAGGCTTGATAGATTTGATTTAACAGGTCTAGCGAAATAAGCTTCAAACTGGTTAAGATCTTCTTTTTTTATTATACTTCCATGATCTTGCAAATCGAGTAATATATCTTCAGTTAGAGAACCGTTGTAGAATGCTTTAGCACCTTCTTTTGAAATTTTTTTAAGACTTTCGGCGAGATTTTCTCTTTTCAGAATTTCTCCCTCTTTATATATTGACCCATCATGTTTCAAAAAGGTTTTCGATAGACTAGGGCTAGATTTTAGCATATCAAAATTTTTCTTGAAAGCCTCTGCTAAAGCGTGCTGGACAGGAAATCCTTCCGCTAATTTTATGATAGGTTCAAATAAGTCACTCCAAGGAAGTTTGCCAAATTTTGACCAGGCTTTATGTAAACCTATAAAGAGATAAACTAGCTATTGCTCATTTTAAAGCGATGCAAACCTGCAATCTCTCCGGGCACAGCAATGGCCCTACCTCCATACATGGATTCATTCGATGGTCTTTCGAATAGTTCTTCAGATGCTGCTAAAGGGGCTTTTTCTCTTGCAATCTCTGAAACCACCTCATGCTCTCCATAAATTAACATTATATGTCCCCCACCTAAACCTGACGACATAGGTGAAACAACTCCTAGACATAATAGTGTAATAATTGCAGCATCAACCGCACTCCCACCCTTTTTTGCCATTATGTTTGTCCCAAGTGAAGAGCAATGCTGCTCATCTGAAGCTACAGTTCCAAATTTACCATAAGTCGACTTTGAGGTACCTTGATATATTACTGGTGCGTAATTAAATGTTTGTGAAAAAGATAAAACAATAAGTAGAGGCAAGCCAACTCCAATGGCAGCTCCGATCAAAACTGTTAATAAACCACCACAAATACGAAGTTTACTGCAACAGAAATTATGTTGATTTTTAATCTGAAATTATAATTTTCAACCTTTTTTTGTGTGTAGAATTTTCCTGGTTTAACTTCGTGTACTCACTCTTCATTTTGCTTAAAAAATGAGGTTTTGGTAAAACTTAGATTGCCTATTGTTATACGTTAACAATGCTGGTCTTTGGTTTGTCATTGTTTTAAAGTTAACCCCGTATCTTCTTTCAGGCGACAAAACAGACAACTTAATAGTGTCTTTTACGGAGAGTCGTAGTACTGCAAGTTCCTACAGCAAAGAATGGAGAGAATTATTTTCCAGCGATAAATATTTAGAAAATTTGAGACAAGCAGGTATTGTTGGAAAATTTAGAAGCTCTAGGTTCAGAAGCGTTTGTTGGAGGGTAATATTCGAGTGGTTTTGACTTTTTAAACAATAAAAGAAGTTTTACAGGTGTATCTAGAAATTTTTCCTCCATTGAGAAAAGATTGGATAAATAGTGTACGGAAATCAAGGTCGCTTTACTGTGATCTAAAAAAAAAAGCAAGTGTTTTTGAAATGATTTTCTTTTTCTATTGTAATTTTTGATAGTTGGTGGTAAATCCGAGATCTACAAGCTGCTCTGACCTAAAGACAAACAATCCTCTATCGTTAAATGATGAGGTCAGCATTGAAATACTATATTATTCTTTCAGAAAGATTTTTTAAAATAGAGCCCTTGGAATCAATTTTTTCGAGATAACCATCTGCGATCAATTATTTATCAAGACGTAGTAAGAACGTAAGTGTCCTTTAAAAAAGTGAATTTTTACTTCTCAAAGTAATTGGTGAAATTAAAACTCCATATTTAAAGGTATCCGAAAATAGAATTTTTTCACACCGAAACAATAACAACTATGCTTATCAATATACTCTTCGTATACTCTAAACCGCTGGAAAGCGGCAATAGTCCTTCTTTCTATAGACAGGTGTGATCCATGTATAAAATCCCTTTATAAATCTGTTGTATCTTACTTAACAATCGCATATTAATTTGATTCCCGATTAACCAATAGAAATTCCAGCACATGTTTTTACACTATGAATTTTTGATTTAGATTTAGGATTTTTCACTGTTGTGTTCTTTTCTCTACCTTGTGTTTCAGTTTCCCTAACGTGCAGTTTTTCCAAGATGAGGACGTTCAAGAGCTTATGGTCGATATATTATTTTTCTATGCGAGAAATAATATGAAATTATCATACAAACAGGTGTTGTAACCTTCCCCTAGATTAACTGTAGTCTGCAGAAAATTCTTGAAATATGTATATAATTCTTCAACCTAAAGTTTATTTAACTCTACAGGGTATGCATGAGCTTCTCGCTCCACTTATCTTTGTACTACACAGTGACCATCAAGCTTTCTTACATGCAAAGGAGTTGGAATCATTACAGTACACAATTTGTTTAAAATTTTTTTACTTTTAGGATTTTTTTAAATTTTATAAATAACTTAGTTTATAAATTGAATGAAATTTCACAGAAATCTTTTCATAGAAAAGTAAGATGTAAAAATATGTGATTTAAAATCGCATGTTTTCGCAAAGCTTAACTAAAAAATTTTACTTCTGCCAGCTATATGACTAAATCAACCAGGTTCTTAACGGCTTTAAGCATTTTCGGTTATGGTTTTTTAGAGTTTTATGGCTTCTATTTTAATAACTTCTAATAATAAGACTAGTTATTAGCTAAAAACTTTTGACATTTCATGGTGTTGTTTTACCTTCTAGGAGTCTTTGAACGTAGCTGGCTACTTTATATAGAACTTTCCTATTCCCATCATATTTTTATAGCTATCACAATAATAATTTTATATACAGAGCAGAAGTACAAGAAATTATGGATCCAAAATATATTGAACACGATGCTTAGTTAGTAGTATTAATCAGAATTGGAAACCTAATTCTTCCATCAACTATCTTTACAGCACGATGTTTTGTCAAATTATGAAAACAGTTGAGCCATGGTATATATCCAAGGAACTAACATCTCAACAAGTGGTAAGTTTTGTAAAACTTTCAGAAAAATTCTTATCTACTGTCTTAAACAGCATGTACGAAAGCTATCTCTTGAGCCATTTAGCAAGCAGCATGATGTTAGTCCATCAAATGCAATTGTTTTCAAGCTTGCGAGAATTCACGACCATTTACTTAAGAGGTTTGATCCCGAACTGAGGAAATGCCTGGAAGATAATGATATAATTCCTCAGTTTTATGGAATGTAAGTAAATCTAAAATAAGGTAAAAACGTAATCTACCGGCTCTTCGTTTCAGACGCTGGATCAGATTACTATTTGGTCGGGAATTTCCAATGCAAGATCTTTTGGTGATTTGGGATGCCCTATTTTCTGACGGACTGAGTTTAGATTTAGTCGACTATATTTTCACAGCCATGCTTATTTATATTCGAGATCAATGTGGGTGACAACCTAATCTACCAAGAAAATATAAACTTTATATTTTATTCAGTAATAAGCAGAGATTACGCTAGCTGTCTGAGCGTTCTGATGAGATATCCACCTGCTCCCGATATTCAGTACTTTATTGATTTGGCTTTGCATTTACGTGATCCTAAGGTAAGCTAATCTAAGTTATTTAACTAAATGTTTAAGCTTTTATTTCAAGCATTATCAGAAACCGGTATCTGCAACTTTTATGAACCATGCCCCTCGCAAGTCTGGTGCTGTCACAAACGAACCAGTTAAATCCGGTGAATCCGCTAAGAGGACTAGTGTTATTTCAAAATTTTCCTTCAAGAAAGAGAGAAAGGGGAATGAAAGGCCTAACAGTCTATTGGTATTGAATTCAACTCTACAAGAAAACGCTTTGTCATCTCCTGATGATCGTTATCAAAAAAGAAAATCTTCGGTACCCACTCCTATTTTATCTTCACAAAAAATATCTAATTTTTCTAAGTTTCCGAGTCTCTCTGCGTCATCTACAAATTTAGCTATCCCAAATGACTCTCTTTATCAAAATAATTCCAACCTCAGTATCCTAAATCAAGACTCTAAGCCGCCATTTCCTTCAGGGTCTTTGTCGACACCAATTCAAAGCAAACGAATAAATCATTCAGCAAAAAAAATTACAACTGTCGATAGAGAACATGCAATACTAACCGGTAGACTGAAAGACAAGGAAATTTTGATTAATTTTTGTAGCCTTCAATTAAATGAGCACATTGAAAAATTGAAGAAGCCTTATAAAGAAATAGACTTGGAAGATATTTTGCGAAATCTTTCTAAGACTCGTGACATTCTAAACGGGACGATAAAACTCCCATCAAATCTCTTGGAAAAAGAAAATGTTCCGAGAGTGAATCCAATAAAAGAAGTGGAACTAAGAAATGTTAACAATTCTCAAAATTTAGAATAAATGTGACCGTTGGATTTTAATTCTAGAGACTTACTTACCCATAATTTTCAAAGGCAAAGATTGTTTGAAAGCCTCAAAGTCTATAATCTAAATAAATGTCCTTACAGTTAAATATCTTTAAAATTTTAGTTTTATTGTCGCTAAGGAGAAAATTAAATTACTTTTACCACTGTATTGTATTCTATAGAATTTTAAAAAGTGGACCGCTGTTTAAATCAAGGAAAACTTCGAGGAGTTCTCTTAAAACTTGCTTTTGTACATTCGGTTGACACTTTCAACAAGCGTTAGTCCATCCCACCTACACCTATTTAAATGAAATTATTAGTTAACCATGTAAGGTATGCGGATGAATTGAATACAATACAATAAAATATATGCTTTCATTATTCCTACTTTAAAATAAATATTTCCCACCTTGAGATGATTTAGCATCGCAGGCTACAATTTTTAAACGTTCAATGTTTCCATTTTCAATCATTGCATCTTTAAATTCCACATCGTCCAGAACAAAAGTCCATACATTGTCACAAAAACGGTACGTATTTAGGTGCCCTTTGAAATTTGTACGATTTCTTACTCTTTGGGATAAGGCACTGTTAATTGCTCTATCAAATTGTTGTAAAACTTTCAAAGCTAAGTTCGGAGTTATCTGATTCATCTATGAAAATAATTGAGAATAAGATTATGTTACGTTATATATATATATATAATTATATTGTACATTTCTAGCCTATATATTTTTACAGGGGAATATGCTTTTGAAATTTTTATAAGTATAAAATACGAAAGACTATTCTATAAGATGAATTAAAACTTAACCGTAATCAAGTCGTCTAAACTTTCTTGAAGAGTATTTCCCAAAGTTGTCTTGCGATACATTTGATAACTCATCTCTCTGGCTATTCGTTCTTAACTCTGACAAAGAAAGAAGAAATTATGTAATACTTCTAATTTCAAGCTCGAATATAAACAAAGATGGCCACGGTGGGACGTACTAAAGTATAGACATAAACCTTAGTGTTCGTAAAAAATGATCTAATTTTGCTGTGAATTATTCTCTATTATGCGAACACTTCCTCCTTTTTGTCAATCATATATTAGAGTGAATTTTCAAACAGCTGAAAAGAAGATTATCAGTATTCCCGTGAGAAAAGAATAAAAGTTAAATACAAAAAACCGAATATTTATAGTAACATCCCGTGTTTAGTTATAACCAACGTAAAATGGATGACAATCAAGTACAAGAACGTAAATCTTTAAAATCGCACAGTCAAACTAGTTATGGTTCAACAAAACAGCATTGTGTGAAAAATGAAACTTTTATAAAACATGATATTCTGCCAGGTGACACACTTCAGGGAATATCTCTTAAATATGGTATTTCGGTTAGTGTTTATCTAATTATTGTTAACAGATGTTTTCAATATACCAACGATACTTCTCATTAATAATGTGTATTATAACATCTAGATGGAGCAATTAAAGAGAACCAATGGAATATGGTCAAACGAGAGCTTGGTTATCTACGAACACTTATTAATACCTTCCACCAGTTCAGTTGGAGAATATGCTGTTAGGCGGAAGAATTTAGCTGCAAAAGGAAGAAGTAAAACTATCGACCTGTGTTCTAGTCCCAAAGCATCTGTTTCTGATATTTTGGAACGTTTTGACACAAATTTAAAAAGTTTAAAATCAAGAGTCGATCAACTTGAAGAGAGTTCAACGTAAGTTTCAAATGAGATGTTTCCAGAAATTAAAATATATTTTTTTGGCAGCTTTAGCCGGACTTCGTCTACCAATACATCAGAAGATTTAAGAAAAGAACCAGATCTTGTCATTAGGACAAAGAGGACAGTCTCTTCTTCGTTCAAGGAGTTGCAAAATACTGAAGAAACAATATTTCAATTATGACAAAAACGTTAAACATACTCGGTGCTGACAAACTTTTTCTTATATAACAATTTTCAGTATTCATTATTGGAAATACGTCTGATGATTTCATCACCTGAAATCTTCAATATTTCTTTACAAAACTATTAGAAAAAATTTGTATTTATTTAGTATTCATAGCACATTGTTTGTAAGATTCATATGTATAAATATATAGCAAAGTATGCAGCTAAATTTTCTATGTCTGTAACAGTCTAGAAATCACTCATTGAGTCAGAATCCCATGGGGAGGGCTCTATTTGCTCATCGAAATCAACCTCAACATCATAATTGTAGTCAGGGTCTCCAGGTTTTCTTGAGTTTTCCTCAAACGTCTTTTCCATTATCTTTTTCTTTAGGGTTAGAGTTTCTTGATCAACTTGGTTTAAGTCTTCATCGGGATCTAATCTGTCCATGCTACCCCTTTTTTCAAGACTTGATTTCAAGCTTAAACCATTCATACGATCTTGTAAAACAGTTAACAGCTTAGCCAACTGTGGTTCAGACACGTTGGCAAGGTGGTGGTAATGACGACCCTTTAGTTCTTCCACAACCCTATTGATACCTGTTCGTTTTGTGAAGTTTCTAAGTGGCATCATCCTTTTCCTGGACTTTCCTTGTTCGGTATAAATAAGTATAAGGGCAGGTGGTTCTATATTAAAGCCTATTTTCTTAACTTTTATATCCTTCGGCATGTTTGTTTTTGTTAACATTCCACCAGCGGATGTTACGAAACTAAACCGGTCATTTTACAAAGTTACCGGTATTATAAGTATTGTAAAACTGATTTCGATTGGCTGTAAGTAATTGAATAGAATACAGCGATTGGTTGTTGATGATGTAAGCAGTATTTTTACATTGTTCATCAATTTGATGTCAAGGTGAAGGAGAGTGTTGATCGGAACAATAGTCGATTGTTCCTCCAGATGCTTTGAGGGATGTCATGTTTCATTAATATTGTTTAGAGATGGCTGCTTCGAACTGGAAATTGGTGCTGCCTGAAACTGTTGCTCAGTGCATACACGATGACACAGACAAGGTAAAGAATACAATACACACGAAAAACTGAGTACTATACGATCGCTTATTTTTACAGGTGCTCATCGTAGACAGTCGTTCGTTTCTAGAATATAACACTTGTCACATTGGGAATGCGATAAACGTTTGCTGTTCTAAACTAGTAAAGCGAAGATTGCAAAAAGATAAGGTAGATTTGCAATGTAATTCTTTAACATAAGCCATTCTAATTTAATGAATAGATTTCAATTGTGGAGCTGTTACACTGTTCAACAAATTGCGAAACGAATACCGATCGTTTTATCATCGTTTACGACCAATGCACGTCTGATCCAACTGCACTGCCCGTCGATTGTTTTGCATTTGTGCTGGTTTCAAAATTAAACACTCTATTCAGAAAAGTTGCATTCTTGAAAGGAGGTTTCCTTGATTTTAAGGCATCTTATCCTTCACTTTGTGAAAGCAAAAGTTGTAATGTATCTGGACTGGAAACGAAACCAACGTTAACGAGCATGTCACAACCTTGCATGCCTGTTTCATCTCAGGGACCTACCAAGATATTACCATTCCTCTATCTCGGTTCGCAAAACGATGCTTTATCTAAAAAGCTATTTGATCAACAGAAAATCACCCACGTTCTAAATGTTTCTACACAATGTCCACAGCCTGAACATGTCATGGATGCTTATTTCTTTCGAATTGCCATCAACGATAATTATACTAGTAAACTTCTGCCTCATCTAGACAAGGCTTTCTCATTTATAAACAAAGTTAAAGAAGCAAACGGGAAAGTTCTTGTTCATTGCATGGCAGGGATTTCCCGATCTCCTGCCCTAGCTATTGCATATATAATGAAATATCTGAATATGTCATCAGATGATGCTTACAAATTCGTTAAAGAAAAACGGCCTACGATATCTCCAAACTTTAACTTCCTTGGCCAGTTAACTGAATATGAAAAATTTTTAAAGAACGATGGTCCACCCATACCTCCAAAACTCCTACCGATACAACATCAACCTTCAGCTACACTTCACAGTCCTACCACCGCTTTTTCCCTACTCAGCTTCTCCGAGGCTGAAGTTCCCATGCCGAAACACGCACTCCCGGCATCATCATTAAGAAATATTCAATTTACGGCCTGCTCCAAACTTCCTTCAAAAGCCAATGTTAGAAGACCTTTAAGTTTGAATGTGGAGACGGAATCTTTATCATTTAGAGGTTCTCAAGCTTCACCATGTCCCAAACCAGCAGTTAAAAGACCTCTTAGCTTAGGTGTTGATCCACCTTCACTTTCGTCAAGTAAGCGCCCAACGGTCAGACCGTGCAGCATTGGACTGACAGGAACACCTTTGACACCTCAGAAAGAGGAATCACCACCTGCAAATTTTACTTCAGAAATAAGTGAGAGACGTTGTCGAAGTTTCGACAACCTTTTTGCAGATAATGAAGACAATGATGAAATTACAGGAGGTTGTTCATTCAGACGGAAACATCCAATGTACAGTAGTATAGGGGGAGGAAGTGTACAGAGTAACAGCTCACCTATTTCATCAGCAGGAAGTTCATCATTACATGGAAGTAGAGAGTTAATTTCTGTTACGTAAGAAGATTAGAGACCACTAAACCTGGGGAAAAGCCTAGTCAATGCTTTGTTGTTTTCTGTCCTAAAATTTTTGTAGCTGCACCACTGCAAAATCTATCGTTGTGAAATCTATGCTATATAGTTTCAGTATCTTTAAAACGTGTTTGAACAATTTGATATTTTACATATTTTTTCCGGGAAAATTATTGCAAAATTAAATTGCAGATATACCGGTTTATTTTAATTTACTCATGTCTTTTGTTTATAACATTTTAAATGAGAAATACAGATTTAAAATTTATAAAAATTTTAACACTGTTTCGTTGTTTTAATGTCAAGTGAATTTTCGTCATATTTTACTATCAAAACTTGCGGTTAGACGCTTCTCAGCGCTTGAAGCTAGTCCCGCACTTATTTTCTAAACCAATCAATAAGCTGCAAATATTCTCATTAGCTTTCAAGTCCTGTCAGCCATATTAGAATTTTAAAGCCTTCGAAATAGAAACTTTAAGAAAATGGCAAGCGCTCAGCTCGAAATCGAACGTTCGTATCATCTAAAAAGAACTTTCAAAAATGTATTAATTTTTTTGTTATAAAATAGTCGAAGAGCATGATCATGATACGAATATGCAAAACAATACTACAGAAAGTCAAAAAGCTGTTAATATAGAAGTAGTCGATGAGCTCTCTGATGTTGGTCTGTTTTCTATTCAATTATTATTTTGGATAGCTTGTAAAATTTTGTAATTTTTAAAATAGAATCAGATTTTGCGTTGAAGGCTCATGGAGGAAAAAGTAAGTCACAAATTGTTTGTCTCAATTATATTTCTAGAATGTTTTTAGTTTGGAGTCAAACTGCGACCAGATTGATGTTGGAAGAATATAGAAAACGAGAAGAGCAATTCAAAAATCCAAATTACACAAAAAAGCAGCTCTGGGTACATGTTGCAAAAAAGTTACGTGAATCACAGCCTAATTGGAATGTAACGGGGCCTGAATGCGATAAAAAATTTAGGAATATGAAACAAACCTATAAGAATATTCTAGACAATAACATGTATAACAGTAAGCCAATATCTTGGCCCTACTACTCTGTTATGGACGAACTTCTTAAAAATGATGAATCGATTCATAATCCAGCTGTTAGTATTATTTCTGTGTAGTTTTTCATTATCTTTAAATATCTTTAACTAAATAGATAAATGATTTCGGCTGCGTTAAATATGAAAAACCAACAGCTCACAAATTTAGCGTTCAAATTCTCAATGAAGAATCAGACGACGAAGATTCGCAAACTAGTGTAACGAAGAAGAGAAAGACCGAGTCCCCTTCGACCACTAATGCTCCAGAATGGTGGAAGCAATATTCTGAACAAGACCGCCTTTTCAAAAGCTCTATTCAAAAGTCAATTAATGAGTTGAGAGGCATTTTTAAGCAGAATTTATTAGAACAACAAAGAAAAAATGATTTGATCTCAAAATTACTAGATATTATGAAATGAATATATAAATATTATATATATAAAATATACAACGTTATTGTTTCATAATCATTGCGAATTAAAAAGGAAATCATATTTTTTTAGATTAGTCTTCTATTTAAACAAAAATATTTTAAATTCAATTTAGTTTAACTAGTTTAGCTATCTATCTTAAACAAGTAAGTTTAAAAATCTCTCTCCCGCCAACAGAGAGGGGAAACCCCGTTTACAGAAACGAGGTTAGTTCCAAAAATAGAAAAAAATCAGTTGGGATGTTCCGTCTTGATTTATGCTGAATGTGGTGAAGAGAATACATCCGTTATCTCGAACTGTAGCTAGAGAGCAATGATAAGTGATAACTAAGTTATGAATTTAGTCTGATTTCTCTCAAATTGTACAGGATTAGTAATGCAGAAAGAGCAAATATCAGTTCAAATCGGGATTACTGAAATAGCAAGGAAAATATAGGATTCAGATTTTAAAATTTTTCTTTTATTATTTTTTCATAATATTTTTAAATAATATATATGTAATAACATGGTTCAAATGACACGGTTCTGTGAGTATTAGTTCTTATTTGTTCGATATAAAAACATAATTAATTTTTCTCAGGTCTGTTTGTCGCCTGTTTATTTCAAATGGTTTTGTCAAGTACTTTAAAAAAGATTTTCACTGAAGGTGAAAAGGCAACATTAGAATGTAATAGTCGGAATATATTTCCAGTGGTGAGTTTGTCAGTATTATGTGAAAAATGCTCTTAAAACTTTCCTTTCCAGAAAGGAGTATATTGGTTCAAAGAAAAGACGCTTTTGACCAAAAACAGAACAGTTGTCAGCTCTGATGAACGCCATACAATTCATAATGAGAGGGATTATATTTGGGATTTGTCTATTGCTGATGTCAAAAAAGAGGATAAAGGAGATTATTTGTGCAGAGTCGAAAGCACTGAGAGTAAAGTAACAAGTGTTTCTCTTGATATACACTGTTGGTTGTATTTTCTCTTAAAATTGAAAATATAAAATCTTTACATTTTAGACAAACCGGAAATCAAATCTGTATTTAATAATATAACACTTCGACGAGGAGAGGATAAGACAGTATCTTGTGTTGCTGAAGGGAATCCGAAACCTTCTATTTTTTGGCTGAAAGATAATAGACAACACTCAGAAGGGAAGGATTTGAAATTAAAATCAGTAACTACAAATTCGTCTGGAAAATATACTTGTAAGGCTATGGTGATTGGTAAAAAAGGATTCCAAGATCTTAAATCTTTCAATTTAGCCGTTACAGGTAATTTTGTACGTTTTTTTCTTCAAATTTTTCTGAAATAAAGTTTTACAAAACATAGACAAGCCAATTATACATATACCGGCCGAACGTATTGTTCAGAAGGAAGGTTCTGATGCAGCTTTGATATGCTTTATACATGCTGTTGACCTCATCCGTGGATACTGGACAAGGAACGGTAAAAAAATCAGTGACTCAGACAAATATCAGTTAGAAAAGTGGAATGTGTCCAAATCGAATCATCGAACTGTTTTGCGTGTCTTAAAATTGAATCGAAGTGATTACGGTCAATATACATGCCATGCCACAGGATCGTTTGGGGGGAATAGCAAAACCGCTCTCCTCCATGGTAGGCGAAATTATTTTAGTTTTATTAGTGCATTCAACTTTATCTTTATCAAGGTTAAAATTGTAAAAATTATCTTTCTTATACAGTCACCTGAGAAATTTAATTTTATTAATTTATTTCCATTTGTAAACAAATGCTTGAACTATCTTATCAATAGTTTCAAAACAATATTTCCTATTTTAGAGTTTGAAAGTAAAGTCCCGGAAATGTTATCACAACCAACTGATCAGATCGCAAAAATCAATTATACTGCAAGATTTAATTGCACAGTAACTAATCTTGCTCATTATAATACATTAATATGGTGGCATTTCTCTTATAATGGATGGTTTTTCATTGCATCTTCTGACAAAGCTCTAATTTCAAGGGAATCATATTTTATGGGCGACAAGTATGATATTGGTAGCGACTTTAGCCTATCAATAAAAAATGTACAAGAAACAGACAGTGGTTCCTATATGTGTGAAGTAAAAAATTTTAAAAATTTTACAGCTGTATTAACAGTTGCAGGTGAGTAAATTTGCTGTTTTCAATCCTTTCCGTTAATACATACCATTTAGTGTCCTATGTATCATCATGTTGCATACACTAAACATGCTTTTGTATTGTAAACATTAAACATCAAGGTCAAGTCCACTGTTCAAGGGAAATAGTTGTAAAGTATGGAGACAACAGCGAAGCTTTCTGTCAAATTCCATATAGTGGACCCAATCCTGGTTGGCAGGCTATTTGGAAAAGTGGAAATTCTTCGTAATGTTTAAATTTTCATCAAAAGTTTTTTCAATTATTTTTTTTGTTTTAGTTTTTCAGCAATATTTCAAAGTGATTATAATATTTACAATGCAACACTAGCTTTTGCTGCAATAGATCAACATAAAGAAAAATACGTTTGTGAAATTTCAAGCAAAGACAGGAAATTTTTTACTACTTGTGAATCTTCAATCATTATAAATGGTCAGAATTCTGTTGCATATTATTAACATTCTTTCCTAGAAAATTGTTAATTATTTTCATATTTATACATATTAATCAATTAGATGGCAATCACGAAAATTATCATCATTTAAGAGATAAAGAAAGGATGCTGTTAATTTTAAGTGTTTCTCTCGGAACATTATGCTGTCTACTTCTCCTAATTCTGACAGCAGTTACAATCCATTTTCGTCAAGTTAATAAGAACTTCAGGCAAGTATGTACATATTTTTTTAAAGTTAATACAATCTGGATGATTATTGTGATTGCTTGGTGAGAATAATAATTAGCTCCATAATGTATCAACTAAACTGCTTCAAGTTTTTCTAAAAATTATCAATTCTATAGGATCAAGAAGAAGAAACGTACGAATCGATTAGGTGGTAATATGCCACTTAACAGACGAATGCGCAATAATAGTTCTTCTTTTGAAACTGATGCACTAACTTCGAAAAATGAAAATGCTGACAACATACAGGTTCGAGCCTATGTAGGGGGAATGTATTAAATTTACCATATAACTCAATGGCTTGGGTTCGCGATATTATAACGACATCAAAACTCGTGAATATGTTTCAGTATTATACATATTTCATTTTCGTAGGTGCTTTGCTTTTGCATTGTTTTTCTGAGGCAATTTCTTTATCAAATATGGTTTCTGAATGAATGTAGCATTTTTTGCTTAAGATGTAAACTAGATTGATGTGGTCAAATTGTTGTTACTTTGTAGCTCATATTGTTAAACTATTATTTAAGTATCGCTCAAATGACTGCAACAGCTATCATCATTCCAGTCAAACTAAATGTAGTTTTAATTTTGTACTCTGCAAGCCTTTTATTTAAATATACAAGTTTACATAAATATTCTATCAACTATCTTTCAAGTATAAAGGAGTTTATAAGTAATAGAAAATTTCTATGTGTATGCCACCTGTACTGTTTAACTATTTATTAATGATCATTTTTACAAGAAATAGATATAAACGCAATAATTGAATTCATACATGTAAAAAGATATAAAAAAGATCGTGCAAAAAACTAGACTGTCTCGGAATGTTTTTGACAAAATGCAAAACCAGCGCAGCTGTGTTATTCGTCAACTGATGAAAATTCATCGAGAAGATTTCTGACTAAGGCATGATCTTCGTTATCATTATCAAATGTATTTTTCAGTCTAAACCCGCCACTTGGAGTTGTTCTGCAAATTTTACTATCTTGAACGGGAAACTCTTCGTCACTAGAAAAAGAGGCGGGAGCACTAGGGGATCTTAAGCATTCCGCATTAATTTCATACGAATCATTTAATTCATTTAAAGGCTTTTGCCTGTCAATAGCCATCTTATTTAAGAATGGATGCGCTAAAAGTTTTTCCGCAGTCCACCTTGAGTTTGGATTAGGGTCCAACATTAATTCAATTATGGATCGAAATTCTTGCGAGTAAGCTTCTATAAATCTACTAGGGATCTTCCCAGATCTCAATTCATGCCAAACTTCTCCCCCATTTGGAAGATCGAGATCACCGGCTAATTCTAAGATGGTCATACCGAGGCTAAATACGTCAGCTGGTGTATTGAATACTCCTTTCATGACTTCTGGTGCTAAATATCTGCAGTCTCCTTCTTGGGCATCCTTTTCCTTATCCGTTGATAAGTCATACATGATTCCATAATCACCCAATTTACATATTCCGTCCTGTCCAATAAACACATTGTCAGGCTTAACGTCCATATGAACAAGGAAATGGCGGTGCAAGTGATGTAAAGCTTTCAATAAATCAATGAGCCAGCAACAAAGATCACTTTCTGGTATACAGTCTAATTGACTGACATATTTATCCAAACTAGCATGGCATAATTCCGTTTGGATAAAAAAATGACGATTTTCTTCCCATGCTGTATAAAATTTGACACAATTGGGATGAACTGGGATCTTTCTGTATTTAATCACTTCGCTCATTTTTAGTTTTCTATCTGAATTACCCTTAAAACTGTCAATTGTACGTTTAATTGCATAGAGTTGACCATCTTCTTTACTTCTA
Organism: Dimorphilus gyrociliatus; assembly: GCA_904063045.1. Classification (NCBI taxonomy): domain Eukaryota; kingdom Metazoa; phylum Annelida; class Polychaeta; family Dinophilidae; genus Dimorphilus; species Dimorphilus gyrociliatus. The sequence goes on from CAJFCJ010000018.1 coordinate 469,232, forward strand.
ACTTTGTAAACTTCACCAAAACTTCCAGAGCCGAGCTTAGAGAGTACCGTAAAATTTTCAGACAAAATCGATTTAGTTTTGTTTAAGTTTTCGATCGATCCTATTTTATAGACATTTAGAGCTTTAATTTTAGCTTGAACATTTGGAGATAAGATCAGGCGATTCCGCTGTGGTATGACTCGGCTAACTGGCGGTGCACTTCGAGCAGGTTCAGTTATTTCTCTCACAATTCGCTGTCGTTTATCCCTATCTTTTTTTGTAGATAAAACTTCTGGTTCGGATAAAAATAGGGGAACGGGTCTAGGCGTGGAAAGCGGTGTAGATAAAGCCATAATCGTTGATTTTTGCTCTACATCAGACTGGCGCCATTTTTCCGCGTTTTTTCTTTACCCGTTTTCTTGAACAGTATTGCACAAAATTTTTAAATTTATTTACTATTAATTTATCGCTCAGTGATATTAGGTAATTAAGAAAACTGGAACAAGTAAGTCCTATTTTAGCGATAGTAGTGTATTTTATCGTAATTAATGCTATAAGTTGCATGACCTGACAAATGGCTAGCAGAAATTTTATCATAAATATTATTTCTTTTACTAAAATATCCTAGGTCGCAGAAAACCGTTTCAGTTCTTGTTTAATCGAGAGAACCCTTTTCAAATTTTTCCAGAAAACATCATGACTAAATCGGAAATATTTATCGCTGAAAATGGAAAACCTTTAAAATTCTATCTAAGTCCATGTGATATACGTGATAGTTTACGAAAAAAAATTATGGTTGGTCATTTTTATTTGCAAAACCTATTAATCATTTGATTTTTTTTTCAACAGGATCATGGTGGCGAGTTGGTTTTCAGAAATTGTAGAGAAAACGTTATCAAGTATAATAATTTATAAAAATAATTTTTGATAATTTATGTATTGAAAATTTAGGCTAACTAGTCCTGGATCCCAAGCATCCAAAGGCGAAGTCTCTATAGATTTTATCCACGAGAGTATAGCCAAGAAAAAAAAATTAAATCTTGACGACTATACGAATAAAAGTTCTGATCAAGAAGTTTGTAATGACGTTATGGCTGCTGTATCTCCTAAATCTGAACAGAGAGTTATTCATAAGTACAGGTACTTAGCAAACAAAGAAAGAGCTATATTATTGCGTAATTTTAGACGTCAGGCGTACACAAGATCAGACGACGAAGCCATAATAAAATATGTTTGGCGGTCAAATGGTGCACGATTAGTTCGTGGAAGGTCACTCTGGACAAATCTTCAAGATAAATTGGTAAAGCTGTTATCACATATGTTTTCTAACAATACCGGTAAATATTTTAAAAGCCGAAACAACTTCGAGGTCGTACTTGGATGTCTCTTCGAGAACGATATCTGAAAATTATTCTTCCCAATCTAAAGAATTATCAATTAGCTCAGAATCAGTATGATATTTTAAGCCAAGCAAAAAGGGAGGATAGCTCAAAGTCTTATTCCTCCCTTAATCCTGGATCTTTTGCTGATGATTCTGATGATGAGGAAGGTGTCAAAAAACATAAACCGTTTCGTGAGAAATCTGTTAAAATATTGAATAAATCTGACAAACTATTAACTGAATCACCCGCCATAACACCGGGAGTCAAAAGAAAGGCGAATGCTCTTAAAGTAGGACCAAAGAACAAAGACTTTACCCATTCTGTGGAGAGTGGGCATATAGAAAAAGGTTTAATTTTTGAATAATGAAAATAATTTAAAAAGGTTTTCTTTGCCTATTATAGAAAGGCCGGGGCGTTTAAATAAAACTCAGCTAAACGAAGAAAATGATAACTATAGAGTTACTCGGAGTTGTAAAAATCGAGAACTGCTGTCTCACAAAAGAAAAAAAAAATGCTCCACAGACAACGTATCAGTAACGAAGTCACCGAAGGCCCCCAAAAAACTTCAAAATTCAGGAAATAGCATTTCAAAACTGCTTTCAGCTTCAGATTACATAGAATTCGGTTTGTTATTGTATCAATTTTACAAAAGTACTATATAATTATATACATAATCAGATAAATCTACTTTCCAAAAGAATTTTGCTAATGAAATTTTAGAGGTAACTGTTTTAAATTATAATTTATTTATTAGTATTTTGACTATTTGAACAAGACTTCAAAAAATTCCCTCGGACTTACCACGAAAGCTATGATGTATTGGGCAGTAACTTGTAAAGGAAGTATTTCAAAAACAATTATTTCCATGAAGAGCTTCAGAACATCAGGTGATGACATCTTGGATAGATAACTTAGCTATTTTCTAAATACAAATTTTTGTAGAAATGAAATTTTCAGAAGGGGATATTATGAAAAAATTTGAAATATTGGAGTTTTCGTCCTGAAATTAAGATGAAATTTGATGAACAAAATATAATATCTGTATTATATTTAGGTCAAGTTCTTCCACCTACTTTTCATTCAATATTTTCTTTTCTCAAAGGTTATACTTTTGAAAATGTGAAAAATGAAATACTTTTGTTAAGCCAATCCATGTGATGAAAATATACTATTATTCACTGTAAACAGTATAAATTAGATTTTTACAATAAAAATATTAAATTGAAATTATAGTATTGATAGATTGTTATAGTTCTAGATGCCAAATGAGTTACTCTTTCAGCTAACCATTCACAGAATGGTCACCGGTGAGAAAGTAAATAAAAGGCTAGAGGGCACCACATGTGAAGAGTCTCCATATTCTATAATGGCTTTCAAATAACATGTAGGAAGGTCAAGGTTATACTATTGTCTTGACTTTCAATATTTTGTTTTTGACAGTACATCCCGTATTCAATGAGAATATTTATTAAGATCGACTTATAGTGTGTTTCAATACTTGATTTATTATATAATAATTTATCACATATTTCACATGTACATCTTCTTTTAAGGTATAAAAAACTTCTCATCTGTGTCATTTTTTGATACCAAGTATAAAAAAAAACCAGAGACTAACAATTTTTTATTATTCTCGAAAAAAGAAAATATCAATATCAAATGTATTAATTCATTGTATACGCTTGATTTATTGAAATGACACACGCCAAAATGTTCCATCATTATTATGATTCTAACAAATTAAACTTGAATATCTTTCAGGTTTCTACTGTGAATAAGAAAATCTCAAGTTCAAGAAATATTTATATTAGATTCTAATGGTAAGAATCTACGTTTTCCACATTCTTTCTCACAAAGCACATATTCAATTCAGAGTATTTTTTTTACTGGTACATTGATAGGTAAATGTAAGTAAAGTAGTAGTAACTTGAAAGGAAATTAATTTGCTAGTGACTGCTTTAATGTTAAAATATATTGCTTTCATTTTGCTTACATTATTTTTTAAAACTGCTTTGCAATTTTGATATATTAGCAGTCAAACTGGCAACTGACGGGAAGCAGAATACAGAGGAGTCCGTTTACGAGGATCTCGGCGAATTAAATTTGAAAGATTCCAGGCATACTCACCGATACTCGGATTCCGCTACATTAACAGGTAATTTGTCAAAGAAGTAAAATATTCAAACTTTCTTATTCTGAATCATCTTATAGATATATGCTGTAATAGAGAATTAGACGAAGTTTCCTTGGTTTCTCTAATTAAAGAAACAATTCCTCAATATCGTCTACGGGCTGATACCTTCACAGATTTTGGAGGATACGCCAATTCTGGTATAAATTATATTCATTGCAGAAGGACTTTATTAATTTTTACCCTAGATTGGATACATACTCCTGTATTACCAAGTGATCACGATCTTCCTCTATCGGTCGAAGTTATTGAAGAAACCCTGAATTACTTTAGTATGTTTTATTTCATTTTAGAATTCTTGTACTAGTTAGTATCAACGAAAAATTTGAAGAAATGATTTAGCTCTATAGATCATTTTTCTATATTTTATTGATACAAATAATTATTATGTTTATTGATTGTGCGTATCTCGTGACAACAAGTTCAGGTGAATAGATCAATAGGCCTTTTTCTATAGCCTAGCTTCTTTATATGAGCTATAATAGGTACATTTAAATTTGTGAGGCTCAAAACTGTATAAGAAGATAATGTACTCCAAGTATAAGAAAATATCAGCGATTAAGCTGATAAAGCAATAAATACATTATTAGCCGCAGTTTGAAAATATTATACAGAGATCTGAATCAAGGAATCTTGAAATTTGGAGTGATTAATAACACAAGCTTGTGGCAAGAAGCCCACTTATATCTATATTTATTAAGGAAACATGTATAAAAACATCTGTTAAATTTGGAATACAATGGTTGAAAATCAATATAAGTCAGTACATAATGCTAAAGATGAAGTATACGAATCCTTTGGGGATAATGGATATAATCAACAGCTGATTAGTGAAGGTTACAATAGATGTTTTATTTTGTTTGTGAATATAGCAAGAGCTTATATAGCTCCCTTTTCACCTTGAACTATACATACCTGTCATGTACACCAATCACGCACCCCTGTTTCTTTTCTTATGGCAGATAGAAAATGCACAATAAGAGCTGCAGTTGAGAGTGATAGATAATAACGATCTAATTTCCATTGTATTTGCCAAATTGTGACTCTATCAACTACTGCATCATTGTGATCTAAATTTCAATGTAAATTTCCTTTGATCTTGTAGGTTCTTATTTACCTTTTAACCAACATGAAATTTACGTGCACTTGAAATAGTATATTCATTTTTCAGTTTTGTGTGGCGATCGATTGACTCAAATGACGAAAACCTACAATGATATTGATGCTGTTACTCATTTACTAGAAGAAGTAGATTTTCAAATAACAAAATAGAAGTATTTAAGTGAAAGTATTATTTTATTTCAGAAAGAGAAGGATTTAGAATTGGCTGCGCGAATAGGTCAAAGTCTTCTTGAAAGAAATAAACAACTTGAGAGTCTAAGTGAAAATTTAGAATGTCAATTAGAGGATGCCACTGAAAAATCCAAGCAACTTCAGCACGAATTGTGTATGAAAGATTCTTTGCTACACTCTTACTTGCAAAGCGATCAAGAAACAGATGTTTTAGAGTAATTATTTTTATCTCTACTTCAGCTAACATTATACTGATTGCGATCATACTTCACTTTCCAAAGGTCTGAACAAAGGAAGAGTGATGGGAGAGGGGTAGTGTACTTAGAAGCGTTACAAAAAAAAGTAAATTTTCTCGAACGAGAAAATGAATGTCTTAAGGAAAGAACAGTTCATTGTCTAACTGATACTGATCAACTTGTGTCCAAGGAGGAAGCACTAGTTCAGGAGTTAATGAAGGAGCTAGAGGTATCCAGAACAAATTCAAATAATTTTCAGACAGAAGTGGCAAATCATTTGGAAATCATACATGATCAAGAAGAGAAAATATTGTTTCTTGAAAATGAGATATCATTAGTTAGAGAAACTGTGAAAAAATTATCTGATGAAAATAATGAGTTAATAATCATTATTGAGCATGGCAAGGAAACAGAGAGACTTTTGTCTATAAAGTTGACAGAAGCGGCAGAAAAGCTAAATGAGATGGAAATATCTTTTGAAGAAAAATGTAGAGAGTTGAATGATATTAACTTAAGATCAATGTCTGATCACTGTTCCTTTCACTATAGTTCAAATACTGAGTCTCTATTGAATGAACTTAGAACTTCTGTTTGTAAGGATCCCAACGATCCGGATGGAAAATTTATTCGCCAAATGCAAACACAGCAAGAAAATGCAATTAGTACGCTCAAGTGTGTTAACAAATCTCAACAATCTGAATTTACCTATGAAATGAGTCAAGGCTGTCTGAACCAAGGATCAATGTTTTTTACAGACTGCGACCGTGAATCTTCAATGGTATCCGAACAACAGTCACAGAATAGTTGGGAGAGAGAGCTAGGAAACTTTTCATCAAGGAGATGTTCGTCATTTGGAGCTGACTTTTCATCAAAATCATCTGTCAGTTTACCCGGACTTTCAAGCATTTTTAGACACTCTGAGAAATTACAATTAATTAAACCAATTAAAGGTAAAGAAAGCATGACCTTTCTATATTTTAATAAATATTACTGATTATAGGTTCAATTACTATGGAGCATTGGCAAAGACTAGCTCATTCAGACCTTACTACCATTCTGAATTTTCGGCCAGGAATTACTTCAAAATTTTGCAAAGAAATAAATCATTCAGTAACGCAAGGTAATATGCCGTATCTGACTGAATCACAGACCAAGATTGCTTTTATTTGAATTTTTTCAAACAGATCAACTGCTGCCTAGAAACTTTCTGAAGGAAAAAAGGTTTAAAAAGCTTATAACTTGATGTATTCTTACGTTTTAATATTTGCAGAAGCAGCGATAGTATTTGGAAAAAATTATCACTGAACGAAGAGTCAACGAATAGATCAATAGGCTTAAATTGCCTTTCTGATACAAAGAGTTTTATTCAACTGCGAAATTTACATAATAGTTCCACAATTATCGACGCCATCGGTTCTGTAGCTGGCTTTAGCTTGCATGAAAAGACTGATAATCGCAGAGGAGTTCGATTAAGATATTTAGAGTTGTCTTGTGAATGCCACTCATGTGATGGAAATAATTTGTGTGATACTTGCAAATGTTTAAAAATAACTAGCTATATTTAAATTTTGAGTATGTCAAGTACGGCACTTTTGATGCTCTCTTTCTGGACTTGAATTAATATTTTAGAACTCTTTATTAAAAAAATTTTACACCACCATCATCACTTTCAAATATTTCGGCTTTGCCTTCTTTTTCTAGACATTGTAATGCTCTCTTCAATAACCAGACATCCAAACCATAAAATTCTATAGTTAAAAATTAGCTTTATATTCTTGATTTGAAAAGAAATTTACCTTGATTTTTTGAATTGTCACCATCGGTAATTTCATAGTATGTACACACTGAATTAAGCATTCCTCTTTCAGTTATCTACGACAGTAGCTCTTATATTTAACTGTGTAATGAGAAGAAAATATTTAACAGACCCATTTATAAATCAATTTTGCCCATTCATCAGGTGAACGCCACATAACCAGGCATCTATTTCGCCGTTTATCTTCCCATTCCACATTTCCTGATTCATATGACAAAATTTATTAAGCAACTTAAGATAGTTATATTGTACCTCGTCGACGCAATTCTTCTAAAATGACATATATTTCGTCAAGATTTAGTTTGCCTTTGAAAATTCACATTTATAGACCAGCATTAGGTAACTGAAAGTACACTTACTTACGATCAATAGACCGGTTATAAAATAGCTCTGAAGTTTCTGATTCAGCAACATCGAGAGAATACCATTTTTTGTGTTTATAATAGGAGAGTATTAAGGAACACCAGGTATCTAGTTGCTTCATTTTCGTTTCAACATTCGGTTGAATCCTGAAATACATATATTTAATATCTTTAATAGAAAAGCAGTATAAATTAAAGACTAAATAGTAAGAATAGATTACGTAAAAAAAGGTGGAAATTTATGCTGCCAGGGAAATTGAAAACTCATTATTGTATCTCTTGCAAAAGTAGTTAATTGACTGAGAGATGTACGAAACTACTATGACGTCTGTGGAAGTATTTTCGTAGCAAATCTATGATTTTGAACGTATTTTCAAAGGAATACTGAAAATATTTTGGAATAATAGCAATAAAGCAAAATGATACGAAATGATATTTTATGAGCGATAATATGGTATTAACTATCTCATATCTCGCCGACTGATAGATTCTTCATTAAGAATTCTTACTGCTATACGATCGCAATGATATGTGGCAAAATATTTACTACACTCTCAATTAAAAGTATTTTATGATGACATTGTGTTCATGATTCATTTGAACTTTTCATTTCAGCTAACTTAGGTCAAGCAAGATGGATTTCATTAACAAAGACTTGTTTTAGTTCAACCAAGTCCAATTTAAGTTCTCTGAGGAAGAAAACTGGCTTCTCATTTCAAAATTGCAAGTTGGCTCTTAAGAAATTTGATAATAATTTAATAGAAGTAGGTGAAAATAATTTTTGGAATAGAAGTAAGGCCGTCTTATTAGGCAGAGAAATGGCTAATGAGTGAAGCTCAAAAAGAAGGTTGGACTAAAGCTCAGAAACTCCAATCACGACCAATGTCGCAAGGATTAATAGGCATTGTATGTAATGAAAATTATGGAAGCATGGTTGAGGTGGAAATTGGGATTTTTCAGATTTTATGCTAACAATTTAAATTATTATAGGTGAACTGTGAAACAGATTTCGTTGCAAGAAACGAAAAATTTCTAGAATTTGTGTATGATATAACAAAATGCTTAAGCAAAAGAGTTAAATCAATGAACCCAGGAAAGGTAAATTAACATTTAACGTCACTTATCTTTGATAGAATATCTAAGTGGGTCATATCTATGAATAATTTTCCAATCGTTACACAGAAGCTTTTGTTGAAAGAAGAAGTGTCCTCTTTAACACTGCCAAGCGGCAAATCGATTTCGGACAGTCTAGCATTAACAATAGGCAGCATCGGGGAAAATATTGCTGTTAGAAGAGCATTATTATTTCGATCAGAATCTAATCAACGCATCTCTTCTTACATCCATACTGCTGGTAAAAATTGTAAATTATCATTTTTACTTCTAATTTTTTTCCATTAGGAACAAAGAAAATTCTTATAAACGATTGTGCAATGGGAAAATATGGAACCATTCTGAGTTTTTCTACAAATAGAGAATTTAACGATTGCTCTAGTGCAGAATTAACTGAGGCAAGTAAATGTATCTTATTTTTAAAGTATATTTATTGTTTTTACCAATAGATTGGAACGATGATTGGTCAACATATTGTTGGAATGAATCCGAAAAGAATAGGTACTATTGAAAATTTGAAGAGCTGTAATAACTCTCATAACAAAGAAAAAGCGGAAAGGACTCAAATTAGTGACATTAGCGAAGAGGAGCTAGTAAAACAAGTAAATAACTTTTCTTCCATCCTTCGTTTAAGCTAAATGTAGACAATTTTTATTGTTATTAGGTAAAGGTATTCGTTATAAGTATATAAACTTATATAATCGTCTTCTTAGTTCTCAAGGTGCTTTAATATTTATATTTACTCATAGGAATGGTTGTTAAACCCGAATCAAACGGCTGGTAGCTGGCTAAACGAAAACGGAATTATCATTTCTGACTTTACGCGATTTGAATGTGGAGAAGAAATACTTTAGTATCCAATGTAAGGACAAAAAGGAATTTGAAAAATTTGGTTAAGATGAACTACAAGGCAGACAGAATATTTCATTGGACTTCTTTGGAGATATTTAATTTCTATTATTATAGATACGTTGTGAAGCCAATTTCATAATAAATTAATATTTTGCTTGCTACAATATAATTTGTGGTATTAATCATTTACATAATTTATCACAAAGATATCTACCTTTTTAAACGTAGCACTTATCAAAAAATTCTATCAACAATACTATGATTTGATTTTTTATTTAGGAAATTATACTTTGCTTAAAAATATTTTAGAATATATTTGTCAAACTGTCTGCCAACTAGTTTCAAAGAAAAAGACCCTATATAAATGCAGCGCTTGCTTCCGTCGCGGCAGAGCATAGGGAGAACTCACCAATGGCGTTAAGTCATTCAGATAACTCATCTTTCTTCTTTAGAAATGTCAGTCAGAAAGAACCACAAAAATATTGGAAGGTATGGTACCAGATGGCATGTTATTTTTATGAAGAATACTCTATAACTATCGCAATGAACAGTCTAATAGTTCTATATTTTCTGGACTATTAGCTTTTTAGTAGTATATTAGGTCGAATAAATGATCACTTTATTATCGCTTGTGAATGAAATTTTTATAGATTAATTTAGGTTTAATCAATTAAAGCTAAGAAACGAAATTTAGTTAAGTACTCTATCTGGTTTCGATTTGACAGATAATTGCTCGATCATTATGGGTTATGTCTTCTTTTGAAACATAGCAAACGTTAATTAAATGGTAACCCCCACAGGAATTTCAAACTATTTATCTGGGTACAATACTGGTTTTCATACTAATTGGAAACGGTTCTGTCCTTGCTGCCATATTTTTTTCCAAGAATCGTGTAAAAGTTCGCATGACTTATTTCATCATGCATCTTGCTGTTGCAGGTGAGTTTGGATATCTGGATGAAAACTTTCCAACTATCTTGAGTAATAAGACTTATCTCAGAATTATATAATAAAAGACGACTGAAATTTCTGCACAGCTGAGGGACATATAATATACAGTTTAATCTCTTAATAATAGCTCATAAAGTTGTGTTCTTTTCTTTTTAGATTTGTTTGTTGGACTTGTAGCTGTCTCATCTGATTTAGTCTGGAGAATAACTGTTTATTGGTATGCTGGAAATATTATGTGCAAAATTGTAAAATTTTCTCAAGGTTTTATTATGCATGCCTCTTCCTTTCTTCTTATATCATTATCCATAGATAGACGAGATGCTATAGTTGAGCCAATGAAGTTTTCTAGTAGTAGTAAGTCATACTAGATTTTTAATGTGAAGTTTAATTGTTCATATTTCAGTTAAACGAGCCAAGATATTAGTTTGTGTAGCATGGGTGCTGGCAGCAGTTTTCGCAACGCCTTATACTATTCTTTATAATGAAACAAAAGTTAGCCATGAGGGAAAAAATGTTACTACTTGTAAAAATACATTCTTTACTAAACCTTGGCATTGGAAATTCTGGTTTAGTTTGAGTATGACAATAGTATTTTATTTGCCCATTGTTATCATTCTATGTTGCTACGCTCAAATTATTTATGCAATATGGAGAAAATCTACTATTCTACTTGGCAATAGAAGAAATTTTACTGAAACCTGCAATTTACCTTGTCAAAGGGGAACTAGTGTATCTTCTCGTGGTATTATACCTAGAGCAAAAATTAGAACAATCAAGATGACATTCTTAATCGTTTTAGGTATGTAAGAGAATTTAATATTTTAAGGTTTAACAATATAGACAATTTTTCAGTATTTATGCTTTGTTGGAGTCCTTATCTTATTATTAACCATTTGAATATATACGGCGTTCTTTTAGACAATTATAGACCGCTTATTATTTTAGTCAACAGCATGTGCTATTTTAATTCAGTAGCAAATCCAATTATATATGGAGTGTATTCATCAAAGATATGTCAAAATTTCAGGTAAATTAAAATTAACATTTTTACTTATAATTTAAAGTCTTTTACACTTCTTCGCAGTACATGGCTTCCGATCTGTAATAGATGTGCAAGCCGTACAGATTCTACTAATCGTCGTCTGTCATCCACATACTACAAATCCTTTGAGAGCACACGACTTTCCACCACAAGAAAAGAGGCAATTCTAATGAAAAAAATAAACGAAGATGAATAATTTTATGCTTAATGCATAATAATCTTTACATTAAAAATTTACAAGTGTATAGCATAATATTTTTACCATTCAGATTTATAATTAGTCTTTGCATTTAATGATGTGTGAATGTGTTTTTTTTTCTATTTTATTCGATTGCAAAATAACAAAATTAAATTCATTTTATTAATACTTAATTCGTTTGAGTTGATTGAAGATGTTTGAAATCGGCTAAATATCGAACAAGAGTTCTTGAAAGAAGATTCGAGTTGCTAAAAGTTTTGCATATAGCGCCCTCTCTGGTTTATTTATAAAAAAATAGACTTCACTTTCATTTTTCACTGATATGAGATCTTAGACAAAACACTATTTTTGACTCCTATGTCAGGATTAAGCTCTGGATACCAAATAAATATATACATTTTATTGAATAGAATATTTTTGCACATTGATAATTCGAAAATCACAAAAAACCCAAAAATGATTGAGGTTTGTTTTCAGCCTCAAAATACTCAGAAAGTGGAGGTAACGTCAAAACATGCGCTCCCTCAGCGCGTCTCTGGAATCCTATAATCGATTGAGTATGCGCAGAATGATGGCGACGGCGGGAAATGTCTGACGAAAGTGGAACTTTCTTTTATCACTCGCCGAATCATCAAGAAGATGATAGGATTCGGCGAATGGTAAAATTTGATGAATTAGTAACTCTTAATGTTGGAGGTCAGAAATTTGTGATAGGAAAAGATGTTTTAAAAAAAGTGCCAAATACCAGATTATCTGCCATTTGTGAAACTGATGGAAATTACAACATTGAAAAGAAGGAGTATTACTTCGATAGAAATCCAGATTTATTCAACTGCATATTGGATTATTATCGAACGGATGAATTACATTTCCCTCACAATTATTGTGGTCCGACGATATATAAGGAACTAGTCTATTGGCAAATAGAAGAGGGAGAGATATCTTCATGCTGTTGGAATAGATATAGAGAATTCGAGCAAGAAAAAAAAATTTTCGCTCAAATAGAAAGAGCTTTTGAGTCAAAGACACAGCCAGCAGAAGTATCCGCAGTCATTAATTCGCAGTGGGGCATCGAAACTTGGAGAAGACGTCTATGGATATTTCTTGAGGAACCTATGAGCTCTCGGGCAGCAAAAGTAAGTTATAGAAAATTCGAAGCTGTGAAGTAGGTATAATGGGGAAATGCTAAGAGATAAAAAAAAGTTCCTAGGACTTTAGGGACGCATAAAGAACGCCTTCAGACCGTTGTAAATTTGCATGCATTTCGTAGTCTACAGGGAGTCCATGGAAACGTTCAATATCAGCTCGGCATCAAGCAACGGTGCGGATGACTGCAATAGAGCATTTTATTATATTAGCCATCTTTTTCCCTTCGATTTTTAGCTGTAGTTTAAAAGTTTTGTTTCGATAACCATCGTCTAATTCATATTTTCAGATTTGGACAACAATCTTCTTTAGTTTCGTCCTTTTCAGTATCGCAATTTTATGTGTGGAAACGCATCCAATAGCTAGAGTTCCAAAAGAATTTAATGAAACAAATAGAACGAGGGTTTCAAAAAAATCGGTTGCAGTAAATAATCCTAAATTGCAGCTACTATTTACAACTAATCCTCATCCTGTTCTCAACTTTTTCGACAAGTTTTGTGCTTGGTTTTTTACAGTTGAATTGATTGTCAGATTTTTTGTTGCTCCGAATCACATTAAATTCTTTATGTCTGCCATGAACATAATCGACGTTTTATGTGTTCTTCCTATGTGGATTAACAATATTCTTAATATTTTCGAGATCAATCTTATCAAAGAGGAGGATATGTCGTTATTGCCTGTATTCTTTTTACTAATGACCTTAAGAGTGTTACGAATATGTAGAATACTTCGCTTAGCTCGTCATTACACTGGAGTAAAAATTCTGTTATTAGCACTCAAAGCTTCAATGGCAGAGTTAGCAATGTTGCTCATATTTGTTTTCATAGTCGTTATGGTCTTTTCTGTGGTAATCTATTATGCCGAATTTTTTAGACCAGACACTTTTGGTTCTATATTTGAGGGATACTGGTGGGCAATTATCACTTTGACTACTGTCGGCTATGGTGATATGTACCCAAAGAGCGCTGTTGGCTACATAATAGGGGCTCTTTGTGCCCTGACAGGAATCTTAGCTACTGGCTTACCGGTTCCAATTATTGCAAATAATTTTAATTTGTACTATTCGCATGCACAGTTGCAAAATGCCGTTGTACAGCGTAAGAATAGAAAGCGAACAAAGGAAATGATAGCTAATATAGACTCTGAAAACGATGAACCCTTCGACGAAGAGACCCTTTGACATACTTATGAAATGGATAAGATATTCCATAGAATATTAGGATTTGTAGGTTTAAAGAAATTTCTTCAATTTTCATAAATTTCTACTTTTACTTTTGAGAATAACAACTTACTTTCTCACTATGCAAAGATTAGAATTCGAAAAGGCGCACATTTACACGCAAAAATATTTAAGGAAAATTGTAGTGTTTATAAATAATTGAAAGAAAACGAATATTAGTGGTGTCACAAGAGAGAAGAAACGTCGAGTAAAACAGATGAATATTGACCAGTTCCACAGTTATATTCACTTATAGAAATGCAATAATTTTTACTGTTCTTTTATTTAAAGAAGCGTGTAACGAGCGCCTTTCTTCAAAATCTAATTGATGTTCGTGCTGAGACTTGGAACTGATCAGTTAATTGCCATTGGGATCGAAACTTCCGTTTGTAGAAATTCTTTCTAAATTCATTCAGTTATGTTTGTTTAAAAAAAATACTGACCCAAATCTATCTCATGTTTTTGCTTACGTCTTTTTACTGCTTAGTATTTTATTTTTTTGCAAGTATAAGCGGACTATTAATCATTTTTCATATGTACTCTTTCAAATTTTTTATTTTCGTTAATTTTTTTAGTTAAATTTCTTGAAATAGGAGCAAAACATGCAGCAATGCAAGACAACTATTTTAATTATCTTACAGCTTTCTACTATTAATGCAAAATAGAATCGTATATTAAATGAAGGAAACTTAATCTATCTCTTGATGTACTCCTCTATTAAGGCAGTTTCATGATTATTTTGAATTTTAAAAATTTCTGCTAATACATATTTTGTAAATCAATTTATTCGACTTTAAATTCTCTTAAATAGAAGATATCTGCTCAACTTAGAACGATGTTATTTAATAAACAAACTTTCATTTCTCTAATTACTTAATGGTATGATGAAGTCGACCACTAGGGAAATGTAATTTTCTCTAGATGTCACTAGGAACATTTTGTCGTGACTTCGAAAGTAAGTTGTATTTTTAATTAAAAGAAAAAAAACACTATAGAACGGGGTGGAGAATCTTCTAATGAAGATTAGAATATATAAAAAATTTTCACTAAACACTCAGTAACTTAACAAAATATCGGTCTGTAACTTTTTTGTGCTCTAACTGGTTAAAGGAAACAATAGCACAAGCCCTATATAAAAGTTTATTATGCACTTCTAAATTGAAAAGGATAGAGAAAATTTTCAGAATTTAAATTTCCAAGTACTAAAAGTACTAAAAACGTCATACACAACCTGATCCAACGAAGGAGAACCGAAAAATAGTACTTAAAGAATTAAAATTTAAAACACATCCTCTGAGAGAGGGGTGTAGTAATTTTGCCAACAAGCAAGCACATAATAGAACCATTGAAATGTTTAATGAAATTGTTCATTTTTAGCCTCATTATTTTTTGAGACACTGAACAGAAACATAATTATTGGAATACCAAAGACTTTATTAAGCAGCTTATTGTGGAGAATAACTTTTAGACTCTTTGAATTCTGACTGATTCATGTTATAGGATATCACTTCAACTCAACTTATTTTCATAATACATTTTCTTATTATGTGTTATACACCTCTTTCAAAGTATAAAATATTGCATTTGGGCTGTAGTTTCTTTGAAAGATAACTTTGATGAGCTGTTCTTCTTATGAAAATTTCTTTTATGCAGTCTTATCAAACTAAAAGAGTCTTTTTCTCAGAGTATCCTTTTCTCAGGATGGCTTCATTCAATTGTTCATTTTGAGTTTTCAAAATTACCTAGAAAAATACTTGAACTTTATTCTGATTACTTATTTGTATTTTTAATCTAATCTACTTTATAAAAAGTTACAAGTTACAATTGTATAGTCAATGAGAATGAAGAGGCGCACACCCAAGCTTCTGACGACTAGAGAGCAAAAATGTCCCTTATTCACGATTAATCTTAAAGGGCTAATGAAAGAGGCAACCTCAATTATCAAAGTTCTAATATATTTTTGAAAACAATCGATTTCCAGTCTTAACGTTTAACCCTAAACCCAATCTTATTAGTTATACAAATACCTAACGCGGAAGGGTTGGTATTTTCACTTAAAATTGTGCTTTTAAGGACTTGATATTCATACTCAAAGAAACAACTGGTTAATTTTCGGTGAGAAATAAAATATTTTTGGGCTTGAGGATTTATCATTAGGCTGTTTCTGAAATGTTGTATTAAAATATTTTATACTTTTTCTTGGTAGCATGTTTACTTTAAAAGTGCTGGTATCGAAGCGATCGATTTTATCAGATGACTAGTGTTGTCATCTACATTCGAAATTTGTGAAAAGGTAGGCACTAAAAAAACACAATTGGAGTTAATTTATATGTTTAATTTATTTTAAAAGATTTATTTCTATAAACTTTTTATAAAATATCTCCAAACTATTACTTCCTGAGTTACGCGGCCTCCGCCAACGTTTCTTCGACGTTTTTACATATATATGGTCAATAAATCATTTTTATTATCCACGTGACCTGGTATAGCCAGTCATCTTTCGAGAATTCTATGCTTTGTTGTGAATCATCACAGTATTACTACGCAGCTAATCATTGCTTGCACAACATTGCGCAAAAGTTCAACAGAGGCAAACTACAAAACACTGTAATTGTCAATCCTATATTTTCATAACTCTTAAGATCATGTTTCAACAACTTTCAGAGAAAACTTCACCAATGCTGTCTTCTTGGCTCTTAGATAAAGAGAGTGATCGCGAAAAAGCGTTCTTCTTTGACGATAACTTGGAGGGAAATGATCAGGTGAGATTTTCTCCAGACTATAGTCAAATCATGGATAGCACTTTCTCAATCGACACGAATCTGTTATCAGATTTATCCGATTTGAGTGAACTTATCCAAGAGAATGAAGAACCTATCAACTCTATAGAAATTGATGCGAAAACGTCATCTAATGTACTTTCTAAGGGCAGTGTAAGTGTAGTACCTGAAGACGGTTTGTACAAAAAAGAAACCGAGCCTAAAACTTTAGCAATTAAGGAGCTATCACAATGTGAACTATTAAGAAAACAAGAAGTTCCTGAAAATGAGGTATCCAAAAACCTTAACAAGGCTGCTATTCAAGCAAAGGTTAATAGAGAAAAGAAAAAGAAATATATCAAGGAACTGGAAGAAGAAACCAACAGACTAAGAAAGGAAAATTCCATTCTAAGATCAAAGGAGAAAAAATCAGAAAAGTCGATTAATATTATGGAAAAAGAAATTCTATATCTTAGATCCGTACTAGAAAACGACAGTCAACTAGCAAATATTATTTCAAACCTCAACCAACCAGTTAGATTGACTAATTCTTTCGAAGTTTCCAAGAGAGTAATTGAAGAGGATCACGATTATGGAGTATCAGCAAAACGAAGGAGAGTGACCAAAGCAAACGGTGGAGTTTGTTTGCATGTACAAAGTGGCGATATTAGTTTAGAATTATGTAGCAGATGCTCAGAATTGTCAAATATTTCTTAACAAGTTATGGTCTCAAGAAAAACTAAAACCCCTTACACTTTTTATTATTCTTGTCCATATACTTTGTAATTTTTGATTTTTCAGAGGCTTTTTTTCAAACTTGAAATATATCAAATATAGTTACTGTTAAACACACATTTTTATGCGAGTTCTGATTTTTGCATTTTCTTCAGATCCTGTAGTGTTTTATTTTGACCTGACAGCAGAGGATATAACATTTTATTAGGTAAGACTATTTTTACACAAATTTAGGAAATTTGTTCTTCTGTAGTTTAATCCAATGTTTTTATCTATAGCTATAGCAAAGTACGAAATATTCTCGTCTGGGAGTAGAAATGCTGAGCAAATAATTTTCTCGTGAAAACTTAGTGTACTATTAGCAACATGTTTAGAAAGAATCCGTTCTGGACCGCAAATGAAATACACTGGGAATCAGCCCAAGAGACATCCCTGAGGTTGCTAAAAAATCTTTAAAAATTTAAGATCTAAAACTTTAACATGTAGAAATGTAATTTCACTTTTTATAAAAGAGAAATCGCTTTAAGAACAGGATATCTGGCCAAAAATTAAATAATTTTGAGAAAAATTTATTTTTCACAATTTCAAGAGTGACGTCTTCCTCCTTTAAAGCCAACTCTTCGCCGTTATATAAAAGAAAATCTTAGTTACTAATCAGCCATGCTAAAATGTCTTTCCAAGTGGAAAACTTTATCAGTTTGTTTTGCTTTTAGAAACCAGATGGCGTTCTAATTTGAGAGTAACTCTTTCCGCATTTTATTATGTTTTTACATTCAAGAGATTCTGGATCATTATCATAATCTTCTTGACTGTTTGCATGAGCTATGTAACGATTTTTGTAAATAAAATTAATTGAGTTTTTGATTCGATAGTTATCCCATAATTACTCTGTGAAATAGATGGGAAAGATAACTTATGGCTCTCTAGAGTTTTTATATAATTATTCAATTGATTAGCTACAGAATTATTCTTTGAGCTAATCCGACCTAAGTGTAGTATATTATAGTTACAAATTTTCTTAATAGTATATAATGAGGTTTTTATTTTAAACATATAAAAGTATTATCAGTTTGTTTAACACGACTATTTCTCAATTTTTCGTTGAGGCTTTTT
Source organism: Dimorphilus gyrociliatus (assembly GCA_904063045.1). Taxonomy (NCBI): domain Eukaryota; kingdom Metazoa; phylum Annelida; class Polychaeta; family Dinophilidae; genus Dimorphilus; species Dimorphilus gyrociliatus. Next base: position 487,620 of record CAJFCJ010000018.1, read on the forward strand.
TTTCCATTACCAAGTAAAACTCAGGCTAAACTACCATCAGGTAGCATTCTATCTACAGGCTTACAACTGTTCCGCATTCTTTACTGCTAGAAAGTTGAATTACTAACAGTTTCGAAACGCAAAAAATAGGATGTTGTTTATCTAGCTCGATTCCTGTAAGAAAATGCAGGCTTTAATTAGTTGAACAGCCCTTGTTTTTTTAAATTTTTATTTCTACATTTGATTTAAAATTGATTTTTTAGACAACCAAAAACAGATTATGCAAACGTCTTCTCTATCAAAGAAAGCTGATTGTTGACTCTCTAATGTGAAATATTATAAACTGTTTAAGTTATTTATTGATTCATTGCCGAATAATGACAGAGCAGGTAAACACAAGCTTTGAAAGAACAGGCCAGTGGCTTTTTAAGATAGAAATCATAAAGGAAATTCTAATTCGCTATTAAACACTTCAAAAAAGCTTAATTTAACCATTGAAATTTTTTTACTAGTCCTTAATGAGGAGAGCTTTTATTTCTTCTTATTCGTTTTGTTTTATATAATTACCAATAAAGAATGAAAGCAATGCTCCCTTAACTGCAAGCAGAGAAATGGTACAAAATGGACCTGTGGAATGCGAGTTGCTTTAAAAAAAAGATATCCGATTTATAGGCTAAGAAGTAAATATAGAATATATAAGATCTTTTTAGTCGAAGTTACGAAAATATCAGAATCAAATATTTTTCTTTTATTTATTGTTTAGAGTCACAAAGTGGTAGAAAAAGTTGACAAAAACAATGTTAGAAAGTAGAAAATCTAAAAGTTGCTTGCATGACGAGTTCCGACCCAGCGTTTCCCAGGACGACGTTCAAACATGTATGGAAGTTAATAAATAAATTAGTATCTATAGGCTTTATATGTGGTTCACAATAGGAACGAGTGTGTACTATCGACCGTTTAAGTATAAATTAAGTTGCATATGGAATAGATTCACTTACATTGCATGATTGATCGTCTCCATTTTGAATTTTTATTTCTCAAGTCTTCTTGTTAAACCAAATTTGGGAGAGGCGAGCAGATATAAATATGTAGAGAAAGGATTAAAATTTGAGCCAAATCGATTTTCGAAACAATACCGTCAACATATTGAACAGGCAAAGCAGCAATTCAAATAGAGGAATATTTTAGTTAAAGGTGCGGTGGCGTCTTAAGTTCTTTAAGGGAGGATTATTTTCAAATTTAAATTTTTTGCCTTCAGTTATGAATCGCCGATTGTTCTGTTTATCCTACATAGTCTCAGGTATTCAAAAAATTAGTTTATCAATGTAAATCACGTGACCTTTCTAGAAAAGCTTGCTGACCCTGCTCGCGATCATTTTGAAAAACAATGCACGATTTTCGAATAGATCTTACTATCTGTCGAATGAAGATAAGGTTAATTCAATAGGCCTGTATCCTAGTGCGTAGCGAACTGAGAAAAAAATGTTACTATAGCAACAGGTTTGTCCAATCCGCTCTTGTAGAAAGCCACGTGACTTTTCACGGTCTTTCACATTCAACTAAAAAATATTATCGAGCGAGAAAAATTCGTACGAAATGGTTGGAGAAATCTAGATTAGAGAGTGCTGAAGGCTATCTAGTATATAGGTTTGCAGATGTTTGGCGCGCGCTATAAAGTATTTAAATATATGAACTTACTGAAGAAAATGATACAATTGGAGTTTTTGAGGACAGTTTTAGGTCAGTACCTCACGTATTAATAATGTAAACAAAACTTCGACAGATGCGTACTCCGAACTATTTAATTGAAATCAAAAACCGCTTGTAGAAGTATACCGCAAAATGCTGCAATCTACTCCTTTCTTTTTTATCCTACTTTCTATTACTCTCTCTTGCTCTTAATTTCTTCCTCTTGGGTTCTTGTTTTCTTGTTGAGCAATTTTACTTGAGGTCATGGCGTAAAATTTCCTCTTCCCGAAAGTCTACCTCAAGGTCGTCCATCCATGGATAGCTTTAAATTGCTTGATATAAGGGCCTCTATTCCAGACCGGTTGTTTCCTCGATAAATACGCCTCTTTTCCTAACGAAGAAAGTTGAAAAGGGATAAAAACGGCGAAAGATCAACGAGCCATACGGTTTTTAATTAATGATAAGGCTGTTGAAAAGCTTAAACGTTTACAGATATTGAAGTAGATGTAGCTAATTAATTTCTGTTCTTCAACACTTGCTGAGCGGTTCCAGTAGTACGCTCTAGATGATGCATCATTACAAGAATGAGGATTGTCACCGAACTCTACTCAGGTGACATTGTAGTTACCAGAATTATTTGATAAAATATGAAATACTTGATATAAAATAAAAAATAGCAATCATAACCCATTTTTCAAAACTCTGTATATACTTTTGAAAATTTCTATTACCTATAAATCAGTCATTTTGCGCAGCAGTTATCGCTGGCTGTCTAGCCATATCGACCAACGAATGTTCGGCTGAGAATGAACCCGTTGAGTGCTACGAATGTTCTACTATTGATGGTACTTCCAAAGACTGTGGTGATCCATTTAACGCTACTTCGACGGAAGTTCGATTAACAAAGTGTGAAGGAGCCTGTGTAAAATGGGTCGTTCACCCTGTTGGAGGTTTGCTTTATTACATTACAAATTACAATTAGCAATATTTTTTTAATAGGAGAAAGAAATTATGTTCGGACTTGTTCTACAACCAAAACGATTCAGTTCAAAATCACCATAGCTCTTGTCTGTATGAAAGAGAGTCGATCGGGCGATGGAGAGTTATGTTTTTGCAGGGAGAATTTGTGTAATCGAGCTAATTCTACTCGAAGCCGTCCTCAGATTGTTCTTTTACCTCTCCTGATAACGCTGTTCCTCCAGCGACCATCTCGAGCGCCATCTGTTGCTTTTCACACATACAGCTAGTGCACTTGCACGAATTCTTTCTTTACTTATATTTTCTATTTTTTATCACGAATATGAACCACGTTAGACTTGAAAAAAAAACAAGGATTCATCTGTTTGGATATATAAATGCGTATGAAGTATATCTCTTATATAATTTTTGTTAACTGGCCTTTTGGCCCCGAAGTAAAATCCAATAAATGGATTACATAAGATGTCTCAGGAGTTTTTCACATTGCAAATACTGTATAACGTACGGAGGAATGGTATTTATTGCTGAGAGACAGAAAAACTGTTATATTTACACGTGTCTAAACGAAATCACATATTTGCAGAGGATAAAAGTCAAAAAAAGAGCAAAGAGTAACTTTCTAGGAACTACATAATATATAATATGGTAATTTAAAGAATGCATTTTGTATCGTAGTGAATTCGGTCGCACATTTTTCTAGGTTTTCTTCTAAAGAAGGTGACTACTTGACAGCATAACCTGTCATTCTCGTCAGTGGTGTCCTTGCAATCATCATCCGTTTCACAATCAGCGCCTAGTACATTAATATAATGGAAAATATTTTAAAGGAGAGAGTAGTTCTTACCTATGTCTCCACTTTTTCTTCCAGTCTCGGGAACATGAGAATGATGCTGAGAGGGATATCTAGCCAAGCAATACTTTTCCCTATTTGGACCCAAGGGAACACACCGAACACCTGGCCCACATTCTCCACTGTCACTACATGGGTTTAAATCTTTTTCTTTCATGCAATTTCCTGGACTTTCGGGATGCGAATCTGCAAGTTTATTAGCTCGTGAATTGCAAGGATAAGAAACTTTGGTAGCGGCACCTAGTGATTGATTCAACTACTCATAATCAATGCTATTCTGACGCCACCAAAGTCAAACGGCTAGTTATTCTATTTATCTAAAGTAATATCCAGAAGGAGCAAAATCCTCAGGGTATTCACAACGACGAATCGAGCATATCGCTTATAAACTTGTATATATATATTTTTCTGTACTTCATAAAATCTTGTATGTGATAGCTTTAATAATAATAAAATTATTATTATAAAGATACTTAGAATTCCATCATTTCTATCATTCAAGCGCTACTGAAATTAATAACCTCTAAATTCAATATATTGTATGTATTATTTTAAAGAAATTTTAATCACTTTGTTTTGTAGAAACAAGCTTAGGCACTAATTTACTAGATAATTTTTCTATCTTTCATGGTCAAAAAATTCTCTTTCCAATGATTTGGCGTGATGGAATTCGTTATAATAAGTGCACAGAAGAACAACATTTCGAAAACTACGAATGAAATCTATAGAGCACAAAAGTAGGTACCGTCTTCCGTGTTGTCTGCGGTTTAGAGAAAAAGAGAAATATATAGACAGTCTTCAATAAATTATTCACATGAATATATGCTCATAATCAGTTCTGTATATATAATTTTACAGTGCAGAATATGTACTGTAGAATTGAAGCTGACAATAAATGCCTACAACGAACTCCATCAGTTTCTTTAAGAAGCATTTGTCATTATTGATTTGTTAAATTTTGTTTATTTGAAAAAGTTAAAGCTCACTGTTTAATCTGTGATTTCAAAATATAAAAATCTCTTACCAATGAATTCGTCAAACGCCGCACATACGTAACCAGAACAACATCGACGAGTTGCGTAGCATTTGTCTCCTGCTCCGCCACACTGTAATTCATAGTTTAGCAATCATGAAAAGATGATATATGCCCTAATGTCATGACTAATCAGAAAAATGCCAGACTATGAGATTCAGTAAAACATCACTTGTTAACATTGCTAATTTTTTATGTTATTTAATTAGTTATTTTTTATTTTGATATTAAATATTAATTAAGTATACCAGAAACTGTAAAGAGACAAAAAAGGAACAAGCGCATTGATATTGTTAACGAAGAATTCCCTAAAGCCCAACTGCACCAAATCGAGGGAGCGTACAGCATCTAATTTGAATCAGTCAAGTTTTTTGCAGCTCCTTCTTTTGTAAGCATTTAGAGGGAATATTTCGGTTACAAGAAAAAACTGTACTGCAGATCTGTTTCTCGTAAAATGATACACAAATGGTAAAACTGCAAGAATCGAAGAACAGTGTAGCTGCACATCAATAACCGATAACGAGAGGAATGGGGAATAATCAATAAACACAAAGAAACCGCTTTCGTCCAGCATTCTTATAAATCGAATCAATTCGTACCGCTAGGCTTACAAATTTTTATAATTAAGTAAAATCGGATTTGGTCGTTTAAATGTCTGAACTAGGTCGATCGACTTTTTCTTATATATCTGTATACGCATTATATATATATATATATATATTATTATCTAATATATACAGTATATCCACTAAACAATATATATATATATATACTGTATATAAATTTTATATATATATTGTCGGTCAAGTATAAAACCGAAATTGCGTGAGTTTCGATCGATGAATTAGATTATCTAACTTCAAACGAATCGCGAAATGACTTGAAATTGACAGCAACGCCATGGCATCTCACAAATAAGCAATTAAGTAGAATTGACGGTAATTGAGATTTTATTGACTTCCGAAACTAAACATACAAAAAAAAACAAATGAACGAACCCGACCACGTCGTCTTCTGTCGCTTGATGCTCCGACGCAGGACAAAACGACAAGAAAGTAGAAGATGTACAGTTGGAGCTTCTCCATCGCCAAATGACGTCGCGACGCCGCCTCATTATGCGCGCTCTCTACTAGTTCATATTTATGAAAAAAGGAAGGCGGAGGGGGGGAGGGTAGAAGTAGATCGACGTTATTTCACAAAGATATCCAGCATCAATAATTACAGAAATTAAAATAATAGAACAGTTAATTTTTTTTCATTGTTATGGCTTTAAATTTGAAAGCTTAAATAATGATTGTAAGAGTAATAGCTGCTTTGAAAAGTCACCTTCTTATACCCTTTAGAAAGAGGACAAAATTTAGAAGAGAAGTGAAAGCAGATTTTTCATAATTCTTTTCTCTCTCATAATTTGAATTCATAATTTATGAATTAGCTACTCAGCAAAAATCCTAGCTCTGACCTAGCGACATCTGCTTGTGAGTTAAGTGATAAAAGTGTATTTTATACGAAATATCTGCGTATTTTATAACAAGTGAACGAGTACGAGCATGCAGGTAAAAACTGCAATATACAGTTGTAAAAATCGATATTTCGTCGTAAAACAGAGAGAAAAAGTAAGTTTAAAAATCAGTCGATAAAGGAGGGGGTTGTTCGGAGAACTCCTCGCTACTCGAACACTTTCGGCAGGTAGATAGGGAATGATTTGGAGATGATTTGTCAGATGGGTTGTCCGATAAACAGTGTTTTGAGCAAAGTGGACCACTGTTAGAGCAGAGAATATGTAACATTTTCATTATACTTTTCACGTCTGTTCTCAAGGAAGAAACCTCTTCGTGAAGTACATTAATTTGGGAATCTAAACGTCGTATGTCTGATTTTGAAGAATGGTGTGATGAACATTCAAACGTTAGATATTCTTTCTCATTTTCGTCAAGCTCTTCAAATGTTGCAAAGTCGTTTTTGTTGAATTTCTTTTCTTGAGGAATGGTATGAAGTTGGGGAGCGGTAAAGTAAGTTCGAAGATTCGTATCGCAGTGTGGAAATATTCCTCTCTTTTTTGTATTTGTCTCGTAACTCCTGCGGCGAGTGTTAGAGACCTCTAAGTCACTCGATAGCAATCTGTCATAATGAAAATACTGTCAATTGGAATCAGTTTCGCTATAACCACTAGATGGCAGACAGAAAATGTAAATTATATCTATTTTATAAGGATAGCATGAGATATTTAATCAATATGATTTAACGTTACTACTAGCGTAAATTATTGTTTACTTTGTTAAAACTTCTGCTTGTTTTTCCTCTTGTTGTGTATTATAGGTATTCCTGTTAACTGTAATTGCAGGCATAACAGTACAGTCATCATCATCTTCTTCATCAACTTCTTCGTCATCTTCGGAAATCGATGGTAATGTCATCGAGAGACCACCATTTATTTCATTATCCTTTGAAAGAAAACATGAAAATAAAACTCCTAGATTAAATATTTGTATATGCTCTGCTACTTACAGCATTTTCCATTTCTTCTTTAAGATTATATGTCAAATCGTGTTGAATATCTTCTTCAAACTTCTCAACAAATTCCGGATAGACATCCATCAAAGACTGTAAACCTTTCAAGGATAGACATTGTAAATCGCAGTATGTTAAAGACTTAACGTCGCAGCCGCTTTTAACAATTGCCTTCTTGATGTCAGACAAATGACAGCCAAAGAGGTCCCCTTTTCCTAAAATTGCCACTACCATGCCTTGTTTTAGAATTTCCATGCTTCCAGAAGAAACGAAAAATATACTCTGAACAGCATCGCCTTTATGAATTAAATATTCTCCAGGGCCACAGAAAACTGTTTTAATTTGTTGGGCAACAGTTTTAAGACATCCTTGACATGCATTTTCAAACACCGGTAAAGATAATATATCTCTATGAAGATGCATAGAGATGTCTCCTCTCATCTCTTCAGGGAAATCTTTGAGGATAGAATCCAAGTCGATACCGTTGTTCAATGACCAGCTTGTCTGAAAGAATTCTTGCATTCGAGTCTTTAATGGTTTCGTAATATGGTGCGCTCTGATGAAGTCCTTCAAATCTTGTGTTTTTGTATGGTATGTGGTTCGCCGAGCATACATTCGTTGGATGATGGCCGTAACATTACCAAAGACAAGGGCGTGCATCAGAGCTAAAAATAAAAGCTTATGTAAAAATATAGCAAGAGCTCTGCTTGGTACACACCCCCTATTAGCATTGCAATAATGCTAAACACTTTTTCTGCATTTGTATTAGCCGAGACGTTACCAAAGCCAACACTCGTTAGCGACGTGCAGGTAAAGTAGAGAGCGGAAATATATGCAGTTCCCTTAGAGGGAATCTTAAATGTATTGTTTACAACCGGTTCGTCTAGTTTTTCACTAAGCTGGTATAACCATCCATTATTACTAGATTCTTTTATACCAATATAGTACCAAATGCAGGCCAGCCAATGAGCCAAAACGCTAAACATAGCCATCAGTAAAGTGAGCACCACGAAACTGTATTGTGAATATCTATCTAATTTCTGCATGAGTCTCGCAAGACGCAGCAGTCTCGCCACTTTAAGCAAGTGAATTAGTGTTCCCTGTTAGACAAAAAGCGAATTTCTCATCAAAATTTAGAAAAGGCGGATATTGACAACTTTATATAGATATGGACAAGAGCTTGTGCAAATTATTAGTCAGTGCTTTGGATTAGAAGATTGCACTTATGAGGAGGGGTAAAAATTCTGCAGAAAAAGATTTGAAAACAATTTCTATAAAATCCTTGTACTAAACGAAAATATCACGATGTTTGATGTAAATAGAACAAACATATATGATTAAGTAGACTATGAATATGTACAAAGATGCAATATCTTAAGGTAGATGTAACTAAATTAATTATTTGTGTACAATGTGCTAATTTCCTATAAGTTGCTTATACCTTTGAATAGACCTGAAAAAATTAAACTATTCATATAATTACTAGACTTAGCAAGCCTATTCTTTTCATTACGGAGAATAAGAAAGAAGAAGTAGTGTGATATTATTCATTACATAATTGATTATAATTATTATTTTTAAGGTATATACTCAAGAAAGTTTTGAGAAACAGTTAAGATTATAAGTTATGAATTTCAATTTTTTCTTTAAAATTCATGATCATGAATAACCTTCATGTCTAAAATGGCGAATAGGACAAACAAGCTTTAACTGATTGAAGTATTTTACCTTTCGAAACAGAGAAGGTTATTTGAAGAAATGAATAGCATCCATAGATTTTATAAAATTATCATTGAATAAAGAAACTTACAGTGTTAACTTGGAAAGCGTAAAGCAGATCAAACGGAATTGCTGCAAGCAAGTCTAACAGGAATAAACCACGTAAATAATTTATGGCAATTAATTTCGGTTCGTACACCACTTGACCACTCTTGCTCACATAGGTTGTTCGAAAGTTAAGAATGATATCTAAAATTTTTAAGACAAATATGTAGTATTTTGTCTGACCTAGACGTTATAATTAGAATTAAGAAATTCATATTTCAAATAACTGTACCAATAATAAATAGCATCTCTACCATAACATCACTGACGATGGAAGCCCTTGATTTATCCTCATCAGCACCCGGAGGTGGTACAAAGCTATTTGTGCCATTTTTTGGCTGTGACCCAAAAGTAGCATTGTATGGCACAATTATGGCTATATAAAAAGTACAGAATAAAATCAACCAGTCCCAGCCAATTTTGAATATTCCATAATGTAAAATGATAAATTTGTGCGCTTTAATTTCTTGAACTTTGTATTCTGGAATTTGAGTGCTTCCGGAAAAATTTTTTATCTATAATCAATATAATACAGTATATACTGCAATTCAATAGCGACAATAAAAAGCATCAATACTTTATTCAACTGTAGCTTGCTCTTCGTGTTCTTTTGTTTGTCAAACTGGCCGGATAAATGATAGAGGACGGCTCGGCTGAGAAAAGAAGCAATAAATTAATATTTATATAAGACGGCAGTGTTTAATGCGTGGCATATTCTATATTTATAATAAATCGCTAAAAAATTACTCTCTCTTGTACTCAATGTACATCCAGGGCATTTTAAAGAAATACAAAATGGTATTAGTGCATATTTGCTGGTGTTGAATTGAAGAAAGCTAAACTATTATTCTTTATACACACTAATTGAATGAAAAAGTAGCATAAGCAAAGTGTTATATTGATTATATTCCATGTAAAGTAAACATTGTAATAATAAAAGAGAGTAAAGATTGAATAAATTAGCGTTTTGCAGAAATTTGTTCAGTCTAAAAATGACTTGCTGCAAGCTTTATAAAAAAAGAAACAATTCAAGATACTAATTAGAATAGTCTTTTAACTCCATTTGTGAAACACTTAATAGTGAATTTAAAATGCACCGCAAAAGAAAATAAAAGAAATTAAGCGAATTCTTACGAATGTCTGTATAAACTGTCGGTAGTCATACCACTGCAAACAGTTTCGGTACAAAAGAAAAATGCAAATATAAGAGATAAGGTTTTAAAAGTTGGAGATAGTAATACGTATAGTGAAGCATTATGTCTTTTTTACTCATATCACACAAGAAATTATTAATACTATATATCTATTATTAAAATGCTACATTTACTTAAACCAATGTTGCAGTTTCAAAGTTCTCTTTTGGTAAGAAATCTTTGTAATTATTTACTTAATTTATTAGTAAAATACTCGGAGACAATTAGCAGTAATTACCTCCTCCTTCTTGAATATTTGTAGCTGTCATCGGACTTCTCATTACTTGTTTGATCTCCACCAGGTGGGAGGACTACTCCACACCTTGTCCGCCGTTGTTTGAGCAAATTTAAATCCCCTTTGGCATCTATAATCATGTCAATATAAAACTCGAATATTTAGCAATTTTATTTATAATTATTTACCGCCTAATATACCATCAGATCCTTCGAAAGCCACTGATTTTTCATTGGAAATATCCTTATGCGATGCAAGAAAGAGGACAACTTCTCCTTTCTCGTTCTTAATAGGGACAATGTCGAGTAAGCAAAGGAAGGCGCTGCCTGTATAATTTGTAGCATAAAATGTACGCTCCTTTTAGCTACTTTAGAATTTAGCCTCATTTTACGGGCAATGCACAACATGAGGGAAAGAGGGAAAAGGTAGGCAAATCTGCTAGAGTCAGGAAAATTGGCTTATGTAACCGCAAGGCACAAAAGACAATTTCACATCATTCGTTGAAAAAATTTTTAGGCTTAAGAAATTTATACCATCTTTTTTGTAGAACATTACTTCCGTCTTGAGCTCTTCATGTTTTTCTAGAGCTTTATCGATTTTAACCTTTTCTTCATCGGCTGTTTCCGGGCCCTAAAAGAGAATGAAAAGGAGAATAATTGAAACGTATGTATACAATATGAAGAAGAGATATTTGCAGTGCAAACCTGTAGGAACCTGCAGGCGCAACTCTTTGACATTACTTGAGCCCTTGCGAATCCTGTAAGCTCACAGAAGCCATCCGAACAATAGACGATCGGATAACCCTGGGCCTGAGCATTTCCCAGAACGAAATTGCTATCTGTGTGTTGTACATAAAAGTTCATTAATCATTCACAAAGTCTACTATATATAGCGAGATGGAATCTGATTAAAAGTGTTGCAAATTAGATTTGGGTAGAAAGAATTAGGCCTAATTTCCTAAATGTTTAACAATAAAAGCTGCAGTTTTTGAGCAAGTTTGCGTTGTTGAACTATATTTGCCGGTCATATTGTAGAGAACATTAGTATATTAAACCAATTCCAGTATATTAACTGAAAGCTGCGCCCATGCGAAAATAAGAATGTTCATGATTTGCTTGCAAATAAGAATAGAAAAAACAATGCATGGGATACACGCGAAATATATAATTATATCAATCAAAGTCACCCTCAGGATAAAGAAAAGGGCATTAAAAACGCCTCAACAATTATCCTTCATTTTCTGGTATGGAAGAATATGGATCAGAGTGCGCCATTTGTAAAAGAAATAGCTTTTTTTACATCATCCAATGGAAAACGATAGAATTTTTGTTATAAGAAGCTTTCCAGAATCTGTTTTATTTCATTGCTTTAAATTAGATTTGGGAGATAAAAAATAATAGAGGTACAGTTTATATGCTATATGGTCTATATAAGAAATAGTCGATATAAAAGTCGTATACACACTAACAACCATAATTCATGAGGCGATAATTTTCACATCTGGACTATAGTATACATAATTGTTTGCATATTTTGCAGTTGAACAAGTGCAAAGAGCCACCTTTCAGCATTAAGACTGTATCGTAACAAGCCTATCATATGCTAATTTATTTGGCAAACGTCGGTATTCGGATAAGGAATGTCGCTCGTAAAGGAATTAAAGATCACGCATGAGCAGAGTACTAAGTAGGTAGCCGTCAAGATTGATTGCAAATGTGAGAAAGAAGCTAGAACGAGAGTTTTCCTCCTCAATGTATTTATTGATTTTTAAATGTCACAAGGTGACTGGGTAGAGTTAGACTTCTATATGAAGATACAGAGAGGAAATAAGTCTATATATAGCAAAAATGATCTAAATATAAACTAAACATATTCTCATCTTTTCTCTTTTCCATCGTTGCTATGGCGTCCACAGCAAAAACGCCAATTGTACGAGAGCTTTTACTATATAATATAGGCATCGAATTCTTCCTACATTAATACGTATATATTCTGAGCCAGGGAACTATTATGCTTGCGCCAGAATAGCCAAGGTCATCTTACCAAATGATTCTGAGTGAGAAGTAATTCTGACAATAATGTATAGGAGGTTTAGGCATCTTTTGGAAACAAGTGCTTCTCAAATCGGCAGTTGAGATGCCCTTGTCTCTTTACGAGCAAACGATACTCGTTCGTTAGCCGTCTATACAAGAATTACGAAAAAGAATTGAAGATCGATTTGCAAACAAGTACAGAGTAGACATGCAGAAAGTGAATAAAACGTCAATTGTGTTCGCAGGTGTATTTTTTATAGAAATTATAGAAGGAGCTGGTGGGTCCATAGAAAAGTAAACAAAAAGCGGATAAGCGAAAAAAAGACGACCAGCTAACGAGTCTCGGGGCGTTCACTTAAGACTCCAAACGTGACCCATTACTGTTTCTCAGACTTAGCTGTGGATTCCGAAATTTTCCTAGGACGTTATATAATTAGAGCTAAGAAATTAGGTGCAGAGAAAGTCAATTATCTAACCTACTTTGTTGTTAATATAATAAATTAGACGAGAAAATATGAGAATAGACAGAGCGTAGAACTAAAAAAGATTAGACGAACAACGAACAAAATCTGGACACTCTGATCGAAATCGAGTAGTTATCAAAGCTTATACGTCTGATAAGGAGAGCAAATTAGGGATTGAAATCTTTAACAGAGACTATAAGAACTAGACATTTTGGGATTAAAATTTCTCTATAGTATCCAAAAAATCATAAAAAAGAAATCGAAGTAATATATATCGAAACTACAATGGAGAGATTGAGAAGCGTCAATATTTGCACCATAATTTTCTGACGGGGGTATCTCAACAAATGTCATATTCATTGACTGCGAAAAGGTCGGCTTGTTATCTGTAAATAATAAGCCGGATGTAATTAGTTGGTAAATTCATTTTCGTCAACGAGATGCTGCTGAAAAAGCATCATGTCTATCCTTGGAGCAATTACCAGCTGTTAATGAATCCAGAGTTTGGTTTACAGTTTACAGTATTATCAGCTGGTTATATTCGATTAGACTGGGTTTAAAGGTTCTCATAGAAACGCAAGTGGGAGAACGTCTATGTATCTTCATTATGTTATTATTATTATTATTACCATTATATATAGTAAAAGAATGGCAACTTGACAAATAGCAGTTCTGACACGGACCGACTGCAAAAGAGTCTGTCAATAGCACGTTTTTCCCTACTGCTCATTTTTCTTCATCATATACAAGCTTCCCTTAAAACGGTCCTTTTCCGTTTCCTTAATGAAATATTCAGGAGAATTAATCGCAATCTATCACACGACGAAACGTACGACCCCCTCCCCTCGAGGTGTTTCGGAAACGGCAGAAAACGATTTACAGCCGAGCGAATTTACTCTAATAGAATATAAGAATATTTCCCTGGAGTTATTACTATTATGACACGATGCTGTTGCTTTTTCTTAATATTTCTGTTCTCCATCTTTCTAGTACTCCAGATTGTTCTACCGTTTTTCAACCTTTATTAATAATTCAAGACAATTGACGACACTCTACCATATGCCGGAAACTGCGTAGGTGAAAATGTTGGCTGATCCCCAGAAAAGCAAAAGCGACATGAAAAGAAGCGATAAATTAATTCGATTACTAAAACTTACAAGTTCATCAATCACTATTCTCTTTGGCAGCTAGCATGGAAAGTCTCTTATATAAAATAAGATGCCTTAGATTGCAGTACGACTGTGAGCCTAAAGTCGTATAAACAATAAGAAAGTAATCATATTGCGAATCTGACGCTAAATCCAAACGTCTCAGTCATATAATAATACAAAAACATTTTCATTTACAATTTACTATAATATCCAGAAGACTGGGTAGTCACGCTCGATTAGTTCCTATCTGACTTTGACATGTCCTCATTAGTTTTTCAAGCCTTACCTCCTGCTGCTTGCACGAAGTGCAGAAGGCGTGAATAAGAACGAACTATCTATTCAATATATATCTATTTACTACTTCATGAATAATTAATAATATACTTCAGATGATTGATTCACAGTTTTATTTAAAGCTGTATGTATTAAGGTAGGTTTTAACTTTTACATATGCAGGAAAGTGATTAGTGTAAACTATCCTAGCCTTAGCACATTACAAACATTCTATACGCGACGTTGCATTAGATATATACATAGAGTGTGACTACGGATTCCAATCGATTCAAAAATTATACGCTATAAGATAAAAAGGGGAAGGTCAGAAAAGAAGGAAGGCATTTATTATTCAGAATAGTCGAAATTTAATTAAGGCTAACGATTGGAGCAGTTCCTACTATAAAATTACTATTAATTTACATCCTCTAGCTAATTTCAAATAACATTGATCGCGAGCTCGAGTAATAAGATGCGTTTTCATACTATTGACAAACGTCATGAAACGTTGCATGGTGGAGGCTATTTAAAATGGACAACATAAGTCAATTTGCGGTTGGCATGTCGAACGACAAATATTCAGTCGGTATAAAGATATAGTCAAGCTACATTAACTTTTTCGGCCTATAATGACAAACAGAAAACTGTCATGTTTCCTTGTATATTGATTGTGCGCTGCCGTAGTCTTCAAAAGGGAAACTGAGTATTACGGCTGAAACCTTATATCGCATTCTTTATTTTATGTATACTATATATATATATATATATACCCTAAATAAACTGATACTACATACAAAATACTCGATTGTGTCTCTTAATTTAAAAGCAGATTCAAATTCGTCTCACTTTTAATGTAAACAATATTATCGAATTACGAATGTCTCATGTGTGTCACAATGTACTAAAATTATTTCAGTCTACTTTATTATTTTGTGGAGCATAACGTAAAATATCATTTTTGTATCAATTTGCTGGCAAAGCAAAGAAATACTTACGTGTACCATCGAATCGTGTGGCGATCGTGTCTAAGAAGGTGTTTTGTGGAGCCAACAAGCCCTTTCTAGCAGGCATTTTATTCCATTTTAAAAGTCTTTTTGCGCTAGCAGTGTTATTCTGGAGTGGGCTGTTCAATTAAGTTATAATGAAAGCCGGCTTGAAACAAATTGAACTGATTAATCCAAGGTTTTTAACAGCATATTTCTTATATTCCAGTTATATTCCAGGTCGAAAAATATGGTTGTAAGGTAAAGTATTTAATATTCTTTCATCAGTTTCTTCTAACAGCTGGAGTACTGATAGAAAATTAGAAAGTGATTTGTATTTATTGAATAGTTATCATTAAATGTTGTTTTCAGTCACTGAAAAAAGTAGATCTTTATCCATGTAAAGAATTATGAACGTTTATTATTGATTGAAAAAGCCTGTTGCATTCAACGACTCAACTCAAAAGTGTTGCAATAACCAATGTACACCGACACCAGCGATCCTGGTGTTATTTTTGTAGTTAGCGCCATCTTGCTAAAAAGTTTTCGTAAGTCTTTCTGTTTAATCGATTTTATTCAAAGATTTTTTTTTAAATAAGTAAAAAGCCTTGATGAAATATTTAGTAAAAGAAAAAAAATGTTTCTATTTATTTTTTTGTCCTTATTCTTCACATTCTTCTCTTGTTTGAAGCAAAGTTTGGCTTCTGTGAAAATTAAGGACAGCAGCTTTTCTACTTTTGTTTGCTTTTAAATCTTTCACCTTGCTATCACGAACGTCATCTTCCCAAAGTGACAGCTGTATGTTCCATGAATTTAGTAATTTATCCCGATCTGAGTCAATAGTCTGAGGTGTTGTCATATTTAGAGCTGTAAACATTCTCTTAAACAAATGATAAACAAAAGTTAGTAATACTTACAAAATGGGTGGGAGAATGTACTGAATCGAAACAGAAATATAACAAAGAAAATAAGAGATATAGGAGGGAAAAGGGCGCCTCTATCATGATAATCCACAATAGTTCTAAATCTCCCATAATAATAATGCTCCCTAGCATTTTGCTGCACTTGATCGAAAGTAAAAGTGAATTGAGCTATAAGAAGATTGAGGAGTAGGACGTTCGTAATTACAATATAAATTCCCAACAGCCAAGGCACAAATTGTCGTCCGTACTCACTTGGGCAATCCGTTGCAGCAACTGAAGATGCGTTACTTTTACATACTGATAAATTCTCGCCTCTTATATCGTCCACAAATAACTCTCCAAACATTTGAAAATATGGTCTTAAGAGTAAATTCTGTGCCCTTATACCATCCCATCCTTCACCAGGGTATAACATGGCATGTGTTCCAATTCCGTAAGCTAATATTATAACAATCAAGATCATGAGAAAAAATCCCAAGTCAGCAAGCTATCGATAGATTAGACGTTAAAACAATAATAAATTAATAAATTAAAACAAAACCATTTTCCCGATTGTAACAATTTGGGGACCGAGAGTGGAGTGAAGAGTAAAGAAATGTAGTATTTTCAAGATAAAACCACACAAACTCAGTCCCAAAAATATTCTCGCCCATTCAACTCCGTCAAATCTCAATGCAAAACCAACATAGAAAAGACTAATACCAATCATATCACAAATATTCCAGGTATCGGAAAAATATTTTATGAAGCCTCGTCCTGAGAGTTTCTCTCGTATAGCTTGCAGAATTTCTTCTAAGAAAAAGGTAGCCACAAAAATTGCCAATACAATAAACCACGAATCAGTTTTATAGTACTTTAGCATGGCCACACAAAAAATAATAAGAAAAGTGATAAAATATATCTGCAAATGATTCGTTAATTTCATAAGAGTAGTAAGGCGTCTACTTACGAAAGTCCAAAACATGGTTACTATTGGACTTTTATAAAATTCAATTAAATTTTGATACCAATAATTTTTGTAGTCTGTTGCTGTATAACCTTTCTCTATCTAATGAAATGGAGTTTTTTAACAAATATAAAATTGAAAAATTTTTATAACTAACAGTTCTTTTCGCTTTCAACAGCACTGCGTCATTATCGTTTATTTGGTGGAAGTTGCTTTCATTTATAAATTTAAAAATAAGTAGCGAAAGAGGAATAACAGGTGCAATCAGAGTGAGGAATAGTATCTGCCATAACAAAGATGATTATTTCCTTCCTGAATTAAATAAACATATTTTATCACCTTAATTGAACTCATGTCAGCTTTACAGGGACCCCTCCAAACTCTTTCAATGACTTGTTTGCAAGAATCAGTTACGATAAATGCTCGATGATGTGCCATTCTTGCCAGCAAGAGAGGTGACTGATTACCAAAAGATGGCAATTGCCTAACAAGCAATAATTGAGCATTTCGCTCATCAGCTTCACCGCACCTAATTTGGAAGATGTAATATACTATATATATTTTTTTCAAAAATGTTGAAAATTTTTGTAAGATATACTGACAAATTAATAAAATTAACGGCGAGTTCCTGCATAGTGCTCCTAGCCATTACTGTTTGCTCATATATTTCATCGAGGGGATGTATATTATGACGCAAAACTTTCAAAAGCCTGCATGCGAAAAGAAGACAAGCCAGAGGATGTTCAACTCTTTCCCATAAGATTTGAGCTAAATCACATCTGATGAGAGCAACTGCCCATATGAAAATATCATCTGCTTTTGCAAAGACGGCATCTTTACTAAAAGTACTCTTAGAAAGATTATCCGTAACTATGTTTAAAAGAATAAAATATAATAAATAATAGTAAATATAAAACAATATTTTTTCGCTCAACCGTTTGCTTGAGATCCCATAAAGCATTTGTAGAGACTTACAATATCTGTCACGTCTACCCCTTCTTCATTAAAATTATGGTGCTGTGAAAAGACTATTGTAGGCTTTTGTAATGAAAATGATAATATTTTAATACTATTTTGTGAAGCATTCGAAATAATATGCTTTTCTTGTCAATAGTTTTATAAAGCTGCGCCAGATTAACCCCAGCTAGTTCATAGTCTTTAAAACTCTCGTCACCATGACGCAATTTAGCTTCCTGCTCCAGGAAAACGCTTATGACATCAACTCGGTTTTTTCGCAAGGCTAATTCTAAAGGTAAATCACTCAGTTTTATATTACTCTGAAATATAATTTTTCATGTTAGTTCGAATTCGGAGAGAAATTTACACAACCTCTTTATATGACATTAATCTTTTTACGATTTCCAAGTCATCAAAATCAACTGCCAACTTCATGGTCGATCTCCATCCTTGTTCATTTTCTTGTCCGTGCCACTGCCTTTTCTTAATATCTAAATCCAGAGCTCTCAAAATCAGTTTATCTAGAGGGGTGTGACTATCTTCAGCAGGATCATATATTTGAATCATATTTGAACCAATATAATTAATAAACGTTTTAAAATTCCTAAAAAATTTTTCAAAACCATTGTTAACTGTTACATGATAACTTTCTGTCAGTTTCGTTTTCAAATCCTCTTCCTGCATCCATTTTAATTAAATTAAAAGATATCTAAACTCAAATAAAGAACATACAGAAATCTTTCCAGCCTCTTCATCTCCATTTTTCAACTGATGGTAGTATATCAGCAGCTGGGTGACTCTAGAAGAACCTTTGACAAGAATAACAGGAGTATTTTTTTTTAAGCTGTTTACAATGGTTGATAATGTGCCAGGGCCACCCCCAATCGAAATGCATATTATCGGAATGTTTTCTGAATCAAAGATTTATAATTATTTCTCTCAGTAACATCATATTAACTAACTGTTTTCATGAAAGAATTGCTCCAAATCAGTTCTAAAGCTCACTTCAGAACCCCAATTTCCATTTTCATCATCTATAAGCAAAAAATGAGAATGGTCTTTGTTCAGATGTGTGCAACCTTTTCTAAAAAATTTTTTCAAATGTTATTGAATAAAAGATACGATTATTTTAGTACTTTTCATGTTTTAAATTGTATTTGAAAGGATTTTCTACATAGCTCTCTTTTCCTTCCATACGTGATTGTTCAATTATTCTCTCCCAAGCTGCAATCCCTATGATTGTAGTATCATTTTCAATATCCATTACGTGATCAGGAGCTCTTAGCAATTCTCCAGTTTGCTGCATGACACCAGCGTCTGTTCCGCCAGTTATAACCCACGAGTCTATTTAAAATTGGTATTTAATATTTTTAAGATATATTACAATTATAATTAATGAGTTACCAGAATTTTTTACTACATATCTTAATTCTTTTCCCCATCTAAATTTAAACTTTGCTCCTTTAACTTTTTTATCCATATCTAATGCATCTCCTGTAACTGAGACAATTAAGTCGGGCACTGGTCGATTCCAGTAGCGATGCTCGGTCAATAAGGTCCAAACTTTCTCTAAATGGGTGCTTGCGAATGATTGGTTTTCACTTCTTTCCGATATTTCGTGTCTTCCTAATTTTACGAACTGTTTTTAAAAACTCTATAAATGATTGTAAAAATTAGAAAGAAACACCCTACTTTTCTATCGTAAAATTGCAAAAGCGGGAATTCATCTTTATAAAATTTCAAAGATCCAAAACAACGTTTTCTTTCATTATTGTCTTTTCTATAAAATTTTATGCTATTCAATCATTTTAATAGACTTAATTAGAAACAATAACCTGGTTGAGGAGCAGAGGTCTCTATACAGTTCTTGCTGGAGGACAAATCGAGTCATTATTAAATCTTTTTTAGCAGTAACATGCTTTTATAGAAATTTACACTGAATTGTCACGTGACCTAAGAGTATGTGATAAGGCCAATGTGTGGCTTTAAGACAATCCTACAAATTTTGCTATTTTAAAGTTTTCTTACTGGTATTTCCTTACTCTTAACTCGCGTTTCAAAGTCTTCAACTCGGTTAGAACTCGCACCTATGATAATTTTAATAATTTTTAATTTAGCAATATACAAATATAGCTTGTTCCTTTAATTCAAGAATTGCTTATAAATAAACATTAAAACTCTATACAAATACATACTATAAAGCTTACTTCGTTTTTTAGCCATTTTATTTTATACTTCTAACATGATGATCAAACTTGATATGTTCATAACGTAATATTTCCTAGCGACATAAACTTCATATGGCCAATATCACCAGCTTGTCAAAACATGTTAGATTATCGGACCGAGCCTGTTGGCCAGCATTTTTACAATATAAACAACCTAATCTTAAGTCTGGGAGAAGTGATTTCTCGTTATTTACAGAGCAGCATAAATGATATGACATGATTAACATTTTTGAATCTCAAACATTTAGGAAACACCTTAGTATGAGTATCGCGTGAAGCAAAAATTTTGTGAAGTATAAATCTATTGATTTGTCTTTTAAGCAACTTATATTTACATTTATGCTGGTGATAACTTTCCGTCAAATGTCTTAATAAAAATTCTAACAGATTCTTTTTCGATCCGCTCTTTTTAACTTTTTTTTACAGGAAATAAATAATGAATGGCAATAATTTTTTAGGTTTCTACGAACTTTATGCAATAGAAATTAAGGTTATACATATTAATATTGAAAAAGGGACTGTCGCTGATATGTGTGCATTTATGTACACAAAATATATAATTTTATTTGTTATTTAAAATTAATTCTAAAACCGTTTAAGCGATTTGTAAATCGTAAAGAACATATAAGGAAACATCTCCTCAATGTTCTATTTTCTTCTAAAGATCCTTAATTTTGTTCCCTGGAATTTCTGACCAGAGCTTATTCGTTTATTTCAGAATTGATGAGAGCAATTTAGTAAAAACATGTAACTCTATTGTTCATCAATACATTTTGAATGAATATATTAAAGATTTTGCCATTTTATATCTGGATCCCAATTTTTTAGGAGCAAAGTACTGATATACTCAGCATATTCCAAATTAGGTATATTTTCCATATGAGAACTTTATCGAAAGAGTACTTGCAAATCTCACTGACCCTTTCAAAACCATTAAAATGAAACAAAAATTTGTTTTCAAGCTAAATTGTAACATATCGTCATTCAGCGTAGATTTGTGGCAGAAGAAATATAAAATAAATATTTTTTTCTGAATAGTTTCTAAGCTGACTGAACTAAAAAGTGTTCGATTATATTTAAAATCTCAAAAATTAATAAATTAATAAATTTAATTAGCCTCAAGTCTAATTTGATTAATCATCAAACCAATGCTCGTCGTTCAACGTTGAATGATATATTAATTAAAGGCCGAATACATTGGGAAAATTACTCTATTTTGAATTGAGTTGAACAATTATTTTATAATAAATCAAATCTAAGATAAAATCAAAGTTTTATTATCAGCTTGAAAGGAATGCCTAGAATTCTTATTTAAAAATTACAATCTCGAAATGGTTTCTGAATGGAGTAATCTGTAGTCTTGCAAATAGTATTCTTTGCTCGTACCTAAATACCAAACTGTAATAGACAACTGCAGTACTGCAACGGCCAATCTAACGAAAACAAGGTGAGAACCTCTGCGCATGCGTTAAACGATTCTCAAAGATATTCTTAGACCAGTTAGTGGTCCGAGCAGACAAAACTCCTTCAATTTAAAATTTTATAATCTATTCTTCAGTTGTTTAGAGGTTGGTGTTTAAGCTTACGTAAGCTATGTACTTCTCTTTGCTTAAAAACATTTAAAATATTCAAAATCCTGAGAACATAACTTTTCAAAGATAATTTAGAATTTTGTTTAGTCTTTGAAAACCTAATTTTGCAGTTTTTTCTATGGAAGCCATTTTGATGTTTAACGTGAAGGTTAAGGTGTAGGCTAAAATTGTTGATGGTTCTCTTAAATTATACGTAAGACAACAAATTTCTTAGGGATTTTTCTTACAAATTAGCTAGCATTTTAGGCTGGCAGACTTAGGTGTAAACATTGATCTATTTGCGTGTTCTCAAAATATTTTCAGCAGCGACAGCAATGGTAAGTATAGACTTATGAGCATTTTCTATAAATATTATTCGTAACTTTTCTTTTATTAATATTTATTTTGTCCTGTTTCTCCAAACACTGCTATTATCTCAATCCCATTTATTTTTTTTATATTTTTAATATTTTTATATTTTTAGAATTTTTAATATTTTTAGAATTTTTAATTTTTCTAGTCTTTTAGTATTTTCACATTTAATTAGAAAAATATTCCTGGATAACCGTATTAATACATACTTCTAAAGAATAGTAGAAGTAGATACAATACTTGAAATTCCATTGAAAAATGTATAATATATTTTGTAAATAGTTTTGTATCTTTTTCTCATGGAATTTCGAGGACATGTAGAATGAGCAGATAGTAAACTTGAACTTAACAATGATAGGAGCCCCGAAGACGGTTATCAGTTCGTCGTTCTTCCGTACCTGCCGAAGATAGAATGGTTACTCGCTATATCCCTCAAATTCTGGCCCTAGGAGTTGCTCTTGTTATTGTGAAGCTCTATGGACCGTCTTTCAATCGCGAAGCAACTACCATAGAGGATATCAAGGAATATTACGATTATATCATCGGTTAATCAAATATGATAAATATATTTTATTTGTATTTTTAAAATGTTTTTTTTCTAAAGTTGGTGGTGGAACATCCGGAGCGGTTCTTGCAAGTAGGATAACTGAAGATGAAGACAAAAAGGTTCTTTTAATCGAAGCAGGAGAGGATCAAGCACAAAATCCGGATGTAAACATTCCAATAATGGGAGAAAAAGTAAGGGGTTCAGAATTGGACTGGAATTATGAAACTATACCTCAGAAATATGCTTGCAAATCACACATCAATAGAGTAAGACAGGTTTTAATAGTGTCTTAATAACGCTATATAAAAATATTTAAGGTTGCATTGTGGCATTGCGGCAAAGGATTAGGAGGAACTTCGAACATAAACTATATGCAGTATCACAGGGGCTCGAGACATGATTATGATTTATGGGCTGCTCAAGGAGCTACTGGTTGGTCTTTCAAAGACGTTCTGCCCTATTTTATTAAATCGGAAGATAATCGTAATGGCGATTACGTCAGAACGGTTTTCCACGGCTTTGGTGGGCGGTTAACAGTGCAAGATACAATTCTTTCACCAGTGACACAAATTATGACCCTAGCTTTTAAAGAATTAGGGATTGAAAAAAAAGATATTAATGGAAAGAGTCATTTTGGTTATGCACATAGCCAGGCAACAATTCGGAATGGAATTCGTTGGTCGACTGACAAAGCATTTTTAAAGAGAGCAATGTTTAAAGATAATTTAGATGTCATAACTGGAGCATTTGTCACTAAAATTTTAATCGAAAATAAAAAAGCAACTGGAGTTTCGTTTCGGCACAACGGAAAACAGAGGAAAGTACGTGCCAAGAAAGAAGTCATTGTCAGTGCTGGGACGATTGGATCTGCGAAACTTCTCCTTCTATCGGGAATCGGACCCAGAAAACACCTAGAAGCCCTTAAAATACCTGTCATTGCGGATCTTCCTGTTGGCGAAAATTTGCAAGATCAAGTTCAAACAGATGCTATAGAATTCTTTACTAGACATCATGTTTCAATTACAGCCGCACGATCAGAAAATTTCTTGTCTTCGTGGGCTTACACTCTTTTCGGTACAGGAATGAAAATGAGTCCAAGATTTCGAGAAGGAACTGCTTTTATTAAGGTTAGGCAACAACCTCCTCATATTCGTTATCCATTAATAGCTTTGCAAGTAATAGCGAATGTTGCAACTTATAGTTCTGAACAACTTAATATAGATTCAGACACTTGGGGTGCTATGCATGATGATCTTCCCAGTAAAGAAGGATTCAGTATTTATCCAATTCTTTTACATCCAAGGAGTAGAGGAACAGTTAAGCTAAGGAGTACTAATCCCGAAGATCCTCCTCTGATTAATCCTAATTACTTAGCTGATGATGCAGATGTAAAAATCCTAGTAGAAGCGATACAATTTGTCCGTTCAAAATTGGCAGATACTAAAGTATTAAAAGATTGGGACTTTCAGTTAAGCGACAAAATTCTTCCTGATTGCTCGGAACATGGCAATTTCACCAACCAGTATTGGGAATGCTTCGTGAGGCATATAACATTATCAGGTGCTTCTCCAGTGGGAACTTGTAAAGTAGGCGCAATTGGGGATCCCACAGCTGTTGTCGATCCTCTCTTGAGAGTCAGAGGTATAAAGGGGCTCAGAGTAATTGATGCTTCGATAATACCAAAGTCAGTCAGTGGCAATACGTATGCCACACAAGTTATGCTTGCTGAGAGGGCTTCCGATTTGATCAGAGAAAAAGACACCGTGAAAAAAATTAAGGATTATTTTAAACATCTTATTTCTGTCAAACATGAGAAATTTAAGGATGAAGACAGTGAAAACATTGATAGTAAAGCTGCAAAAGAAAAAAAGAAGGGAGAGAAATCAAAAAACAAATGAAGATATAGAATAAATATAGCTATAGGTTGATCGACACCTGGTATATTTAGATAGTGATTTTTATTCATAAAATTTCCACTTTTTCCTGTATTTTGCTAATAACAATGTAGATGGCGCTACACATCCCCTTTTAAGTGACTATGGATTATCTAACCATAATCCCTTAAAATGAACTATGTATTCAATGAACAATGCAGTTACCCTTTCCTTCCACTGACAAGCAAAAATTTACCAAACAACCTGTAATCTGAAATATATTTTAAGTAACAGTTATTTAAAATAGAAAATTCATTCTTATGAATAGCAAGCTCAAACGCAGATTTTTTAAATCTAATTTTTTTTGTTTTCAAAGAAATGAACGCAAAGAATTTTAAAAAAAGATGTTATGTGAACATATAGACCAAATGAATTATTCTACAACTCGGTACTTCTTAGGAATATTTTTGTATTCGGTTTATCCAAAAATAATCTACACAACATCAACAAAACAATGCTTTAATATAAAACATTTGGAGCCAACATATACACCATTCGCGTGTGACCCTTTTTTCTTCTGATTCATTAGTATAGCTAAAACAGTGCGATAAAGACAATTTTCGAAATCGCTAGAAAAGTTAAATCTATCAAAATTCACATTCTAATATGTCAACAAAAAAGTATGCAATATTCATAATAGTTATATATTTCTCAATAGATGGCGCTATAATAAAAAACAAATATATATTCTTCTATTGGCTTGATTATGCTAAATAAAAAAATAACACACAATTTATAAAGCAAACTATCATTTTACATCATTTACAATGTGTCTTTGCATTGAAAAACTAAATGAATAAATAAAAGCAAATATACATTTATAGTGTAAAAATAAATAACCATATGTACATGAAAGAGGAAAAATTATAAACATTCATAAATTAATCTAAATAGGTGAATATATGATCATAATTTTTTCTCCTATTTATTCACTCAGCAGCTTGCTTAGTTCTCTTCGTTTTTATCAATAGGAAGACGTCGTTTTACGTCCGTCATTAAATTGCTCTAACGGAACGCATACATGATGAATATTGCAGAGTATATGGAAATAGAATCACAGCAAATTGGTGTGAACACTTAACTAAAAGATTTGACATTTAAAATTATTAAGTAACGTAGACAAATAGTAAAATTAGACATTTGAATAACAGTTCAGCATATCGTTAGATGGCGCTAGGCACTATTATATATCTATTTTTCCAAGTAAATGCCTCTCTTTTAAATCATAATGTTGTAGACTCCGTCACAAGTGTGTGCCAGAGAGATCTATATTGACCTTGGATGTTTTAGACTTCAGTGTCCCGTTCCCAGAGCTTTTCAATCAATAACAACCGTACAGTCATCAAAATATATCCCTAAGCGCCCCATTGACAAACAGGATATGAATCGGTAGCCAATGCAGCTACATATTATAGACCTATAAACCTATGCTTTTTCAAAATCTGGACGATGAAAGGACGTCTTCTAAGAGACGGTCAACTTGGTCCGTGTCATGTTTTAAAGTCCTTTCTAAATTCAAATCAGGCGTTAAAACCGAAAGCATTCGAACAACATTTTTCCGTAAAAATTTGAGACGTCTTGCATGTTCACAATCAGTTTCTGAATGTGTGGACATTAGATCTACACCCTTACTCCCAGGAAACTGGTCTGTGGAAAGAAACGGTGGTGTTAAAAGTGATCCTAGTCCGCCAAAAAATTTTGGTTCAACCAGAGACGGGTTCGGAAAAAAAGTTGGTGGTGGTAACAAGGATATAGGAGGTGGGATGGGAGGAGTTCGCCTTGTTATTTTTAAAACATCCGTTCTTTTATCCAAATTATAATAAATCATTTGGGCTCCATGTCTTGACCGAATGTGAGATTTCAGCAGATGACCCTGTGTATATCGCATTCCACAGGCCCCACACCAATAAGGGCGTTCGCCTGTATGAGTTCTTCTATGAACAGCTAAGTTTGACTGGTGTCTTGTTGCATATGCGCAATCATCGCATTTATATACTTTCGGAGGAGTTATCTCTGACGATGTTGTTTCGGCTTCAGGATTTTCAGAGGTATCGTCTTCCATAATCGGAATTGGTGATGGTGAAACTCCTTCTCCATTTAACCACACACATGGAAAGGTTCTTGGGGTAACATCGTCGTCATCTTCAGCTGTTTTGTCTTTTAATCTTGCAATTGTATCTAATAATTTCAAGGGCTGTGAGTCACTTTGTTTAGCAGCCAGAATCATTTTAACTTCTTTTAATCACTAGAATGTAAAAAACAAATTGATTTTTAACTTAGCTTTAGAATTACAAAGTCACATAAATGATCTGCAATTACAACTTCATTCGCGATCCAAATATTTTACTGGAAGTGAGATCATATATTCATGTGAGAGCAATGTCACTTGCAATTGACTATGAAATACTATTTTATCCGGAACGTACGATATGGAATATTCACACAATAAAAACGCATATACTGAATGCGCCATAACATATTATATATGTGCAGAAATATATAAATATATATACTGTATATATATATATATATATATATATATATATATACAGTATATACAGCATAGATAAATATGATGTGTTTGGATAATATATTTGTACATAATGGCTATTTTTATCTGTTATACCTGTGTCTTTCTTGCTCATTACGCTGCGTAGAATGTACAAGCGAACGCATGATAAACAGCATGCTGGCATATATATTTATAGTACATAGTATGCCATATATACAATACAGTAAAACAGTTATAAATAGTTTATACTGATTTTTCTATTTGGTCCTAAGTTAAGCTGAAACAACTTTAGTATTCGACCAACGATATACTATTACTATTATAAGTAAAATGGAAAACGCAATAGTCTATAACAGATTAATTAAGATTGCACAACTGAGATGGTAGCTTATCAAAACAGTTCTAATTTTGTCTCTAACCCTATTTGTAGCTTGAAAAATCTCAGTTGTGCTAGATTTACTATATGAACTTAAAACTTTCGATGAGCACAATAGCGACAGGAGATGATTTTGGCATTATTTTCTTGGTCACGTGGTAATGCGTTAGTCGCCATTTTAACGTCATGAACTCAACGAATCGAAAGTTCACTTATCCATAAATTATTCACAGTACAGTTATAGAATTGAGCTATATAAGCTTATTGCAAATAATCCCAAACGTATATATACATCATATATATTCAGCATACACTGAGGAGGTCGCTCTTAAAATATGCACTAGGCGTTTCATATGTACGAATAAAAGCTATTTTTCTAATAATTGTAACGTTTCCTTGTATTCAAAGGCTAATCATTGTATGGTATAAAAAGCCATGTACTTTTAAAATAATATTTCTATCCAACAGTGTAGGAGTTTAATCTTTGATACTGAGAGAGAGAGACTTTCACCTTAATCTTCGTAAAAATCTCATAGACGATACTTAAATTTTAAAATTTAACACTTTCTCACAGCACCTGCTATGAATAACGTTGCAGTTGATGCGGAACGGGATCGTAACAACCAATCACAGTCAAACACAACTGAACAATGCAGTCTTTGTTATGCATTGATCCTTTCAAACGCACCGCATTAGTCAATCAGTCATGTACACATACTTTGTTTATTACGTCAACAACTTTTCAAGTCGAGCTGCACACACACATACAATATATATATATATATATATATATATTTATGCAAAATGATATCGGAAATATTTAAATGTATTGGAGCTTTGCATATTACATACTTAATAATAATGCATGTTTACTAAAAACAAAATATGAGGCTAAAGATCTATTTAAATATACGCCTAATTAAAAAAAACAATCAAAGTGATATAATAATTATAATTATTGAATTATCAAAATTGAAAGGTAAAATAGTCGACAAGGAGCAATCCAAATTAAATGCGTGATAGGATAACTTTTTGAAAAAATCATTGTCGTGCAAAATTCTTAAAGACAAAATAAAGAAGCCAATTAAGAAGCAAAAACTAGTCTTACATTATTTTAATTACCAAAATTTGCTTTTCAGTCGTGCTTTACGAAAAAGTAAATTTTTTTAACCAATTTGAAAATTCGAGATTAAAGTTGCAGAATAATTTAGAAAACAGTACAAAATTTTTCCAGCTATAGTTAACTAAAAATCTTTTAAAAGTAAAAAAAAAACTCATTGTTCTTTTGCTTAAATCGTATAGAGTCATGTTGGATATATTAATATATATATATATTAAGTTTGGTAAATATTCCTTAACCACTAGCTTGATAAAAAACTATAATGTCATGGAAGAATGACAAAGATTCTCGTGCTCTTGCTAAATTGTTTAATTTTATAAACCTGATTTTCTGATTTACTTTAATTAGTTGAAAGAAATTTCGTTCAGTGATGCAGAAAATGGAATTTACATCAAAATAGAAACTTTCATTTGTAATTTGCTTGAATTCATTTCGTTTATTATTTTTATCACTTGATATAAATTTTGTGATAAATGCATAAGTTCAAAACTACATAAATAAAAGGTTCTAGATATTTTAACTTGAGTAAGTAAATTATTAGACTATTGAATAGCTCACTTCAATTGACAGTTTTTGAAAGGAAATAAGTGAACTTTTCGAGAAATTGATTATTCGGCGACTTTGTGAATAAATTGTTCTTATTTCCTACGATTGCATGAGCTTAATCTGTTCAATTGAATTATCATCATAATGCCCCAAGCGCGTGTATTGCAGTTTTGTTCTTATATTTTACTTTCATTTGCAGTTGCACGCCATCGTTTATTATTTATTGCCTTTACATATGAATATCTATATTTATATAATACCAGACGCGTGTAATGTAAATATATATGCATACGTTCGTTTCCGATTGCATATATATATATATATACATATATTTATAAATATATACTGCATATACATAGCCTATAAATGAATAATTTTCATTCTAATTTTATATACAATTATAAATACATAATTAGAAGTGTCAGTTGTACATTTCCTCAAACTATCAAATATATATATATATATTTAATATATTTATTTTCGAAAGCAACTAAAGCAGCCAGCATGTAGCCAACAATAATTGCTTCAACTAGTCTTTCTAATGATCTACATTTACGTACCCTTGTGCTCTGCAAAGCACCAGATCTTGCATCAACAATAAAACAAATAAATAAATAATAAATTATTATATGCAGGACACATTCTAAAATACTTATATATTTACTGTGCATATACTGTCTCTATTTAGCTCTATATGTGCGCGTAACTTGTAATATATAAAAGAATGCACACACAATGCTGCAATATATACTAAATCATGTATATAATTATCGGAAAATCGACGGCTTATCGGCACATAAAGGGAAAGGCGTTCAACAATACCCTGCTAATAAAATTATTCATGGAAATCCATATACATTACAGTTATTGCAGTCGGTGATATTATAAACAGATGCGCATGTAGGAAATGATTCATTTCAGCCATATGGCTGTATAATACATACTTACATGCGCTCTATATATAAATATACAATAGATAAATCTACACACATATATATATATATATATATATATATATATATATATATCTGCATGAGTTATATGTATTTATATAATATCCTTTTTCAATATTTATAAATATAAAAACTTAATAATTTTACACGCTTTTTTTATCACATTATTTATAACTCAAAATGAAATGAAATACATACAAACATACTTAACAAAAAATATTTATAGAGAAAAATGTGGATATATATATATATATATATATATATATATATATATACAAATATATTCTTATTTATATAATAATTGTTATATTTATTCATTCATATATTTATATTTATATATATTATTTATATTGTATACTGCATACATATACAGTGTATATTTAGATATGAATTATGCAAATATTTGTGATTTGACGTTTCCTGCACTAATGTGTATTTGATATACATTCCACTTATCGTACAGACAGAAATTCGCGACATGTAAAATCGTATGGTGAAATTTTGAACTATGTGATATAAAATTGGATCTAATACATAATATATCATATCATATATATATATATATATATATATATATATATATATATATATATGTTATAGCATATATAAATTATATATATACGAGCAATATACAGTACATAAATCTATATAAATATAAGACTTATATATACATGCATATATATATATATATATATATATTTACAGATACGCATTCACCATGAATCACACGCCCTAAACAAAGAACTGGGCGTTTTTTTATTTTCACATATATAAATATAGAACGCTTATATTTATATAAACGGAAGGTGAAAATCAATGCTTAGCAGTAGGATCGAATAATTTAATTGCGAAACGAATTGAGTAAAGTGTATTATTGTTTGGGATTGTTATCATGCAAAATACATATATGGACGCGTGTTTTTTCTGACTGTTACACGAGTGTAGAATAAACAGAGTATAGAATCAACATGAAGAACTGTTTACAAATGAGTATAGTTTTTGATAGAGCGTGTTGAGTTTTCACATTCGTGTTTATATACTGCCAAAGATGCTGGTTAGAGATTACCAGCACGAATAACGCTTTATAGAATATATATGTATACATATGCTATTTATATACTTTCTGGTTGGCATTCAGATGCACTTGCTTTAGCGAATGTTCAAAAGTTTTTCGAAAGTCAATTGAAACATTCACATTGTACATACATAATGATGTATCATAACTTTCAATGAATGAAAATAAAATTGCAACGTTATTTGACATCTTTGTAATAAGATAACGATTAATCAACTTTGAATTGTGTACAGGTTTGTTACAAGAAAATCGTATTAGCCTCTCGCGCCAATATCTCAATTCATAATCAGCCCGACAAAACGCTATTATATATTATGCACAATCGTAAAAAGTATCAAATAAGGTAATCAAACGAAAAAGCTGCATGATTAATGTCTATTGCAGATTGAATCGATACTCCTATATATATAGTATATATATATATATATATATATATAAGTATAAATACTTTTTTATTGCTTGATTTTTGTATTCACCATTTATAAGCGAAATTTGACTACATACTGTATATATTTGCCGCGATGCTAAGCTTTAAACTAATATTGACGAATTCTGCGTCTTAACTCGTGACACGCACGCGTTGTGATGGCAAAGCACACATTTTTTCTTTCACTCCATTTTTACATATATGTATTCTATACATATCATGTATGCGCATGGATGTTCGAGGTATGATAATTCACCAGCTAGGTTCGTCTATTGCTTAATGTATAATGTAAGTTGCTGGTTAATTTAGGTAAATGGAACATAAGAAAAAAAGCTGGTAAAATCTCCCTGTTAAAGTTTTAGCAGTGTTAAACGTTTAAAAAGGGAACTGTTCAAGAAAATCAATACTGTTTAACACCGGCAAAGATGTACACTCGCTTGCACGCATATTATACAACATGACGCTTAATTACGTGTAATCATAAGAAAAAACCCTCTGGAGTAAATCTAATTAGAGAGAACAAAGAAGAAATTGGAAATTAACAAATGCTAAAATGCATTCTTATTTATTGATTTAATTATATAGGACTATATTTCTACGTCTGCATGGAAAATTTCGTTTCTAATATTAACGTAGCTCATGCATTACAAATCGCATTTACAATGCATATCCAAAGCTCATTAATCTATTAATAATCGCTTTTTATACTTATATAAATCCAAATTTACATGCTTTTTTCCAACGTCACGCAAATGCTATATTACATTATATTAACTCCATCCAGACGGTCTGCTCGCTTATTTCTTCAAGAGTTCTGGACAGTTTTATGACTATGTATCAATATATCTAGGCCTTTACCTTTAATTATAAAGGTCTTGAATCGTTTAATTACCCTAATTAAATCATTCCACCTGCTCTACACTTACCAGACATTTATAAAAGTTTTAAAAATTTCGAAATTAACAGTTAATAACTTTCCTACAGAGTGTTGAAAAAGGAGTTTTTTGTACGATTTGTAAAACAAAGAAAATTATCCTTGATTGCCTTTATATGCGTCATAATATTATTGTTCGAATAAGTATATTTAAAAACAAGAACCAATGAATTTGCAAGTCCATTAATTTACTCATTAAAGTGCCGAAAAAGTACATTGAAATCAATACAATTTAAAAAAATTATATCAAACCTTAACGGTCCCATTGCTAAGCTTTTGATTTCCAAATTCTCAAGAATTCGAAGATTCGACTGCATCGCTAGCGCTCAATCCGCCATAAGAAACAAATCCCAAAATGCAGTTTTAGTCGGGTTTTGATTCGAACTCGAAATACATTTATCGGTTAGAGTTGGGATTAATGAACCGTACAACAATTTAGATGCTCTTTTGATGCTGAAAATTTACATGTATATTATATGTATGTATCATATTTATTTGATAAAATCTACGGCGATAGCAAAGACATTGTGAGATATCTATATTTTTGACCCCTATTGAATTCTCTTGGCGTATCATAACTTCAAACTTCAAAAACACAAAAAAGGCTTAGGGTCACGTAATCCCAACTTTAGCCCCTAACTTTTAAAGAATATTAATGGTTGAAATGCAATTTGCTTTGTTTTCGGCTGGAATCTCCAAAACTCAACTACCACAAATAAATGACCTTTTTGCTCATTTAACCGTGTGGGGTCTTTATATACTTCCCCAGAGTAGTATTTTTTTTCTATAAACCAAAAATCACTTTAAAACTAAAATATTAGTGAAAAACCGGTAGTCATTTCAAATTATATTTATACTACAGGTGGCGTTCATAAAAAGGTTTATTGACGATATCCACAACATAAGAACGAGATTTACAACATTAAACAGTCGAATTATCGTCCACTATTTTTAAGTGTTTTATTTCTATCCGTGAAGTAGTAGCAGCAGGAATATGCCTGAAATTGAAATTGAAAGAATAATTTCAGTATCAAGTGAAGATCAAGTAAGATATACATTTTTCAAACATAAAAAAAAATTATGATGTATATTGCACCGAACAGAAATTTCCCGCAAAAAATCTCCTACGAAAAGACGGCTCTAAATGGCAAAATCAGTGCGGGAAAAAGGCAAGCATAATCTTCAAGGTTTGTTCAAGTAGTTCATATGTATGTTATACCATTTATACTGCGAAACTGCAGCTGAAAGAGGAGTCTTTAATCACTTCAATTCACATTGGAAACAATGGTTCTGCCTTCGTAGAAGTATTGGTTGGAAAGTCGTCGTCCACTGAAGATAACAAAGTACAAAAATTTCTATTTACTGATTCCAAATCATTGATAATTTTTATAGGTTATATTAGTTGCATCATCTTTCATGAGTCCTGTAGAGAGCAGATCAATGGATAATTCTCATAGAGTTAGGTTATTTAATACAGATAATCTTTGCAAGACAGTCATTGACGAAAAGTGGGATAAGATTGAAGTTGTTTGTACTCAACCTTTTAATAAAGTTCGATTATTCTATTGGCATTTCTTCAATTTTTTTGTCATGAAATCTAATTCTTTCAGACAACTCCT
Source organism: Dimorphilus gyrociliatus (assembly GCA_904063045.1). Classification (NCBI taxonomy): domain Eukaryota; kingdom Metazoa; phylum Annelida; class Polychaeta; family Dinophilidae; genus Dimorphilus; species Dimorphilus gyrociliatus. Next base: position 521,853 of record CAJFCJ010000018.1, read on the forward strand.
TACGGATTGTCATTTATAAAATTTTTCTCTGAAGAACTTCCTGTCCCTCAGGTAGGTTATATTTTTAATATAATATAAATCTAAGTAAATATTTTTAAAAAATACCAATTAAACACGTTATATTAATCGGTATTTGGTTTATTTCCTCAAGCAAACGACTTTGGGATCTTTTAAATTATTATCAGATGACAATAGACAAAGCAGCTTTCGTCCTGGATCATTGTTTGCTAAGAGAAAGGAAAAACCTCTTTCCCCTCCACTCTCAGCAGCAGCTGAAGCACGTGATATTTCCCGGCATATTGAAGGATGTGACCATCAAACTGTGCCATCTAAGGTACGAATTTGCCATTCTTTCAGTCCCTGTGTATATAAAATTATCGCTTTACAGCAAGAAAGAAATACTATTAAAGAAAAAACTTCGAGAGTCTTCGAACCAAAGCAAAAAACCACACTTGATCAGGGAAACAAAACACACAAGACTTTAGGAAGTAAAAAACATTCCTGATTTGATATATTTTAATATAATACAAAACCTTTATTAGGAAATAGCAATAAAAAAGAAAGATCCTTTGGTCAGCTAATGGAAAAAGTAACATTTGTTCTGAGTGGTTTTCAAAATCCATTTAGAAGTAAAATTAGGCAACAGGCCATTGAGATGGGAGCTACTTATAAAGCAGATTGGTCCGCTAACTGCACACATTTAATGTTATTTATATCCCAAATGGAGTCAAGCAAATAATAATTTTATAATTCACGTTTTAGATGTGCATTTAAAGACACACCAAAGTACAACTCAGTTCTTGGAAAAGGAAAAATTGTGAAGCATCACTGGATAGAAGACTGCTTTAAACAAAAAAAATTATTATCTTCGAAAAAATATCGTCTTGATTCAAGTAAAAGTGACAGTTCAGAGTCGGAAGATGATATACCATATAAAAAGAGAAAGCAACAACCTGGTATAATAAGTAGACCCGAGACATCAAAACAGGCTGATAAAAGAGATTATCCTTCTGGTACAGTGCTTGCTTTTTGATATTTTTCATTCAATGTAAGAAGTTTAGAATTAATTGAAATTTTTTTCAGACTTCTCATCTTCACTTGAAACAGATCAACCGAAGAGAAGAAGGTAGGTTAAAATTAAACGAAAAACACTGCTTTAATTCTGCTGTTCATTAGCCAAACGAAGTTAACACAAAAAAATGATAGTACATCATCTGTCTTAAAAAATTTCTTTGAAGGAACTATATTTTTCATTCATGGAGATTTTCCTGAAACTGAAAGACAGCAAACGGAGAGATATATCATTGCTGCCGGCGGGTACGTTATTTTACAAACTTATTTAAAATTTAGCTTAAGTTTTCTATAGTGAAATTGAAGATCAAATATCAAGAAATACTGAATTTGTAGTCACAATGAATGAATATCGCAGAAACTTTGACGAAACAGCTAAAGGAAACTTAACAAATTTGAAGTTTATTAAACCACAATGGATTTTTGAATGTCATGACTCTGGGAAAAAAGTTGAATATCGAAAATTTGAAGTTAAATGAAATATTTTTATTGGCAATACCAAAAAATTTTGTTCTCTGTACATTCTTTTTACTTCTGATGCTTTCATCAACTATGGCATAAGTGTGGTAGAGAAACGTAAAATAAACAAACAGCACATATGCCAAATGAATATTATATGTACAAATATAATGTAAACCCTTCTTATCAAAACCATCATCGGTTAAAGCATGAAATAGATGGTAACATATTTTTTTGGAAACTCGTATAAAAATGAACTATTAAAATTCTTAATGAAATTACGCGAAACCAAAAAGTATGAACAAGCAGATTAATTTGATCTTTTCTTTGTGGATAAAATTTTAAAGGAAATCTGCCAACAGTTTTGAATAGTTTTTAGTCCTAGTAGAGAAAGACTAAGGTGTACTGCTAAGTCGAAGTGCCAAAATGTATAGTTGTCTATTTGTAGTAGACGTAAAAGAGCCATTCTTTCGGTCAGCAACCAGGTCAATAGTGTAACCAATTAAAAATTCGAAAATACTCTGTATAGGTATGTATTTCCCTAGTATATAGATTGATAACGCGAGTTCATGACTTAAACTTATTTGAAGCTGAAAAATACCTCTTTAGGCTAATGAAAACCAACTATGACGGAGGAAAAGGTAAAGCATGTAATAAGAACCACTTATTAGATCTAACGCACGGTGCAAGTGATTCTTTACATCTACGTCTGTACAAATGACTTACTCAACGAATTCGTTTATGGATATATATCAATATTTTATTCAAAATCACTGATACGTGACCAGACACCATAGAATAAAATTAACAGACTAGATCATAACACTTGAGTTAGGCAACTCGATAAGAGGTAGAATTGAATTCTGTGGATAAAAAAAATTACGAAGAAAGCCTTTAATTTATAAAAAAATTACCATGTATTGTCTTGTGTCTCAGTATTTTTCTCAGCATGTGTCTTCGAATGTTTTGCCAAGTGATCACTTCTCGTAAACTTCTTTTGGCAGACGTTACACTGAAACTTTTTTTCCCCAGTATGAGTCCTTTTGTGTCTTTGTAGCTCGTCAGAACGGGTAAATTTTTTCTGACAATAGGCCCAATCGCATTCAAATGGTCTATCATCATTGTGCCATCGCAAGTGAGCTCGTAAATGGGACGTTTTACCATAGACCTTATTGCATCCTGGCATATGACAGATATGTTCCTTTTTCTTAAGATTTTTATTTTTGCTGTCAGTTCCTTTGCAATTAGGACAAGTGCATGCTATCCTCTTCGGTCTTTTTTGCTCTCCTGTTGATTGAAGAATACTTTCTGCAGGAACAACTGAAACTTTCGTATGATCATTTGGGTCCATCTGGACTTGAGCAATGACAGCAGACGCAGTACCATTTGTGCCATTCACAAGTTGAAAACTATCGTTATTGGCATATTGCAACTGTATAACGTTGTTTGAAATGTTGGATGCAGAAGATTTTGGTAATTGCATAATGGTCGTTGGTGTTGTTGAACCAGTTATGGCATTGTTGGGTTGGATTTCTGTTGGTGCTTTAACCTCATTCTTTGATGTCTCTTCAGTCTTTATCATCTCAGTTTGAGCTTGATTTAAAACTGTAATCTGTTGTTGAGGACTTTGCATACCATTTTGAACAATTATACCTTGCATACTAGGAGCTGCTGTGACAAATTGCTGAACAGCTGGAACTTGCACTGCTTGTTGGGCCATTTGAACAGGTACATGAACAGTTTGAAAAACTGTTTGACCATTGGCATTTGTAACAGGGATTTGTACGACAGCTGAAAGTGTCGTAGGTAGTGTTTGTTGAGGAAAAACAGATCTTTGAACTACCATTTGTCCATTTTGAGCTAACAGAACTTGGTTGGGACTCACAGTATTTTGGATGATTTGAGGTGAATTATTGCGTACCAGCACAGGAATTACCTGATTATTTTGTATGACATACTGCTGAGAAGTGTCTTCAGCTGGAACATTCATAATATTCTGGAAGGGCTAAAATTAAATGTATTAAAAATTATTTCATTTTACAAATTTTAAACAATAGCATAGAAAGCGCGAGGCAAGCTTTTTTAAATTAATTATAATTTTTTCGTTAGAATGTAATAGCAAGTGTTTAGACAAAGCTGAGATAAGAAATGTTATATCTCTCTTAAGAGCACAACTTGCCTTGCTGTTCCTCGAAATATTGTTGTTATCGTTTACCTGAAGCATATTTACTACAGGTTGTTGGGGCTGGTTAATAACTTGAATTCCGTTAAGTTGCTGCACCTGCTGTCCAGTTTGTAAAACGGTCTGGAATAGCAACTGTGCTATAATAACGTATTAAAATCAAATAAGATGAGGCACCTGGTTTATAGCTTGTGGAGGAAGTGTTTGCTGAATTTTTCCTGAAGAGTCGAATGCTACAGCCATCAAATTTCCTTGAGCCGTTTGTATATAGCCGTACTGCTGCTGTTGTCCATCTTCACTATTTCCGTTGCCACCTATTTTGCTGCATGTTGCAGCCAACATTGCCAGAGGCGATGGCTGTGCTGTATCCTGAAAAATAAAGGTGATTTACGCAAATTCTCTTTCCAGTTTCAACCAAGTTTCTGTTACGTAATTTAAATTATGCCATGTCCTTGACCGTGGGCACGTCCGGGAGGAGATAGGGCGGGGTTACATCGATATGGGAGGCGATTCTTCAAAATGGCGGCGTTTTTGAAAATAAAACCAAATCAGCTTACCTGTGCGCTTCCTGTTGGAGCTATATATCCGTCGTTCTCCTTTTGAGTTTCGTTCGAACTCATTTCATATTCGATAAATTACATAAAATAAAAAATTTACCACAGAACAGGGAGTTCTGCTATATCTTGTACAAAATGGCGGCTCCGCCTAATTCAGTATTATTGTATTATTACGCTTTTGCAAAAGCCTATTTAGTAGTCATAAAAGGAGCTAAAGTTCTCAGAACTTACGTAACTTATATAATGATATTAATTTAAGTAAATAATTTTTCGAATATCTACAAGATTATTCATATATGTCAATGCAGCAAATTTTTTTAAAAAATAGTCCCACCCTCAAAGCTTATGATTGGCACATTGTGTGGCTAGTCTTTTCTTTAGAATAGTTAAAAAAAGGGAAGTTATTGCTTATCATTCTGAAATATAATAATGCATTCTTTGAAGGCATAATTTTTACAATAATATAGGCATTTCTCTAATTTTGAATGCCTTTTCAAAGATACTTTTACAAACGTGGGCGGGCGCTATCCAAAACAGAAATAGCCCTGCCCCAAGGCGGGTCACATAAAACTCATCATGCTAATTTTTTTGAATTGATGTTTTGCAACATACAAGATCACAAAAATTAAATACAACTTTTATAATATTGATTTTAAATTCAGAATATTATTGTTTTCCTATCTGAAATGTTATATTTAGGGGTACAGAGGGCGCCACTTTTTGCTTTGTTCAATAGTTTCATGATAAGTTGACAAAGTTATGCTTTTAGAGTTCATTTTCATCAATCTATCATATTAGCTTCATTTCATTATATTGCATAGGAAAAAAGACAATAAAACAAACTGATTATATTGTAATGTCTCAATAATTTTGGCTTGTTTAGAATGGCTGAAAATATTTCAGATTATATAAACAATCTCATCGAGATATTCTTAAATTCTGCCACACATTCTTCAACCTTGTGCAAATGAATTTAAAAAGATTTTTGTTAAAATACAGATTTTAGTTTAGAGTTGATATTTTGACAAAAACGTGCAAAAATCTATAAGATATTATATATTGTTTAAAAGAGTAGTTTAAACATATAAATTGTAATATTCATTTCTTTATTTATAAAATAAATACTATACAAAGTATATTTCATAGTAGAATTCAATCACGAGATACATTTTCAAGACGAAACTCTACTCCATAATAATCAAGCACAATTAAGTTGGGCATAAATAAGAGAATCCTCTCGATTACTTTGTCATCTATTCCACTGCAGCAGGCTAAATCTAAAAAGCAAAGATTCTTCATTTTCAGAGGAATATTTACTAAACATGCACCCGAAGGCTGATCAACCCCAGTCAGTTCTAGCTTCTCTAAACTAGCAGATTTGTCTACAATCTTGCTTAAGCCTTCTTCGGTGATATTCCAGCACCACTTTAGAATTAGTCGTTTTAACGTGGAATTATTTGTTTCAACTAGATGGCAAATAGTTTTATCCGTCACATAGACACATTCCGACAGATCTAACTCGACAAGTTGTTTTACAACAAGAGAATTTAAAAATTTGTTAAGGCCAATCTCCGTAAAGTTTCTTCCTTTCCTTAAAGAAAGGTTTCTTAATGAAGCAGTATCAGATATATATATTAATAAATTGTCTGTAACATTTTCGCAAAAAGATATATGTAACTGTTGCAGCATTTTTATCATAGGAAGTCTTTGAAATGGTTCATCAGTAACCTCGGATCCATCTATGGATAGATACTGAAGCGATTTTCCATGCCTGTTCACGTAAAATTTTGTGTATGTTCCTTAAGATTTTTTAGAAAATTCCGCTTATTTTATACTAATATTTATATCTACCAATATATTACATATAATTTATAATTCATAAAAAAGATTTATAGATTTCTTACGTATGGAAAACATCTTCTATAAAATTATTCTGTAGCCATGGTATCCCATTTACATCTAGCGATTGAAGGTCTTTTAATTTTCGGCACATATTAATCATACTCTCCTCAGTTACCCATTCACAACCCCTCATGTTTAAAGATTTTAAATATGACAAACTTCCAATATGCTGACAGGTTGATACACAAACTTCTTTACAGCCTTCAATATTCATCTGCCTATATGAACATTATGAAATTTGATAAATAAAAAACTCTTTGTTGATACCTTCTAGGAGAAACGTACCTAAGTTTTGGCCATGCTTTCACAATACTCTGCATGATACTTGATTGAAGTTGTTCACAAAACGTTAACGAGATATTTGTAATACATGAGCAGTTCTTTATAAAACCTAAAATTTGTCCTGCATTAGATAGTTCTAAACATTTAACATTTTGGAATTTTTTTGAAAGCTTCAAGGCAGTTTCGTCTGAAATTCTTGGAGACAAGCTCACACACTCCCATAAAGACCCATCAAAACAGAGACTGTTAAATCGCCAATTAACAAGAGACATATTGCACAAATCTTTCTTTTTCAAGTAGGATAGGAGATAGAGGAGAATTTCCTCTGGTAAACTGTCCAAATATTTTTTTTCGTGCATTGCTCGATATTAAGAATCACAACGAAAGTAGGAAAATAGTAGCATTAAAAATGGAATGTCGATTAGGCAAGCCTTGATAAGTAGGATATTTGATCTTACAATTTTTCGGGAGAAGAATAGTTGAAAATCAAATTAATTTATCCTATTGTAACCTAATACATCTGTTAAAGACGTCTTCTACATTTTGTGTAGATGGCAGTATAGAGCTGAATTTTCAATGAGGGAAATATGTTTCTCCTGAGATTTTATAGATTTTTGTTCATTATATATGATGCATTATCTGAGATTACTTTGTTTTTATTTCTTTTATTACCGATATTTTATACATTGCAATTATTTGAACATTCAACTATGATTATATGGAATTAAAGTATTCGCATTACGAAGCACAGGTTTTTAAGTGAATGCTTTGACGTTTTTAGACACATTGCACATGAAATTAAGTTTGAATAATACTCATTCCTAGTTATGCATATATGTACATAGGAATCATATTCGAAGTTATAAATGTAGTCAATAACAAAAACTTTCAGCATAACTAATCAACAATAAAGCGACAAGTTCATACAATTAAATATCATGATTAATAAAAAAGATAATAGTCCGTACCAATTTGCTTGTATTCGTAAAATGTTATCAATACGTAGTGATGGCATTCATATGGAACTTTTTTATATGCAGGATGCTACGAATATTATTGAGTTTCAGAGAAAAAGTACACAGAGCGTCAGTTGTCACTATATAAAAAAACCCTATAATATTTCGGTTAGCATCTCAAAAATAATTAATAGTCTCATTCTTCATTTACAGCATCCGCCACCAGAACTAGGATCTGTCCTTTCCAAGCTGACACCCGAAGAACCATTTCCACCCGATCCACCATCATTTTTCGGCAATTTTTTCGCTAACATAAATTTTATTATTAGTGGTGTTTATACTATTTTTTAAACTACTACCTATTGCTAAAAATATGTCGTTTACATTCATCGCAGTTTTTGCAGAAGTTTCCATAAAAAGGAGGCTATTTTCTTCGGCGTATGCTTGAGCTTCCTATTGAGAATATTTATATCAGTAAAAATTAAATTCAATATATTCTTATCCATTTTAAAATTACTTACCTCACATTCGACCATGCGTTTGTTAGATAAGTCACATTTATTGCCAGCTAGAGCAATAACAATATTTGGACTGGCTTGCCTCTGTAATTCTTTCACCCACGTTTTAGCCCTGCTAAACGTGTCCTGATTCGTTATGTCGTAGACAACAATAGCTGCTTGAGCCCCACGATAATACATTGGTGCTAAACTATGATATCGTTCTTGACCCGCAGTATCCCATATTTCGAATTTGACGGTAGTGTCATCCAAGCAAACGGTCTGGGTGAGGAATGCCGCTGAAAAAAGCTCGTTGCTTCAATGTATTAAAGAGCATGAAATGGCTTACCTCCAATCGTGCTTTCCTGGAACTCATGGAACTGTCCTTTGACGAACCTCAATACTAAACTTGATTTTCCGACAGCTGATTCTCCCAACAAGACCAGTTTGAATTGACAGATTTTGTTTTGCCCATTAGCTGGCCTGCTTGCCGTTCTATTTGCCATTATTTTGAATCTGAATTGAGTAGAAAATATATATTATTTCGTTTCAATATATCAATAATGAATCAGCAGAGATTAACAATATTTTAACCTAGACCTTGAAATATATCGTATCGTTTTATATCGATATCGATGCTATTTTTATGATGGATCGACATATTTTTTAGTACATCTTTCTAACAAACTGTCTATTCTTTCAGAAACATTAATCAATCGTAATTTAGAGCCCAAGTCATATGTTCACAGTCGCCACACTAACATTAATAAACGCCACAAAGATATTTTTATTTTAAGCACACACAATATCGCCCTTATGTGAGATGACATAGCCTACTTGTTTTATTTAAATATACCCCTCATAGAATAAATCTATTCTCTAGGAAGTTTATCAATTTGCAGTATTTTTTTTTATAAAGGCTGTGCAAAATTTTTCTTTCATATAGATTAAGGTTTACAATTATAGTCAAACTATGATATTACTTTAGATATACTGCCAAAGATAATATTTTAATTAACTTCTGCACAATGATTGTACTAAATTTCTGCTCTACAATACAATCAACAACTTTCACGAATCATAATGCTTTTACGAGAAATTCCTGTCTGAAACACACACTATACTGAAGCCATGTTGAATAGATTTCTGAATAAAAACAAACGTAGTGGCGAAATCAAATTCCACAAAATACATTAGTCTGTATGTGTTCTACTTAAACTTACCCACTTCGTGAAATTTTATAGAGAGTTATCAATGTTAATTTTCAGTTAAACACTGGTCTCATGCTACTATCTTGCTATAATCCAAATTTTCACACAACACCCCTTCAATTATTACACGGACTACTTTGTTTTTGTCATCCTTTATTATTACGCCTATACAAAGCATAAAGTTCCCTCTAAACTTATTTGTTTAAAATGATTATTGAGATTTTTCATGTACAGAGCCTTCTTTAAAATTAACTAACGAAAAATGACATTGATTTACTTACCTTGTGCTTCTCAGCAATCAGTTTACTGTAATGAGTAATATATGTCACGTGAAAATTGCGTCAACAGAAAGTAGAAAATTGTCGTAAAATTTTTAAATTAATTTTTTATATTGGTTTACAACGATTCTAAAAAAATGAAAACTACTAATAAAATGCAAAAATTCTTATCGGAAGTATAACTGAACTGCGCTGCCAAGGTTACGTGACTGCAACATCCGGTTTTCTTGTTCTTGAAATACAAAAAAAAAATTATCATCTCTTTCAAAATGACAACAGTGGAGAGGTTGCCTAATGAAGAAAATTTTAAGCTACCTGACATCAAAGGAATATATGAAGGGAAATTTACGGATAGAAATCCTGATATAAGAACTGTAAGCTTTGTTAATAGAGAGCAACTACTATTTTAATTTTAAATATTTAGGCAGGAAAGCTAACCGCAACAGGAGAAACAGCGAAACAATGTATGAAAGGAGAGGAACCTAAGGTATTCAGATTTTTTCTGTAGTTTATGTTTATTGATTTCTGAATCAAACAGTCGAGCACTCCTGACATAGTTATGAGATTCCGAAATTATGTTAAACCAGATTATGGCAAAAAAACCGTTCATTATGGTCAAGCATATGATCCCCACCTTCAATGGGCAAAAGATATGGTTCATGGAGCTGTTAGTAAACCTTCACATATAGCTGGAGACCTTTTGAATCCTTTGCCTCAAAGTAGATTTCGCCAGGCAAAAGTAAGTTTAAAGTGCTTGTAAATGTATGAGAAAATTGACCAAAAATCCAATAAACAGTTAGAGAAAAAAGAAGATATTTATGAATCCCATCAGAGAAAACCTTTAGGAACTTTCCCCAATCCAGAGAAAAATTTTCCTGAAGGAATGGATTACGAAGGCAAAATATATGGTATAAAAAGCGAAAAGGGCCATAGAGCAAAGGAATCGCTAAATCCTTCAAAAAATTATGATGAAGTAGAAAAAGAATATGATGATAAACGAGATTTATATAGATTTTCTCATAAATCTTATAATGTAAATATAACTAACTATAGCACTTGAAAACCTAATTTTTAATTCTACAATATCTAGGCTGGTGAACAAAAGCACCGTAGCTACATAGCTCCTCCGTATAATCGATGTCAAAAGTATGGCAAACCCACTCCACATGATAATGCAGGCAAATTAACAGCGAAATCGTTAAAATGGATTGATCAGTGTTGTGGAAAGGAAGCAACTCCGGTTGTTCAAAAAAGGGTTGATAGTTTCCGGGAGAGAACGCAACCACAACTGGGAAAACCTCTTGATCCGTAAATATTAAAGTATTAATATATACTACTTCATTTTAACTTTTCTAAAATAGAATCAAAGATACAATGCACGTTCCGGATGATCATACTTTTGGAGTATTATTACAACCAGATGAATATGGAGTTGGAGATCTCCTTCATGGTCGCGCACCTAAACATTATTTACGTGGTCAGGAAAAGGAGAGAGGCTTAATTGCTGCCATAAGATCAAACTTAAAGAAAGCAAATTATCAAAATTTTAATAATCTCGTACAGGCCTTTTGTCTCTATGATCCGGTAACGCTATAAATTTTTAAACAAATTTGATAATGAATAAGATATCTTCAGGATGAAAAAGGCTATATAACAGCTACTGACCTTAAGAACGTTTGTGAACAATTTCAGCTACCTATTGAACTGGAGCTATTGGTTCAATTGTTTGATTATTGTGATGTAGACAGAGATGGACGTATAAACTATATTGAATTTTCTAATTTTTTAAATTGGAAAGACAAACTACCAACTGGCTTACCAGGTTTTTACTATTTAGCAAAGATTTGTAGATAATAGTTTATTCTTTTATATCAGATCGAATAAGCTCAGCAGACCATTTCCACAAGAGGCTTCAAAAACAAATTGATAAAGCAATTGTTGACCAAAAAACTTCTTCTCAAATGATTAACTCTGTAGTTGGAGGTGTTTCCACAAAGTCATTTCGAAGTTATGGAGTACCGTCAATCCGAAATGACCTACCAGCGCCAAAAATAAAAAAGTGTGATGATAGGTTTGAAGTTCTTAGTTCATTTTTTGATTGACTTTTAACAATTATTATTCTTACATCAAGAACGAACTATGGTGATGAGAGTGATGCCTTTGGTCTGTTGCAGCCATCCATATTTTCGAGATATGGTGTTTATGAGAGAGATATGTTGTCCCATAAAAGTCGAGATGAGGTAGGGAGTAAATGATTATTGTAAAAGTCTCACAGTAGTCTTTCAGATAAAAGAAATTTTTTCGAATGCGGGATTGAAAATTTCTGAGGAGGATTTTGAAAATTTATATGAGCAGGCTGCATCCAAGCGCTCTGACGGATGTGTTAGTGTTGAAGAGTTTCGAACAATGCTAAATTCATTTCTGGTAAGGAAACAGTCGCAATTCATATAGGCTTGGATTTAAATTAATTTTTATTAATTAGAATACGCGTATTGATACTGAAAGAGAAGCCGAAAAATTATCATGCTAAATAAAACAAAATGGCATTATTTAATTTAAATGGAAGGCTGACAATTAATGATTGTATCAGTAATTTAATCTCATTAACAGTTTTTCAAAAGAACTATACATGAATTTGTATTAATAAACAATATTTTGACCAAGAAACTTAAATAAATAAAATTGTAAATTTTGGCTTAAGCAATGAAAATTGAAGTTTCTGTAAACAACTTTAAAGTCCAGAAGCTGGTAAAAGAAAAATCATAACAGTAACATTATGTCGGGTTCCAGCTAAAATAGCAGCTTGAGTTAACTTTTCTGCCATGGCGTTGGCGAAACCTCTTTGAACTCTCTGCCTATTTTCTTCTACTGTTTGGCTTGATTCAGACCATGTATCCTCTCCGAGCATTATTGTAGCATGACTTTCGTCTGATTCTGAAGAAGAATCCGATAAAGTTGATCTTGTGAAATTACTGAAAACATCAGAACTATTTTCTGATTTATTATCATCCTCTATAGATTGTTTAGATAAAGGCTTGTTAAGATCATAACTGATTCGTGATTGAACAGCGCTTAATATAACGCTATTCTGTTCAACCAAGGCTCGTACACTTGATGTGCAATGTATAGTTGGAGGTAGGCGATTACTTGGCAAAATTTGGAGGAGTAGAGTTGCAACTTCATCGGGAGTAAATACATCCCATACTCCCTTAGATGCAATAACAACAAATTGAGAAAAGTTATCCAACTTGACCGTTATTGTTGAAGGTTTCCTAATCACAAATTTTCTCAAATCAGGATCGCCATGATTTCCAAGTCCTCTCGTTGTAGGTAAAACCCCATTGACGCACTTCTGATCCTTACTGGAGCTTAATTTTCCTCCTTGTTTAGTAACCCGGGCGACTTCAGCGGGATTTTTAGTGGAATGCTTTTTCGTTAACATGTAAGGTCTATTTGCTCTTACCAACATTGCTTCAGAATCTCCTTTAATATAGAAAGGAAACTTTTAGATATTTTTAATGAACTTGTTTAGAACAAAATAATATTTAAAATCTTGATAAAAATACAAAAATATATATTACCACAGTTTGCAATGTGCATGTATCCAATTTGCTCAACTCTATTAATATCTGACGAAGAACTTTCATTCACTGGTCGTGGTCTATCTAAGCTATCCACCAAAATAGTCACTGTTGAACAACCACTCCACCTAACCTTTGAATTTTCTTCTTTCCCTAATGAAAGCAATAAGTCAGTTTGGAAGTGGGCTTTTTTAAAACAATCTGATATTCTTGAATTGTACATATCATCTTTATTATCATTTAAAGACTTGTTAGTAAGATTCTGTGCTCTTTCATTAATATCCTCAAGCTGCAATTTTTTTGTAGAAGATTCAATGATTTGTTGAACGATATCCTGGCTAATTTCATGCAATTTTGCTTTCTCTGAATAGGAAGATATTGGTCTACAATGTGATTTATGGTCTTCCATATGATCTTTTTTGATGTATGCAGAAGATGCTTTGTTAATAGTACAAGTACAACGTATAGACGAATCAAATTTAATCATTTCATGCAGTAAAAAGTGATGTAATTCTGTAGCAGCAACGTGAGCTGCTCTATGTCCTCCGTATCCGTCGAAAACAGCAAAATATGCTTTTCTAGGGTCATTACCAAAAGAATCCTGAAAAACTTTAGTATCTTCCATTTGTTCTTTCCAACGCTCGTTCTTATGACAGCACCAAGACACTGCTAGAATGTTTAAATTCGAACAATTTAATGAATTCGCTTTAACATTTACGTCAACATCGTCTCGAACTTGGCGGAAAGGTTCATATGTTTGATCCATGTGAGATCGAACAAGCTCATAAGCTTTATCTATTTGACGTATAAGTTTTTGATCAATTAAATCATTTCCATTCGATATTTTTTTAAGAAGTAGCAATCTTCTATCCATAAGAGAGTCGACGCTTTCTGGCATCATTCCTCTAGGAATAAGGTGTAAAACTAAATCTATATGCATTATATGTGTAATTGCAGCATATTACAACTAAAAGTACCAACTGTTTGTATTTTAAAGTGACCAGAGCTTCATGATACTTCTTATGTTCATGTAAAGCCCGTACATCGATGTGCTGAGAGCACTCTTTACACTGTTAAAGCTATAATGTAATACTTTTCTATATTTTACTTGATTATGTACCTGTAACGTTATATAGGGCTTGAAATCAACTGTCGTGGTTTCCGACGCCTCGCTCTCTGAAAATAATAATATAAGAAAACTAAGTATAATATATCCCGCCTCTACAGGTAACGATGGGAAGAATAAACCTTTCTTCCGTTCATAATCTCTTTTTCTAGAACAACACATGGAATCATAGTCCGGTGGATTCCAATCTGCAAACTCTTTTTGATCACCGTAAGAAATTGAACTATCGCTAGCCATGAGAACAATGAAGTGCGAAAGGTAAATCTCGCATACCGAAAAGTAAATATACGATATTCAATAATAGTCAATAAATATTCATCCAATAGATATGATCGAATTTTACACTTATTAATGATCTTATATCCACTAATTTCAGTATATTTGTTTTACATTACGAAAAATTGATATTTTTTTATAAATAAGATGTCCCGCTGCAATGTCCTTACCTGACCCAATTCTGAAGTACATATCTTCAGACAGTTCATCAGAACTTCCACTCCAAGACGAGTCTTCATTGTCAGATCTCTTGGATTCCTCTGTTGAAAAATTCTTTTAATTGCTAGCAAACATTAAAACAAAGATGCACAAAAAGGAAATACATATACACATGCAAATCTCTTTTCTTTAGATAATTCGAATCTGATAATTAATTTACTCTATTTGCTTAACGTAATTTTTTAAATTGTTGTTAGTCAACGAAATACTAATTGTTATTTATATAAATATGAATATGATTAAAGAGATATTGTTAAATATTATGGCAAGTAAAGAAGTCTCGAGTTATTTTTTCTATACCCTACCCCAGTTAGACATTATCTAGGAACTGAGCATAGAAGATAGGAGCTGAGCTTTATAAAACTGACAATGTTGTTGCTAGAGATACAATGAGCAAAATATTCTTCAAAATCTCATTTATCTCAGAGCTAAGCAAAAAGTCTTTAAAACCAAAGTTAAGGCTCTATAAATGTCTATTTTCAGTGAGTCCAATAATAATATTCTAATACAAATTATGGAATAGTTTAACTAATATTATGCTATTTTATAATAATAAACTCGTATTCTAGAAACTGGTATAAATGAAGCGGAAAAATTACAACTTTTTGAATCCTCCGATTCTTTAAAATCTTAAAACTTATTAATGTTAAAGTACTTTTTTAAAAATTACTGCAAATAATTTAGGGACAATTAAATATCAACTTGACTATATAAATTTAATTTAAATCTGCGAGAAAGTAAAACAGACCGACGACAAAAATAAAAATATCGAGCAATAATTCAACACATGTATATATTCAATAATTTTCCTGCAGATTTAGTCAAATATTTATTGAAGAAATTATCCAGATTTTGTCCAGATACGACAAAGCTTTATAAATGGAAATTTTAGTTTATAACATTTTAAATCTGACAGATTAATATCCTATTAAATTGTTTGCAAACCAGCACCATCTACCGGTTTGATTATAGTCAGAAATGTAACCAAATCAGCTATTTCAAAATGGCTTCGCGCGATTAGAGGGGCGACGCCATTATACTAATCTGGCTTTATATTTACTGTGTATGCACTATGTACTTCTGAGCTCGTAGGCCTAAATATTATAAAATTCATTATATATTCAACGTAACAAAATAATAAACACAACAGGTTTTTAATCTTGCATTTCTGTTTGCAAGTCCTCTAAGAGAGATTCATTTCCACGTTCTGTATCGAGAACAGAATCACTGCCGCACCTTCGAACTCGAGGTTCCTGGTCTTGGGATTCTTTATGCTCAAACTTCATTTTTGCATGCAATAGGGAGTTTTCATCATTGAGGCGAAGGTTTTCACGACGTAATGTTTCTATTTCCTTACGCAATTTTCCTGTCTTATCGAATTTGGACTCCAAACTCAAACACTCTCTTACCAACTCCTCTTTTGTCAACGAGTACAAGCGCTCGACTTGATACGAACGATATTCTTGTGAAAACTCTTTTGTTAAAAAGTCAGGATTAACACGGATATCTTCCTCGAGAGATGTATCTTCTTCGTCCGAAGATTTGTCGAAGTCGGGCGTAGTCGCCCCGTGTTGGTCAATCAAAAACTGAGTCGTATTTGACGGTGCTGTTGCTTGAAATCCATTATCTTTCTTTTCGACAGAGTTTTCAGTATTTTTCAAGTAAGGGCGCCACTTTTTCGAATGATGAGCGCCGCCTTTCTGCTTCCTACGAATCTTCTTTTTTTTTCCGTCAAGACTGTCGCCAGATGGCGTGCGAGCCCGGAATAGCGCGTTGTCTTCTATTTCCATATTTTCCAACGCTATGTTAAACTGTGATGAATTTTGCAACTCAAGTTTTCAATCCAAACGCTAATAGATAGCGCAATAAGACAATAGATTTGAAGTTAAAGTTCGTTTTGCAAACAATTTTTGTCAGTTCACACATTTGAGCTGCTTGCAATAACTATTCACTTCGAACTAAACCGCTTGTTTATATACATATTTACGACCGGTGAACAGCTAATATAATGTAAATCTCCGCCGAAAATAGCACCTCACATAATCCATTTCCTATGGATTCCCCATAAAATTGTCTCAATCGAATCCTCTCATTAGATATTTATAGTTACAAGACATGGAAAAATTATACAAAATAGTGATAAATTATTAAAAGACGTATAAAAATTCTCTGATAGATTTCGTGGCGTATTAATTCTGAACTTTATAGGGAGCTTTTATTTTCGTAAATACCAGTTAAATTTTGTTTTTGAAATAGCAGATTAATTTTTTCATCAAATGTTTTTAAGTTTACCATTATATCAATTTGATTTATTTATAATTAACATATTACCTTGACACTACAACTCGAACCCGCCAAACTCTTACGTACAGAACTTTCTCCAACGCTTTGGAAGTCAGCTTTCACGCGACTTAGAAATTCTAGCAGATATAACTATTAAAACAAAAATGTTTTACAATGCTACTTTTAAAACCTAAAATATAAGGATGTTTACAGCAAATATGTATCATATTTTGAACAACATTAGTATGAGTACTTATGAAAATCTTTCGATGAATCGTTTGTTTTAACTAGCGACATCTAGTGCCGTTACAAATTATTTCATTAACAGATATGTACAAAACATTGTAGTCCCTGTTTTAAATAAAATACCAAAGTTTTATATATCTGGGCGGGACAAAAACCCTTTAGTTAACGAGAAATGATTGAATTATAAGAACAATTAAATAAAGGATGAAAATTTTTAATAAAGTACCTTTATTGTTTGCTACTTAAGAGAATATACACATTATAGTGAAATAAAAATTTTAAAAATATTATAGTATCATCAAAATTTATTTATATAATATCAGTGTTAGCTCGTAAGGCTTATGCACAAAATTTTCCAGTTGTTTGTGATAATAGATATCGAACAACCTTAATTATGCCATCTATTTTATTTTAGAGCAAGTAAACTTAGTTAAAGATATTTTAAAGCTGCAAGTCTTGAGCGGGTAACTAAAGTTAAACGTCGTCCTAGGACAATGTTACCATGGAAACAGTCTACGAAGTGAAGTCTATCGTTTGTCCTCCATTTCAGAAAATAATTTCAACTTGCAAACATTGGAGAGATGGCTGATCAAATTTTAAGAAGCGTTGCCAGATATTCTTCTGCTGATAGAATTAAGGTATTGTAATTTGATTTTAGAAGTTTTCTCCATAGTTTTTAACTATTTAAATAAAGGTATTTTATTCAGCATTTTAAAAATTTTCCATATCTAAAATAGGGAATAATACGAATCCAGTTTTAATTTTATAATATATATTATTTATGGTTCGAAAACATTTTGCACAGTTTAAGGTTCTCAGTTCTAATAAATATTTCGTAATAAAGTTGATTTAGGTTACTGCAGGGCTAATTTCACGAGCAGCGTCTCATTAATTCTACCCGTCCGATTATTGATCAAATCGGCTAAGGCGATAGTGCATTTGCAGTGCAGGCTATGCACAGGTACAGAGACGATCTTCCGATGTTCCGACTCTTCTGCACACAAATTAAAAATTTCGTGTTTTGTTAACATGTCTCGAAGGACTGATTCGACTGTGTGCTCTTTAGTAAAGACAATAATACCAGCAGAATTCAGGGTGAGTTGAAGGAAATTAAATTAATCAGATGGAAGAGTTTATGTTTATCTTTCTATCTTTTGATTTAGAAAAATTATTCCATTCATGTTTTGATGATAATGTAGAAAGAGCTATTTTTCATTTAGACACGACACATTTATTATAATTATATGCAAGGGTCTAAAGAGCATAAATTCTTTAGTTCTTAGAAAAAATCCATTTGAGCTTATCAAAAAATATTTTAAAGACAAATGTACTATTATGCTTAAAATTTACAATCTTTTTTTCACATTTTAAGGCATCAATGAAAAATATTTTCTAAGGCTGACTTGGAATGTATGTAGTCAGCCTCTGATTTATTGATTCCCCAAACTTGCATTTGCTATCGTATTATTTGTGCATTGATATTTATTCATCATTATTACTAGTAATAAAATGATATCTTATATTCCATGTGTGACAATTGTCAACATTTTTCTCATAAATGGTGCATAATACAACTAGAAATACACGTAATATTTTATAGGTTAGAGCATTTTATATATTAAGAGTATAATTGACAACAGCAGAGTTTTTTTTTAACACTTATTGATATTATCAAACCAACCCTTCATTTTTATTCTCATGTGAAAAAAATTCTAGGTGTTCTATTATAAATTTTCTTAGACAATGGAAAACTACAGTGATATGAAGTTGGATGATAATTTTATTGGAGGAAAACAGCTGGGAGCTCCGGTAAGCCCGGCATGGAGTATTTTTAGATAGAAACACAATTATTAGAATGTTTAAACCCAGTAAACTGCAAAGTTCGATAAAAGTATGAAGTGAGGTGGTCATTTAGATGTGGAAATTTTAAATTATTTAGTAGTGTCTTGGTTGAAATGAAAGTTTTATTTTAAATTTCTTAGCGTTGTCAGCTTATTGACATGCACACTTGTCTGTTGGTTCATATTCGACGCAGTGCGGCGCATAAGAAATATTTGTTTATTTTACTTACCTACTAAATAATAATTCTCTCATATAATAACTTTCAAAATTTATAGAAAACAGTTTTGATTCACGTAACGTTCCTAAAACTTGGAGAAATCAACACATTAAAGGAACAATTCGAAGCTGATGTATTAATTCGTACAAAGTGGAGGGAACCTTCCCTTGATCGACGTGAAGCAACAGTAAAAGTCTGAATAATAAATATTAGAGATTAACTTTACTAACCAAATTCTGTTTAGCATACAACGAATGAAATCGAATTCTCGGGATTCTGGTCCCCGCGAATATTCGTTGACAACTGCATAGGTGATTTCAAAGAGACATCCTCTAAAGCTTTGGAATATAATGAAAATGGCGAAGCTTATCTAGTAGAGAGGAAAAGAGTTAAAGGATGGTTTATAGAAACCCTAGAGTTATGGGATTTTCCTTTTGATGTTCAGGTAGTAAACATAATATTTTGGATTTATTTGAGAATACATCTATGTATACAGGATCTTTCAGTAACTATAATGTCGGATACTCCATCTACTGAGGTGGATTTGGTTGAAGATCCTGAAGAAATTCATCGAATTTATAAACAATCATTCGTTGATGAACAAGAATGGTTACTTTATAAATGTATAGAATCAGAGAAGAAAGAGTTACTTAAAGATAGAGCTGATCCAACTGTGAGAAGGTCTGCTTTGACAGTTAAAT
Organism: Dimorphilus gyrociliatus; assembly: GCA_904063045.1. Classification (NCBI taxonomy): domain Eukaryota; kingdom Metazoa; phylum Annelida; class Polychaeta; family Dinophilidae; genus Dimorphilus; species Dimorphilus gyrociliatus. Next base: position 541,739 of record CAJFCJ010000018.1, read on the forward strand.
GCAGAGCAGCAAGAAGACCAGCATATTTTCTCTACAACATGTTTTTGGTTACCGTAAGTTGCAAAGATAAAAATTAATTTATATCTGCATTAAGCTATCTCTAGCTATATTATTGTATTAATTAAATCTATAAGACGAAACAAGATAAACATGAGTTAAGTATTGCTATCTTTTTGTAACAGTTTCTCATTGCCGTACTTGCTTTCGTAACTTTTGCCGTTGAACCAAATCTGGTTCAGAACCGCTTACAATTAAGCTTTACTCTGGTTTTGACTGCTGTTGCATTCAAGTTCGTCTTAAATCAAAGCTTGCCGAAGATTTCGTATCTGACTTATCTTGATAAATATATTCTTGCAACACTGATTGTCTTAGCTATAGTTTGTTTTTGGCATGGTGGACAGACTCTCATTTCTGATCGCCAGAGCGCTAAATTTAAAGATCAGATTGCTCTCATCATATTTGCCGGAATATACTTGGTTTACAATGCCCAGTTCTTAGTTGGAATTATTCTAGGGGTTAGATAAAATAAAAATGAATCAAATTTAGTCTTTTTGATATTTGCAGCCTTGCAAGAAGAGAAGAGAAATGAAAAAGAAAGAAGAAGAATACATTGTAAGTATAGTATCACTTTTCATAATATGTTATGCCTTTCAATGTAGCTAATTATAAATCAATAGATACTTGTTTAGTAGATGTCAAACTCTTATTTTTCTTTTGCTCCTTTTCATAAATCGTATGAGCAGAATGTTGTAGAGCGCCAATCACTTAATCTTAGAGAAAAACGAAGATCATCGTCGGATAAAATTAGAATTCGAAATGAGATATCCATCAACTATTAACTACTTGCATGGCTTTATTAATATAGAGATATTTTAGGTATGAGCTTTAGATCATGAAGTTTTCATCTCCGTTTAGAATTATTGCTACTTTTCAACTGATATTCAGTTGTCCTGTTAATCATTTGAATTTCTATTTAGAATACTGTCAAGAAACAAAGTATTACGAGGAAAATGTTGATGTTGCGCAGAAAAAAGCATAGTGCTAATAAGAAAAACTTAACTCTAAAGAATGAACATCTCTCATCTCCCCTGAATCCTGCTAATCCAGCCAGCGTTTGAACATGTTGATACTCAATTCCCTAATTTTTTTGATGTTGTTTGAATATCCGCCTTTCTAAATTATCAAACTGGCGATTTCTTGCCTGATTGTACACCATCAAAACTTGATTTAACAAAATATTTTGCTTTGAACTGCTGTCGTGACTTTAATTATTGTTTTCAGTTTTGTATGATACACTACATGAATGTATTAGTGATTAAGTTTAATGCTCTTCTCATAATTATAGAATAAAGACAAATAATAAACTGTCAATCTTGTTCAACTGTCACACTGTAGAAATAGCGATTGATCACTATTAACTGGTGATGTATTTCTAAATAATTTGGAAACTGTACTAAGCAGAAATGTTCATTTTAAGGTATATTAAGTTCTTCGGGAAAGGTCAGAGAATCAATTTTGATTATAGGTTTAAGCCAAGTATTAAAATTATAAATAATACATTTATATTAATATATTCGTTCATTTCCATGACAAATATAGCTAATTAGAAATTTTATAGAGTTATGTGATGTGTAAGAAAGTTTTAAAAATATGAATGTTTTACTATGTAATGCTCAAGCTTTCAAAATGGCGGTGACCAGTCCGTCTATATGAGAAATTTAAACACACTTCGTAAGGTATGAGCGAAATAATTCTCGTAAAAGACTTATTTATTTTTAAATTAGTTTATGATTTCAAATTCAAAAGAACAATTATTCTATAGTAAAATTTTTATTCATATGATATACGAAAATAAAGGTGAAGGTCGTGTATATGCAAAGAAAAATCCCTGTCAGAATCTGTAATTTAATCATAAAATGAAGCATCGCTAGACACTTGTAACTTCACTCTGCTTATAATGAGTTCAACACGTTATTCCGAAAAATCAGGTGAGAGCAAAAGTAATTTAGTTAAGTCATAATATTTTCATCATTCAACGCGCTTGCACAAGCAACTTCCGTCACAGTTGGTGCTTTGTGTGATTTCTTTACGTGTATCAGAGACTAATTATAATTAGCACTTTTCTGATATATCAGAGTTTTACTAACACAGTTTAATAGTAAAATTTCTTGAAGGTTTCTCTCTTGCCTCCAAATAATCAATACATTTTTTTCATTTGAAATACAAGCTGACTCCTGAATGATTTTTTTAGGAGATGAGCAGGATGGACAAACTTTTGCTAGACCCGCTGCTCCACGATCAAATATACGAAAGTCGGCTAGTTCATCAGGAAGGCAATCGAGCTCAAAGAATGAGAGAGGTGATAAAATAAGACTTTAAGCATCTGTTTTCACATTCATTTCATATTTATCAAAAATTAATGTGCTGTGATGGATTCAACTTTTCTATCTATTTTTAGGTTTTAGAGCAGATATAATGAAATAATTTTGCTCAAATTATCGATAATATCTATTACTTTATGTTTTATTCAACAGGCGGCGCTGCTGGTGCTGTAGATGAGGATTTCTTCAGAGAGAGTTTTACAGCCAATTTACCATTAATTCAAGTATGCAGAGTAACTTTAATTTAACAACTGGATCTAAAATCAAATTTTTTTAACAGAGCTGTAGCGCAAGAGACGTTCAAGAAAGAATGTCTGCTATTCAAGCCCTTTTGTCTAATTCCCAATCAGACTGGAACAAAAGATGCATTGCTGTAAGTTCCTCAAATTAGGTAATGCGTTTGTTAATAAACAAGTTTTTTAATAGCTCAAAGAAATTCGAGCTCTAATTGCTGCTGGAGCGTCTCAATATGAAGAGTTTTTTCGAGCTGTACGAATTATGGAGACAGGGCTTATTCAAGCTGTTAGAGATTTACGTAGTCAAATCGTTAGAGAAGCTTGTATAACTGTTGCGTGAGTGTGAAGAGATATAAATTTCTTAATCTTAATATAGAAAGAATATTAATTTATTAAATATTGTCAGGTTTATGGCGCAAGAGCTTGGTTCTAAGTTTGATCGTTTTGCTGAAATTATTCTGTCACACTTAATTAATCTGATACCTAACTCCGCAAAAGTAATGTCTACATCTGGGGCAACTAGCCTTCGTTTTGTGCTACAGGTAAGGATTGTTTACCTGCACACGAAATGCTAATTTAACTTTTCTTAAAGCATACCCATTCTCATCGTCTCGTTCCAATAATCATAAGTCATTCGGCTTCAAAGTCAAATGTTATTCGACGAGAATGCTATGATATAATAGCTTTAATTCTTTCAACATGGTCAACCCATGAATTGGAGAGAAAAGTTTCAGAAATTCAAGGAGTGATATCTAGAGGAATGGAGGACGCCGACTCAGAAGCACGAGCTCACTCAAGAAAGTTAGAAGTTTAAAAAATTCTCTTTGTTTCATAAGGAAAATATCGTTTTTTTTATGACAGGGCATTTAGAGCTTTCTCTAAACATTTTCCTGAAAGAGCTGAAACTTTACGGCAATCCCTGGATCCTGCTAAGCAAAAGATGTTACAAGGGGAATTTCCTACTTCTACCAGTAGTTCGTCTATAGGAAGTGCCTGTGGTGGGAGAGCAAGTAGTGTTGTCAGCTCTTCATCTAGAACTAAACCAAGTAGTCGTGCTAGAAGCACAGATAGGAGATTAGAAGCGTCGTCATCCTCGTCAGCCGTTGGGTAAACATTAATTGATCAAAAAATATATATTTTATATTTTACATATATATTACTTATAAATTAACTAATGCGGAATTGATGCTATTTATTTCTAGGAGATTTACTGCAAGCGATTCAAAGAGTAGAGTAAGATCCTCCGGCTCTAATTTAAAGACAAGTAAGTGAAATAGAGATAGATCGGTTGGGTGTTTGTTTTAATTTTTTATCTCCTCACCAACTCTCTTGCTTTCACACGTTGGTGTTGTGCATTTTACTTTTAGCGGTTGTAACACCTAAAAAGAGTTCGATAGCAAGGTCTTCAAGCGCTGCTGACGTAGGGAGAATGAATTCTCTTCCAGAGAGGGTACCGATTGTGAATGCTGAAAATATAATGTCAACTTCCACAACTATGGGGGAACTGCGTAAGTTTCGTTTTCTACAGAATCATTCCTGTCTTCCATTTTATATTTTTACATGTTGTATCTTGTTTTAATGAATTTTACTGCGCAAACTTATTAGTTGAATTTGTTCGCTAAAACTATCGTTGGCCGACAAAATTTAGTTTATAAATTTATTGCTATTTATTTATCATACATCAATTTCTTTCTACAAGCTGTCAGAAAGCAGCGGAGCCTATCGGAAAAAGACTCTTTTGAAAAGAGTGAAGCATGGTTATTGAATAATAGTGCTCCTGCATCAGGGTTAAAATCATTTTTACGTGAGTGACTTCGGTAGCGTGTCGTCACCATTATGTTTATTTAATGCAATTTTTATTTTATTTGCTTCCCAAATTTATCCAATTTAAGTTTAAAGTACCTTTCTAGATAATTAATTCTGTTATGCAGTTCAAACAGTCGAAGGTTTGCAAAGCTTAGCAGAGCAAGCTCATTCAGGAAAAGATATACCTATATACGTAAAGATCACACTTTCAGCACCTCAGCCAAACGATACAAATTCTGAATCTGACGATGACTCTGATTTAAAAAATATTAGAGAAATTTTAAGCAATTGTAAGCCCACTTTTAAAACTCCTAAAAAGCTAGCAACTGAGGACAATCGTTCAGAACAAAGAAGAACTAGTTTACCCAATCTACTTGCAAAGTGTAAGGGCATTCCAAACCAAATTTATAAGAATGAGCCTTTAAAACTACGGCTTTCCTCCGGCTGTTCATCTTCTGCTAATTGCATGTTTACTGTTATGTAATGCTTAGATTTCATATTATAAAAGAAATTCGTTTCTTTATTTCAGCTAAACCTCGAAAATCTGTAACTGGTCAAAGTCCTACTTATATACCTACTCTACAACGTTCCAGACCTTCAAGAAGTAGTCAATCTCAACGTATAGAACATTAAATAAAAGTAATTAATTTATACTGTATATTTGAATTTTACTAGCGGGCAGTCGGTCAACTTCCCCATCCAGTCATTTAAACTATTTAACGAATTCAAATTATGCGACAACTCCTCGGAAGCGCTCTGGTATTCCCCGATCTCAGGGTGCTAGTCGAGAAACTTCGCCATCTAGGGGAGGTTCAACTTTTGGAAGGGAGCGTCGTTTGAGCTCCGGTAGCTCGAAAAAAGGTGCTGCTTGTCAACGTGTTCCAAGAGCTAATAGTAGAGGCCTTAACGAAATGCAAGTAGAACTAGCTTTTTCTGATGCCGTGAGAGCAAGAAAGGTACAGACTTAATGGACTTAGATAATGTTTTAAAGACCACTCTACAATCTGACTCTTTTTTCACAGGCTGCGCACAAACAATATGATAATGACGATGGGGAGAGTGAAACTTCAAGCATTTGTTCTAATACTTCATTTGGTGGACGTTCCGATGTAAGTAGAAGTATACTCTTTACTCTTGTCGTATTTTGAGTGCACATAAAAATGGCATGTCTTGAATCGAATCCCCTATTTCTAATCATTGACCTCTTCTCTCTTATGCGCATGGCAGGCTTCAGATCGCTCAGAGAGACGCTCCAGTTTATCAACAATGCGTTTGCGGAAGGTATTTCTTGTGCATAGTCTTGTAATTGTTGTATTCTTGTTAGTCAACTTTCTTCTAAAGCGCACGCTTTCTTCTTAGTTATGTAATGGCTTTCTCTTTCTTTGAAAAGACAAACACAGATAATTTTTGCATCGCCCATGAACGACAATGTTTTATTTAGGGTTATCGCATGAATTAAATTTACGGTTAAAATATTTCATTTTTTAACTTATTGGTTTTTATAGAAATCCTCATACTCGGGACGGAAATAATAGCTTCGTAAATTAGCTTTGAGCTTTTCAATATTTTTTTTGAAAAATATATTGTTAATATTGCATTAAATAATTTGAGGGTTGAAAGAAAATTTTTTTAATTAAAATGCTTTGAGAATTTTTATTTTCCTTTTGCAAATGCACTATAGAAATGTGTTAAATTGTTTTAAAAATTGAAAATTTTATGTAACAAATGTTCAAGGTCAATGATATATGGGCTACGGTATTAATGTCATTTATATGCATTTTGTCATATAGGTCTTTAATGCTCCAAGATTTACAATATAATTTTCCCTTTTCTAACCTAGACATACTTTATACATGAATCTTTTTAATCAAACTAATGATAAAATGAAAGATTTCAGGGATAACTTGATTTCGTAGCATTAGTTTGTTGTTAGTTAATTTTCGATGCAGTTTTTAAAAAACGTAATCTAGCAGCTGTAAATTTAACAAGAAAAGGGTTAACTTATGAAATCATTGATAGGACATAGCGGAAGTAGTTAGAAGCTTAGAAAGCAAATCTTGGTCAGAAAAACGTGAGGGTCTTTTATCTTTGCAAAATTTTATTATGAACAGCCGAACTCTCAGGTATATATAAAATAAAGTTACTATTCCAGTTTTCTAATTTAGTGAATATTTATTCAGTGATAAGGAGTTGAGAAAAGTTATAGAAGTCCTAACCAAATTATTTCAAGATCAACATGGCAAAGTATTTAGTACACTATTGGAAGTGCTACCAGACCTTGTGAGGACATATACTTTGCAATTGTCTGATTGGCTATATGTCCTTCTTACTCGTCTTCTAACCAAAGCTGGTAGTGACTTATTGAACTCAGTCAATTCTCGCCTTTGGAAATGCTTGGAAGTGATACGAGATTGTTTTGATTTGGAAAATCAGTTTCAAAATTTGTCAAAGTTTATTATAGACCAATCTGTTTCTCCGAGTTTACGAGTGAAAGATGCTGTTTTAATTTATATGTTTGATGTTGTTCAGCGTTTAGATAGTGATGTTATTGGATTAAATTTCCAAATGACTGAAGTTCGCTTGGCAATATCAAGATTAATCACCTGGACATCAGAACCCAAAAGTGCCGAAGTGAGACGGTCCAGCGCCCAACTAATTGTTGCTCTATTTGATGCGAACCCTCCAGCCTTCCAAAGTTTAATAAGCGAACTACCTAAACCATTTCGTGATCCTGCCACAAAAGTTTTAAAAAATCATGTAAAAACAGCATCGGCAGAAAATCATGGACAAAGTGATATATCATCGCCCTTGAGAAGATTTACATCAAATAGAAATTCAACAGGCGCAACTGGATCAACTCCATGTCAAGATAAAATGAAGCCTGAAGATTTTTATGCTAGCATCAAGCAAACTACTGCTGATATTGAAAAATTGCATTTGAATAGACTAGATGCTGGCGATGCAAGAGATCTACATAACGTAATAGATAAAATTAATCTTTGAGAATTTTTCTAACATAATCAAATCTACAGAGTGATACAGCATCTAGAGACTCCGGTATTCAACTACATCCAAGCTACAACCCAGCGCAGTATACTTCCGATGATGTAAGCATTAATCGTAACGTATGTTAAGTTTATGTCCCCTATGAATCGTAATAGGTAAATTAAATTTCATGAAAAAATATTACACGTAAGACAATCTCCCAAAAAAGTATATGCATTGAACTAGTTTGTCATATGGCTTTAGCTTTAAAGCTTTCTTTTTCTCTGATATAGCTCTTAATATATAATATTTTATAATAAGTCTATATTATGTGAATATTATAACAAGACGGTTTGAGTTCAATATAAAAGTATCTGAAAAATCGTGAAATTATTTAAGCTTCTTAAACAGGCAGCACCAATGGTTAAGTCAACGTATGAAGAACAGATTTTTGATGCTGAAGAAGATATACTGTTTAACGATGGTACGATATTTTATATAATTTTAAACTGCGTTTTCTTTTATTTATGTTTATATTTTTTTATATTATTTTTGTTACACTTGAAGCATTTTCGCTTACATTTCTTTTGTTGTGGCTGTCATCTTTTTTATCACCTTTAGATTGATTATCATTTTTGTTATCTTTTATTTTCGTCGCCGGAACACAGAGGCCGTGCGCAAAATTCTCCAGGCCGAAAATGGAAGGCGTTCGAGTCTTGAATCGGGGGCTATCGCGATCCAGAAAAAAGGAACTCGTAAAAATTCATTTTCTTCGAAAGAGAATTTGATTATTGAAAATATCAATCGTTCTAAAGGTTATCGGAATGTTTTACTATTTATTTTGAATAAGCGACTAGGAAAGCTTTATAACAATACATTAGCAGCTAATAAATCTTGTGCTAAGTAGATGGTTCGCTTGTTGCAATTATCGCTTTTTGACGCATGCTGTTCATTCAGAATAATGATTACTATTTCTTCATTGATTAGTTACTGATTTTGGTGAAAATTTCAGGAACCTTAGTTGGGGATGAAATGGCTGTGATTTTGTGCGAACTATCGAATCACGGAACTAGATTTGAACAACGTAGGCAGGCTCTGTTGAACTTGTTGAGTTTGGCTCGTGGTAATACTTCAACGGAAGTGGATTGGAATGAACATTTTAAAACAGTCCTTCTCCTTCTCCTCGAAACAGTTATAGGAAGCGAGGGAAGTGCTGATAACGAAGTTATATTAAGAGTACTTGCCTTGCGAGCTCTTCGGCAATTAGTACAAAGACAACACTCAAGATTCCAACCTTACATTGAATTAACGGTTATGAAAGTCATTGAGGCCCAGTCTGAGGGTATCCATAAAGATGTTACCAGAGCTGCTGAAGATTGTGCTATTGCAATTGCGGCAACTGCAGATCCAAGACATATTTTAAAAATTATTTCCCCTTTAATTTCAACGGCTGTTTACCCAAGAAATGTAGCTGCTTTAAAAATGCTTACAAAAGTCATTGAAAATTCGACGAATCAGTTGGTTGGATTAGTTATCAACGAAGTCGTTCCAGTTTTGCTTGTATCTTACAACAGTACGGAATCCATTGTTCGTAAAACATCCGTTATGGCTCTTGTAGCTATAACCGTTAAAGTTGGCGAAGAAATAATACGACCTCACCTGGAAAGTTTGAGTACAAGCAAGATGAAATTGCTAAATTTGTATATTAAAAGAGCTAACGGTCAGGCTAGTGGCGTTGGTTCAACAGCTTCATCTTCAAATACTGTTCATCAGTCGGATGAAGTGTAAAATCTTAAGCTTTAACGTTTTTTAGATAAATCATTGCGAAAATGTCTCCTGTTTCGATTTAGTTGCTGATGTTAATTTTTTGTTAATTAATTCTCATTTGTGTGCTTCATTTCCTATGTGTTTGTATGGAGATCTTTTTCACTCTCTCTGAACTTACCAGAATAACAGTATAATCTGATTCGTTTTTTCAAATAAAATGCACACTTGTATCAAAATTATATAAGTGAACTATATCTGGTTATAATGAAACTAAAATGAAGCTTCATTTCATAAAGAGTATAAGTCTAAACTTAACGTGCTATTTCTAGCAAATATTTTTGAAATTAATGAACAGAAGCTAACTTTCTAACTTACCGTGTGTTCTCATGATTCTCATCTAACAGTTTTTCCTATGTACTTAACAAGACTATTGAAGTTGTGAGATCGAATAATAGCTTTCGAAAAATAGGTCATATTTAAAAGATTATTTTATTGTGTAATAAATTGAACGACAGTTTCCGAAAACATTCTTTTACATTTCTTTTCTAAATGTAAAGTATTGACTTTGCATCATTTATTTTAAAGGAAAAAATTTGATACTATCAGCTTAAATAGTTAAGTGGAAAACCAAATCCATTTAAACAATTCTTTCATCAATTTATTTGTCTGAGAATAACGGAGGTACAAATAATTTAATCGAAAATATTCTATAAAGATTTTATTGCTTAAATAATTACCAGATTGACTTGCATATAAAGTTGTTTTTTAATAGTGTAAAGCTGTAGGAAATCGGATTATGTTGTATTTTCAAATTTAAAAAAAAATCTAAAATAATTATCGACGACCCCATGAAACGCATAAAATAAAGTGTAATTTAGAAACGTTTTAATGAAATTAGCGAGTCCACCGATAGCGGATATGAAACTATCTTGGATTTTATAAATGTTAAAGATCTAAATCTTAACAATATATTAAAGAACGAGCTATAAAAATCTAATGGTAGTATTTTATTGCGTGCCTTAGGTCAATATAGAGTCGATTGACAAACGATTGAACACCTCTCAGTTTGATATATTCAGGAACGCTTTCTGATCACTCTGTTGGGAATTGTTGTGAACTTTCTCTTTTAAAACAAAGAATACCCAAACTATTTTCATTTATTTGGAGAGTATATTTGTGAAATTTTTCAATAGTGGAGAGATCAGCAAACAATAAAACACTCGCTTTATTTTTTTTATGTAGACTTCTTGCAGATCTTGATTAAATTGGTTATGAACAAGCAATCGCGTAATCGTTTAATCCCTTAGACGTAGTTCAGCTAAGTCTTAGTTTCTTTTACAGAAAATATTGACCGGTTTACGACTACTTTTGAGACTAACTCATTAAAAAAAAGAGGTTGGTAAAATTTTAATTAGAAAGATACGTGGAAAAAGAAACTGCGCGCGGCGATCAAAGTGTTAACTATGTTTAGCGGTCTATAGTTCATATTGAACTGAGGAAAGCAAGTTATCGTAGTTTTCCTCAATAAAATATATCTGTTAGTATTTTAGACAAGTAAGTAAAATTAATTATTTGCAGTTTTTTTTATTTAATAGTAGTTTATAATATGAAGGCTTAGAAATTCAGATAACAGATATAGATAATTTGTCATATGAATAGATAAGGCATTCAACTTTTATGATTCTTTAATTTATTTCTATTTGGAGGTCAGACTTAACGTAAATGCCGCCCTGACTGAGTCAGTACTATATTTTATAAACAGTGAGATATCGTAATGCTAACTGCTACTAATTGTTAACCAGACATTGAATGAACATGGGTCTACCAATTATCCATATTCTTTGGCCTGAAGATTCCTGCGATATGATTGTAGCTAAGTCAGGAGAGACATTGGTTATCAATATAGCGGTTCAATCAGCTACGGAACCGATCGTAACATGGTTCAATCAAGGAAAAAAGCTGGATCAATCAAAAGGATTTAATTCCGGAAAAATTTGTAGTGGAAGATACTATGCTTCTTTTCTGCATGTCCCTGATAATTGGAATAGTGTAGACGTTTACGCACAAAATCGAGATGGATCAAAGTCGATTAACATTCCTATTAAAGTTTTCAAAGGTATAGTTTCACTCCTTTAAAGATATAATAAATATATCGTAACGAAATTCTAATTTGCAGTCAGATCCAAAGCCAAAAATATAAGATCTAGAAAATCTGAAACATTTCGACCTCGTGGTGAGAAAATTATTATTTGTACTATTTATTAAGATAAGTACTTGGTGAAGCGAAACCTCAAAGATAAAGCAAATTTTCTGTTTTTCAACTGGATCTGAGGTTGTAAAAAGGAGAAAAGTATAGAATTATTATATATAATCTTTATACTGATATGCGGCGTATAATAATCGTGTTTATATTGAATATCACAAAAAAGGAAAATCTCTTCGAATAAAATTCCGTTTGTTGTATTTGTTGAACGGCTAACTGCAATTAATAATTCTCGTTGAATTTTGTCCCAGATTTTCCCACATAACGAATTTTTTTTCAGACTTAGCCATGACTCTTCCTAGAAGAATGATAAGGTCTGATTCCCTTAATTACACAAGCCATGATCTTAATTCAACTGTTGATTCTACCACTTGTTATACAAATATACCTCTTGCCGGTACTCTTTCAAGATACCGTGAAAGTGCGAGTTATCTTGGAGAAGATTTAGATGATGTTTTTGAAGATAATTTTAATATTTCCTCTGTTGAAAATCTTCGAAAAAAGACAAAAAGTCGGCGAAAAATATTTAATTCTGCACCAAAGCTCCACAGAACAATGTCATCCCTGGTAAGAACAGATAGAAATAGCATGCTGTTCAATTCATCTGATGTGAGACCAAGATCATGTGTATTTGTAACACCAACAATACGAAGACATGTTAAGAGTATTGCCGATTTTAGGGCGCCGCGACAATCAAACGTTCAAGAAGATATATCTTGCCAAGTATTACCTGTTGGACCCTTAGCTATATCTGAATTCTCATCAGAAGAGAATTTCGCTACTATACCAAAATCACCAATTATTATGTACGAAAGAGAAAAAGTCTCGCAAATTTCAGACAAAACTAAAGAAGATTCTTTAAATGAGAGTTTTTTAAATAATAACCGCTTCAATGATACTGCAAAAGTGATAAATAATGGAAAACCAATAATTAAACAAAAAACTGAGACAAGAAAATCGAATAACTTGATGAAGAGGTTTTCAAACATTTTCAAAAGTTTTAGATCTAAAAAAGAGATTAAGATAAACAAAAAAGTGGAAGATCGAGAGCAAGTCCCTGTGAAAAAGCGTTACTCAATGCCTGCTACTGAAGAAAACCAGACGCTGACTGACTTAGATGATGCTGCCGTTAAAAAATTTTTCAGACAGAACTCGCTTTTTTCGGATAATAGTGAATGTATATCTAAGAGAGGTACTAGTGAAATAGATATTTATCATACCAGTCTTTCAAATGATTCTGAAAGTGAACGTAGAGAATTAGATTACTTGGATGTTAATAAAGTAGAGGAAAACAAAATTTTCAATAATACCCAATCGGCTCTTACCAGTAGAGAAGAGAGTTTAGTAAGTAAGCATATTTGTTCTTTATTCAAAATATTCTTAAGACACCTAAAGCTTTCTTTTATGCTATTTATATGAATAGAAGTAGAAATTTTCTTTTTGGTAAAAAATATGACATGAAGAAATTGTTCTCATTTCTATAAATAGGATTTAACTTTTCTTTGTTAATCCATTTTGCAGATTGTGAACAAACCAAAAATCTAACACAACCACTTAAAAGTAATAAATGTAAAGGAATATTATTAAAGACGGGGGAAGATGAAAAAAAAGAAACGGAAAAGGAAAGAGATGATGAAAATATCGAGAATATTAAATCAGACGACGAAGACACAGATGAATGGAATTCTGATTTTGTAACTGTGACTGAAGTTATGGTTGATATATCTCCCCAGAAGTTAAACATAATTTCGGAAGATTACAGTCAAACTGTCGTTAAGGATAGCTATAAACCAAAAACTTTACGAAAATTTTCGGAAAGTGAAAATGAGAGAGAAATGGAAAACACTCAAGATATGTTTACTTATTTCTCAAGTAATTTTTTAGGTAAGTTTCTAAAAACGATAGTGGAAATTCCTCATACAGTAAATATTTACAGGGGTCGTTTTTGCGACAATGGCTTTCGGGATAGCACTAACAGTGAGGATAATTTTAAGTGGGACTTTTGCTAAATTTACTTAATTTCTTGTCATGTAATATATTTGCTCAAAATTTGACACTTCTTTGAAATATAACTTTCTTGAATTTTTAAACAAATGTTTTATTTGAAAACGGGTTATCAATAGAAATAGGAAAAACATTCCACGATCAAAATAAACAAATTCGTTTTCTTAACATGGAAGCTCTTGTAGGAGCTCGTTTTGTTAAAATTAGGAGGTTTTTTATGTTAATTCTACCCCGAGAAGCTCTTCTTGAAAAAGTGGACGATATTCCAGATTATATTCAAGAAGTGATAGATTTAATCTGTTATTAACAAAAAATAGCTATAGTCTATGCTTTTTTAGGCGATTCCTATTTTTCTCTCCTTTATTATTTTAGAAGCATTTTTCTTGGCTCTGAGGAGAAAACCTATACCGAGGCTTAATGATGCATTTTCCTCAATTTCAGCAGGATTATTACAAATTGCATTCAGGTATATTTTTCTTGAGGCGCCATCTTACGATTTACACAAAAAATTGGTAGTACCATAGTCGGTAATATAGAAGTCATTTCTTATTGTTGGATATGGAAACAATTCCGATTACTCGAAATGGATTGGAATTCATCAATAACTTTTTATACCTGCTTCTTTTGTGTGGATTTTCAATATTATTGGCTGCATAGATGCTCACATGGTATACATTAATCTTTTGTTTATCAAATAATATATTCATATTTTCAACATTAGAAGTGCACTTCATGTGGGCCGCTCATCAAGCACATCATAGCTCTGAAGATTACAATTTTACAACAGCTCTAAGACAATCTTGTCTTCAACAGTTTCACGCTTGGTTATTTTTTGCCCCTATAGCTTTATTTGTACCACCCCAAGTATACGTTGTTCATCATTATTTTAATTTACTCTGGCAATTTTGGCTTCATACTGAGATAATTGGAGATCTTGGTTTCTTAGAAAGTGTACTCAACACCCCAAAGCATCATCGGGTTCATCACGGTCGAAATAAATATTGTGTTGATAAAAATTACGGCGGAATACTAATTATTTGGGATCATGCTTTCGGTAAAATAATTACAGTCTTTTAATAGAAGGTGACATTCACTAAGATCCCTGATACATATGTCGTTTAAATGCCATTCCTATAAACTAAAATCTAGTTTAAGCGAATTTGAAAAAGTAACTAACCACAACAGGATCGTTTGCTAAAGAAAAAGACAATGTAATTTATGGTTTAGTGAAGCCGTTGAGCTCATGGAATCCTTTCGAAATTCAGGTGATTGCAGCATATTGTTCAGGTTTTTTGTATTAACTAAATTAAACTGGTCGACTTATGAATTGAGTCAAACTGCAGTATATAATTTAAGAAAGTCCGGTATTCGGTATGAAACTGAAAAAATTTCCTCTCAAGTATAGAAAATTTTTATTGAAACTCAGAGAAAATATCTAACGCCCTATCGAATTAAGCTGGTGAAGTACTTATATAATCGATTAATGAGAGTGACTGGCCAGCTTGATCGACTAGATAAATTGCGATTCATTTTCCCTGTGAAAATTTTCTATGATTAGCAAATCATTTTCTTGGTAGAACCGTCTTTTTTTGATCAATTAATTACATATCTGATCATTATTTCAGTTTCTAAACGGCTTTCTTTTCAGTTTCATGTTTGGAACAGACTTGTTAAAAATATCTACAAAAGCGATCGTTGGCGGACTAAGCTAAAAATCCTCTTTTATAGTCCATCCTTTGGTTCAAAGTCAAAAAGCTCTCAAGTAAAATATTATTTTTTATAGTAGACTCTGACTCTCTAAAAACATTAATTTGTCATATGCTGTATAGAGACATATATAGAATGTCTCACAAATATCTATATATTATATACTATATATAAATATATGCAGTATATATACGTACATAAAACACATAATTCAAACCTGGACTAATATCAAATTATTACAGCTGAATGAAGAAACTATGGACATTAAGAAAAAGTATGAAAAATGTCCGAAAACACCCTGCTTAATATATATATATGTGAATTTATTTTTCTGCTTCGGATTGTACATTACTTGCTCACAGGTTGCAAAAAAGGATTATATTAAGTAAATTTTTATTCGATTTCCTCCCTCACAGTTGTGTTTTTTTCAACGTTTATTAATGGTTTCCTTAATCCTATATACAACATTTGTTAGTGGTCTTTACATGGAAAAGAGGTAAATTTTATTTCTACTTTCTAAAAAAGGAAAAAAGCTGTAGGAGGTTCTTTCTACAAGTTGTTTCGATAGTTTACTACTGCATTAGGCGCTTTTACTTTTTGGTGCCACACTGAATGCCAAATATCCCGTGACTGATTGTTTGCTGTTTATTATTATAAAGGCATTCTATCTGTCAGTTAAACTCTATTACTCACTATTTAAGCGTCAAATTTCAATATATTACCAAGGTTACATCTGTATAGTAGTATTTACTATAATTATCGGCAACAATCTTTTTAAAAAAAGTTTTCATATGCGACAGATCATCTGCCAAATTTCACGATGTCATAAGAATATTTTTATCTCTTCTGATGCTTTGTCGAATCATCCACATCGGTAGTTTGTCAAATCTTCTTATATACACTTGGTTGTTTTTGAGCTTCATGTATTGTTATTTTTTATGTTGAAAAATAATTTTTTTCATTAGTATTATAAGATAGCAATTATATTATTATTTTAATGAAAAACTATTGAGTTCTCTAATCGTTACAATTTCTTTACTTTGCTCATCAGTTGTATAAACCCAAATGATATTTATATAATAAATAGATATTAAATTCAGTAGAAATAAATTTGTCAATAAAAAGCCAATAAAGAGTTTAGTTATCATTTTATGATACGGGTTTGAAGTATAGTGTTTACCAGAAACAAACTTCATTCCTATTCTAGTAGATATACTCAATGCTAGGTAAAAAGAGGGAGAAGTTAAATTCAACAGCAAGTGGAAGACTGCTTCTTACTAGAATTTAAAAATAAAATGACTCTCTCCGAAATGGGTTTGAATTTTAAAGTGACGCCATTCTGGTTACTTTTATATATGTTATTGATTTTTCTCGACACCCTCGAGGTGGATTTGATTATTGGAGTTAGCTTGTCAAACCAGGCGTCATCTTAATGTCGAGACGTAATAGATCTATCAAGGGGGTAGAAGTAATTAGCAAGATCGATGTAAAATCTTTTCGAAAGAAAGTGAGAGTCAAAAGCTGCTTACAGTTTAAACTCAACTTCTGAACTTGAAGAATAATAAGTGAAAAATGCGCGTGTCAAAGATGATTATGATCCGGAAGACGTAATTTTTATCTGTCTTTTAAGCACACCTATATTCTATTTTGCACGATACAGTGAAATGCGAGATTTATTCACGTCATGTTTTCATTGAGTATATAACATATTAAACAGAAATAAGACGTCTATGTTGTATTCGCATAGTGGTACACCAAGTGGTAGACCAGACTCACTCTCCAGGTGACGCTATTTTCGTCTTTGTTAATTCTTAACAGAAGATGACTTCGAGCAGTAACAATTCATCAGTTGCTGATTATAGAAATGAAAAATTGGCTTTAATTGAAATATATGTTCTCTCATGCATTCTTTTATCTGCGATTGTTGGAAATTCGATTGTATTAGCATTACTCATCTATCGAAGAGGACGACGAAAATTAACTAATATAAAGTTGCTTATAATGCACTTGTCATTGGCAGATCTTTTCGTTGCGTTCTTCAACGTTTTACCTCAGTTGGCTTGGGATGTTACTTTTCGCTTTCAGGGACCAGATAGTTTGTGCCGGCTAGTAAAATACTTTCAGGTATTCTTATTAATTTTTTTTTGAAGCTAAGAATTTGCCAAGTTTCTTATTGAATTCGTTGCCTCCCGCAGGTAGTTGCCATGTTTGCTTCCTCCTATATTCTGGTTACGACAGCGGTAGATAGATATGTTGCAGTTTGTCACCCACTCGTTTCTCATACCATAGGACGAAAAAGGGTTTATGTTCTTATCTCTGTAGCTTGGGTATTATCCTTAATTTTCTCCGGTGAGCTCCTATTTCCCTTATAATTTAAGAATATTCTTTTCGCAAATTATAAATATCATATTATCAATACTCAAATTCCTATAAACTCAATCGTAAATATTTAGAACTATTTGTGCTTCTGTATTATTTTCATATATAAAAAAAGATGTTTGATGGTTAGAATTTATTGAAAACTTTTGGGATATTTTAAGAGAATGTTAAGTTTTACATTAATAACAACCAGTCCGAGCCAAATACTTTTAAATAACATATCATTTCTTCGATACTATTATATACATGCGCTCAGTGGTCTCATTTATCCTTCCAATTTTGTATAGATGCAAGCTGAGAAACCTGCAATATCCGAATTTTTGCCGAATATGCTAATTATTTTTGTTCTAAGATACCTTATATTTAATAATCTAACAAAATGTACTAATGTTAATGAAAAATTTTCATATGAAAATTTACAAGATAGATATATACGGCTAAGAAGTTGATAAGGTTTAAGAAATTTTATGACGTCATAGTGATAAAAATCACAGAAGCTTTCTGCCTTCTGCTCATATTCCATTAATATCAGATTCAGGGACATTGAACTGATACTAATAGCTAGATTTAATTATTCTTAGCTTTGTCCAGTAGAATAGTTCTTCATATTTTTAAGTTTAAATAGTTTAAATAGTTTTTGGGACTCAATATTATTAACATGATGCAACAACATGATTTGACTTTTAAAGATTCACTTATTAAATTTTTGCTACAAAAATTTTATTAGACATTTCTTTGTGATTGTATTCATCACAATATTGAACTTTACAGTGCCTCAGCTGTTCATTTTTTCAAAACAAAGAATACAAAATGCCACCACCGTTCTAGATTGTATGGCATCTTTCCAGTTGGTTTGCAATATCATTTTGATACATTTAGTATTTATTATCCCCCCTATTTTAGACCTAATTGGACGCTAAAATTATATATTACATGGATTTCTCTTGCTATTTATGTTCTGCCTACATTTATTCTGATCATTGCCTATTGGAAAATATGCAGTCGCGTATGGCAGAGTGTCAACTCAAAAACTCTTCGGAAACCTGAAAGTTCTACTCTACTTCGAGATAGTTCTGATTTTCCAAGAGCACATGTTCGAGTTATGTCGTCAAGTAAAGTGAAAACCGTGAAGCTCACGTTGACTGTAATTTTGTGCTATTTGGCATGTTGGACACCATTTTTTGTTGCACAGTTATGGGCCGCTTGGGATTCTGGAGCACCGTTTACAGGTACGATTCAAATTTTCCACTTAACGACATTAAAATGAATTTCGGCACATAAATAATAAATCGCTGCCATAAATTTTACATTGTTCAAGCAAATTTAAACTAACAAATATACTGTAGATTATTGCAAACAACTGAAAATATAACACTATTTAATTTGCAATTTAATATTAGCATCTACAATATAACTTTCTAATTAAAGAAATTCAATAAGACTTGTTTTAGGCTTGAAAACGGATACAAGTGTCAATAATTAAACTGATTACAATAATGAATTCCTTTTAGGTCATGTATTCACCATAATTCTCCTACTGGCCAATTTGAACTCTACAACAAATCCAATTATCTATTTCCTCTTCTCTGAATCATTTACAAAGTGCTTAAAGAGACGACATCGAAGAGCGAGAGACTCTACAGAATTGGTAGTACTGCCATCTACTGGTAGAAATGAATATCGGGATGAAAATTTAATAGAGTCTTCAAGTGTTCTCAACCGACCTTGTTAATGATTGTTTAATTAGTTTCTCTGTATGCAAATGGTTATGACATATATTTATTACGGAGTTACACATGGTGAAAAATGATGTTTTTACGGCACCTGTCGTATGACCTTTACCATAGATAATCCGCTTAAATAAATGACAGCGCATAAAATTCTATGACAGCTTTTGTTAATGAAACATTGTGCAAAGTTATTGAATTATAATTTAATTTACATTTTAAAAAAAGTGACAACATTTTATTCATATTTAGATAGTTTTATTTGAATTCAAATGCACGTAGATATATCAGAATTCGCAAATTAAGAATTACAAACTCTTTTATTTCATATACATAATTAATAAGAAAATCGATAAATTTTTTCTGAAACCACTTTACAAAGCGTCTTTTGACTCGACCTAAACCGCTGCGCGGATATGTTTAATGGCTTGTAGGCGGTATTCGGCCATGATAAAGCGAAACCGGTTTCTCAATAACGGTGTAAATCATCTTTGCTACAACTTCAAATTGTCCTTTCAATAGCTCTATGAATAAAAAGAAATATAAATTTTTTTAGTCGTCGTCTCTGAAATCGATATAAGCAAATATAAATTCAACGTTGAGAGAAATTTAGAGAAAATTTTAAAGTTTATCTTGTGCTAAAAAGTTTACAAGTTTTTTTTACATTCTCATTAATATTCACTAGTCCTTGGAGCATCTATAATCTTAAATTAAGTAACTCTTCTATTTGATTTTTGTAGTATAAAGATTTCTTGACCCAAATGTACCTGCCAGTAATGCCAGTTAGGGGATATTTAGGACCTATTCCTGATAAATTTAAGTTAAAAAAAGGGTTTACTCGCATAGGAGTAGGTAAAAGAAATTAAAAAGAAGATTCTCTTGATGAATCTAACTGATTTTAGGTATTGTTTAACATACATAATTAGTATAAACTATCATGCAGTAATAAATAATGCTGTATACAAAATATTTTATAAACATTGTTTATATTTCTATTCAGACACATATCTGTATCTCTATATTAATTTAGATGCATATAGACTAATGTATCTATGCAGGCAGATAGACCATGTGGTCTATAAACGAATCGAATTAGGTCAGTGCTATCTACCGTCTGTTAAACATTTTCTCACAATTTGTTTGTGGTAGCCCACCCGCAGTTCGTATGCAAATGTATGATCACATGGTACATTGACGAAAGCTGATTGGTGAACTGTTTAGCGGCTGTCTTATTTTGTAAAGTAAGTAATTTTGAGTCGAACATTTGGTGCGTAATATTATCAAGAAGTAATTTTGTCTGCTTGATGCAGAGAATGCACTGTTAAGTAAATCTCAACGAGAAAAAAAGAATAAAAAGGACCGGTAATTTGTACGACATAAAGAAAACATAAGGTTAGTTATAAAACGTATTTTTATTGTTATTTTACATGCACCGCGACACTTTGGATCGTGTTGCCCTGGTTAAAAACTTGAGCAACGATTAAAACAATTTAATTATTAAATAATTCAGACATCAAACAAGTGTATAAGAGACAAAAGAGCGTACTTCTAAAGTTTAAAGCGAAAAAATGAGATTTCTAAACCATTTATCTTGAAAATGAAACATAATGAAATGTCAGCTATCATTGTGATAAAGAAATTGGAATTAAAAAAAGATTTTCAATAGTAGAATTGTTAAGCAAATAGCTAAAAATTATATCGATACAAAATTAAAAGATCATAACATGAGATTGAATTTGTATATCCGTACTGCTATTAGTCATTCTTCAAGCAGCCATGACAAAAATTGAGTATTAGAATAAAAAAGAACATTCGCTTTTCACATGAGGGCGGTTAGAAATTTGAAGTATAAACTCGTGTACATTTATTTCTATTGTAACAAGTGTACTTATGGTGATGTAACAGATGGAAATTTTAAATATAATACACTTTGCATTACTTCTTTAGCCAGGTGTGCTTAATCGTATGACCCGAGTCGTTCATTCAATTCCACCTTAATTCAATATGCTGGTACGTTTAATTTATCATACATCGATAGATATTTGAAGTATATTTATTATTACGTCAAACACTCTTAAGTGTATGTCAAATTAAACTTGAATAATTTACGGTGCCACTGTATTTAACAATTCACTGAATGAAACAATTATAACAGTACGCCTCTTATAATTTTCGATCATTTTTTGATACTTAACGTATTATAGAACTTAAAAACACCATATCACTTACTAATGACATAAAATCATATAGATTAAATCTAAAACATCCTATAAAAATAACTGGAACCCTTTTCGAACATTTAAACACGCAACTTTTCAATTCGTTTTTCTTGTCAATAAGTTGTTTGAATATAGGAAATGTGCTGACATAATTGATAATCGTTCAAGATAATTTTCTTGTAGATGAGATAAAAATATACAATGATCCTTCATGTCAACAACAATAACTGTTAACAATATATAGAAAATTGCTCGACATTGTTGATTATCATTTTCGATAACTTCCTCGCAATGAAAAATCATTTATCACTTATAATTGGTTCTGTTCGATTTTATTTTCTTCATTCTTATTAACTTTATGACGTCTACAGTCTTAGGTTTTGCTTTTTCGAATATCAACAAAAATAAAAGGATTAATGTTTTAAAGTTTTCTTTGTAAAGACATTCCTAATTCTTAACTAAGTTATTTGGTCGCCCAATTTAAATTTCGACCACTATAAAACCCTAAATTTCGAAAGCGGGTATTAAAAATTGTACGCGGGTGTCAATCCGATTCTTTATCGAAATAAACTGAACAAAACTCCAAATTTATCAGCTTCGTATTGAAAAATGCAATAAAAGCCGTATAAAGAAAAGGCCTAACTTAAAACAGTAGCTTCGTTCGTTGAGAGTCACAAGGGCCGGCCACTTGAACATGCTAGTAAACAATTCACATTCAATATAAAGCTTTGATCTTTGCCGATTTATGACTCGATCACGGAATGCAAGGATTCGATGTCGTAACTTTTTATTTCCTTCTTTGAGTTCCAGTTATTCGGCATTCGAACAGTGAAACTGCTTGAGACAACAATTTTGTTCATTCGCAAATTTATCGACTGACCCATTTCGTTAGAACAATGTAACTATGGAGCGATAATTCAGGAATTTATATATTTGCACAGGCAAATATATCTATGTTTTAAGTGTTTGGATGTATTCTCCTAATTTTCAAATACTTGTGAGTATTCACTTTGCTGCTTCAAAATTCTGTATTTGAAAAATGTAACAAGAAGCTTATTCGCCTAAGAAGTAGGTCACTTTGAGCGACAGCTTTGTAGAAATAGATTTTACCAAGAGTCTATTCGATTATAAAAATAGAAACGTGTGCACTTGTTTGTATTTGACATAAGGAGAGATGTTTCGTATTAGCATTATTTCTCGTATAAAGTAAGACTACATAAATATATATATATGAGTAAAAATAGTAAATATATAAATTAATTTATTGTTTTACTGGGGCAGAATTGAAATATAAAGACGGTAACAGTATTAAAATTCATATTGCAGTCTGTACATGTAAGCAGAGGCGTATTTTAAAATATCAAGATCAACTTTATTAAAACGCTTATTGTTTTTACCCTGTAATCAGATGGGGTATATTACGAATCATCCCAGCTGATTCTAGGTAATAACAATACGTTTAACAAGCTTCAGGAGATAAAAAGCAGACACTTTAATTAATGAAATTTTATATGCTCTTAACAATATTATTTTTCAATTATACTTTTATATATCTAAAACATAAAACACTTAATAGAAACAAATTTACAAAACTGATTTTAAATTTAAGAACCTAATGAATTGACCAGTCCGTAGAAAAAAATTAAATAATGATAATATTCATTTGAACTCGGAAAGAATAAAATCGGAAGATATATAGAGTAATTGAAAATGCGAGGTGGATCTGCTTGAACGCACTATTTATTTTCTAAGGCTTCTAAGTTGTAAAACAATTAATTGAGAATTTTTAATGTAGAATACAAAAAGACAGCTGTTGCTTTTGTATGAACGTACAGAAAAAACATATACATATTTGAACATGAATACTATACTTAGATATACGGCATACATGTCTACATCTAGATATACATACACACACACATATATATATATATATATATCAAAAAATATAATTCAATGTTAATGCAATGTTCAAAATCCATACGATTTGTTAGTATCATGGTGTCCGATAATTAAAATTTTTTATGTGAAGATTTTCCTGTATGAAACCATAGAACTGTACTTAATGCATTGTTAACTTATATTTAAGGTTCATAGTTGAATAATTATGAGTACTCTTTAAGAAATTATTTTGATGTTTGAGCTCTCTAATATGAAAAACTTTCATACTACAAACTATAAATCAATATAGCTCAGACTCTATCAATATTTTATCAATTTTTACAACATTTGCTACCGACAGACACAATTGTCTCTCTTGAATTTTATGACCAAATTCAGCGTCTGTTTTTCTTTCCGTCTTGTTCGTTTATTGCCCCTCCTTTCTTTAACTAACCGGCAAAATTGAATAGAAAGATTTTCTCGGATTAGTCCTATTGTTTAGTCGAACCTGCCATAAACATTTTTATCTAAATTGTTACGCCATTTTTATATTTCTAATTTAGAAATTTAACGAAGAGCGTCATCAGCCTAAAAGAAGTTTGAGTGGATGACCTAAATGCATAATGAGTGTTAACGCTTTCGCTTCTGCGTGTAGTTAAGTGCTGCGGCGCGCAGAGTTGTTGTGTATTTATACATAATTTTGAGTAGTAAAAATTCTTCAAAAATGAAATCTCTTTCAAAATAATGGAAATTAAAGACGCAAACTTCATATAATATACTAGAGACGCAAGACTGCTTTCTTTTTTATTAGACATGTAACAATTTAGGGATTTTCAACCTCTGAGAGTTGGGATTCATCATACGCAAGCTGCAACTTACAGAAGAGAAAACGAAACTGTATTAAAAAACTAAAGGACTTAGCTCTCTTTGGTTGAGGCAATTTAATTCGTTACATAGATAGGAAAATTCCTACGCCAATCGAGAAAAATAGTCCCCTAGCAAATTATATTACTGCGCGCATTTCGCACATCGCCATTTCCCTGCTGTGTCTCGAGCGCTTTTTTGAACAACTGCATTTAACTTTGAGGAAATTTCGCAAATGCCAAGAGATATACTCTACTTAGTGTTCTCGAAAGATCTTATGTGACTTGGTGACAGCGTAAATATTGCCCTCTAGATGGCGCTACTGTATCATACATTGTAATAAACTCAAACAGTTTGTCTGCCAATACACTTGACCCGCATGGAAGGTCAAATAGTGATCGTTTAATACAATTTGGTAAGATAAATCACTGTTAGTTGGTTATTTATGTGAGAAAATTTCTTCCAACTCTTTACAAGTGTTTTTTAATAATTTCATATTTTTTTTAATTAGGACTTAGAGAAATGGAAACATCGGCTTCCACCGATCTCGATGTTGGGAGGCGTCCCATGATGAATGCATGGACTGCCTCAGACGCTCCTAATTTATCTCAGATACCGCAATTTTGCAATTTCACGGCAAACACACCGTCTTGTAGTTCGATGAACTCATTTAATTCACCGAATCGTATCTCATCATATGCCCCAGAGTACTCGATGACGTCACAGCTTCAGCAGACTTTTCCCTCCATGAATCCAACCTTTAACTCGAGGACGAACTTACCTTTCTACAATGATATGTATGGACCGTCAGGAACTAGTAATGGTGGAGGTTTTGTTCCAACAGAATTTCCAGGAGGCATGGGTTCATTATCTAGATTTGAACAGGATCCTAATTTTTACGGCGATACCGCACCTCAAAGTGGAGGTAAGAGGCATGAAATTTAAGAATATAACTTTTGTAAAATTTTGAAAACTATTAAAAGTTACTAAAAATTAACGTTCGTCTGTAAGTAATTAAAATCTATAGTCTATATGGTTAGATTACAATAATTGAATCCAGTATACAGCAAAAAAAGAGCTATTGTAACTTTCTATTCAGATCAACCTCGACAGAGGAAAAAACGTAAGCCTTATACTCGATACCAAACTATGGTGTTGGAGTCGGAATTTTTGGGAAATTCCTATATAACTAGGCAAAAAAGATGGGAAATTTCATGTAAACTTCAGCTGACCGAACGACAGGTACATATGACTATAATATTTTTTAAAAAAAAAGAGATTAGCCATTATTTATCAATTTAGGTGAAAGTTTGGTTTCAAAATCGTCGAATGAAGAAAAAAAAACTGGTTGAAAGATCGAAGACAATGATCAAAAATGATGGAATGGATGAGAAAAGAAGCAATAACATTAACGTCAACTCATTTGCATAATTTGCCATAATTTCCTGTGCCCTATATTTCTACTACTTTTTCGTGTATAGTTTGTGTAAAATATATATATATATATATATTTACGAATCGAAGTGGCCTATATTTGTATTTGTGAGAAACATTATAGAATAATGTTAAATTTTTGTTTTGGTATGTGCTTTGACATAGCGGGCTAGTCTTTTTTCCAATATATTTTGTGCTTGTATTATGTATTTTTAATCAATTTATTAGTGCTAATAAGAGATTTATTTATCCATACTTATATTCAGTATACAGTTGTATTTAATATTTTACATGTATTGTATGCGATTGTTTTTTTAATAAAAAAGATTGAAAATAGTTGAAATTTATATAGAAACGAAAAAATCTACTTTTTCTCCTTAAATCATTTCTTCAGTCGAATTTTTAGTTTTATGAAGCCTTTGGAGCCACCAAATCGGCGGGGGTTTTATTTTCAATATTAAATACCTGATGTAAATCTCTCTACCGGCTGTTTATGATGATTAATAATTTGATAAGAAACTTAATTGCAATATAAATCATTATTCGTGTAACTATGTATATATATATATACATATGTAGGGAAATTTATTTATATCTAATGCATATTCATATGTTTAACATGCTGTTAAAACTTTTATTCAAAACAATTAAAATTCTCCCGAAAAATAAAATGATTAACATATTTCCATATTCCTTTTCCATTATACCCTTGTAAAACAAGAAATAAACTATTTTTCACAGCCAATGAAAAGGAATATCTAATGAAATATCTGTAGTCGATAGTAATTTCTTCATGACTAAGCACGAAAGTTTTAGCAGGATATGCACTCAAATCCTAATTACCTATTAATCTTCGTTGAGGTAGACAGTACAAAAAATTCTAAAAAGTTAAAACCGTCAAATTGCTTCAATATTTTTGCACCTGTGTGCGTTAACAAACCGTCGGCAAACTTCAAACGTTTGAAAGCGTCTGATAACAGTAAAAGGTCTACGTAAGAACGTCATAAAATAATCGTGAATTGTATACGCTTCAGGACAGAACGAACTAAACATATGTTTTATTACATATATTCACTGCTTTGGTTATAGTTCTTACAGAGGACGCGTGGTTTATGTATATTGATATATGCAGGAGCAATTTTAGCAAGTATCCGTTAAAATCTTTCACCATTTCAATTTTTCAATGAGAAAGGATTAATTATGCATATTTAGATACGCTATTTTTATATAACATATACTTTATACCTTAATTTTTTACGTTATAGTTGAAATTTAATTAAAACTACTTTCCTTTGAGTAATAACAACATTAGGTACTTCTTCAATATATACAAAAAAAGCACACTTTCCATTATAAAACCCCTTTCGATACTCTTCGAATTAAAAATTAATAATACGCTTTCTAGTTTGCTTTTATCCTTTATACTTTTATTATAAAACTTTTAACAAATAATAAAGTTTTTAACTTTCACAAAGTGGTATATGATTTGATATTTACCTGTAATTAAGAACATTGATATCCTCTCATCTTTTCTGGAACGAAACAACAAATCCAACAAGCAAATTGAGCAGGCGAGTATAAATAAGGAAATAAGAGAATTTTTTATGAGAAAAAGTCAATTCTGATTGGTTTCATATACGAATTTATTCTCTTTTAACGATCCAGAGACGATTGTAACGAAACAATACGATCGTGCCTATTAGCGACAATTTCATCCAAGTTTTACTGCTAGCTGAACAACTTTATTATCGTTTATATCGTTCTTTTCTTATACTTATAGACTTCAGGCCTATACTATTGTGGTTCTTTTTCTCCTTCAGCAATAATACGCTCGCACTTATGACTTCGACAAGATAAACATGCTTTCAAGCTGTCTGTAAATTCTCTTAATATCTATATAAGGCAGCTTAACGATTAACTTTTTTGTTTCCGCCTTTTCTCACAATTAACATTTTCTTCTCGTAATGTGTCAAAAATTGAATCGAGGACGCCATCTCTGTGTTCAATCCTACTGTTTGATAATTTTATAGTTTTCAGGGGGCAGCACCATCTTACCATCGCTATTACTTACCTTACATTTTCAAAAAAATTACATTTCTAGGCTTTAGTATAAATAGACAGATATATACAAATCAGTACAATCGACGACAGTTAAGAGAATAGGCTATAAATTCTCCCTTAATAGGCTCATACACTTACTCCTGACAGTTGTCTTTGCAATTTCAAAGCTAGTGTATGAATTGAGAAGCAAATGTTATCTCTTCAAAGACTTTTTCCTATCCGAGTGTTTAAATCTTTAGTATGCTCCACCTATAGATCGATTATTAAAGTGTATATCAAAGGAAAAAATCTGATATTGTAAAAAGACACTTTCTAGTTCATTGCAGTTTATAAAACAAATCTATAAAGCGAACTGATTGAATAGATCTTCTTCAAATTGAATACGATAGTTTTTAGTAAAAAGGAAAGATACAAAGAAATGATATATCTACCAGGTCTATGATAGATATAAAATGACAAGAAGTTAATGCATGGATCATATGAAATGGGTAACCAGTTGAGAATATTAGCAACACAAAACAATTGGTTTCTGTCTGCAGAAAGAAACCAGAATTCGAAAGTAATTGATTACAACTAGAGCTCTTGAGAAAGGAGATATTCTTAAAGAAGCTGAAGATAAAAAATATAGCAAATGTTTACATTGAACTATTCTGTCGCTTTTATTCTGTGTCAATGAACGTTAAAAAACCGGATCTTAATGTACAAGAATAAAAACAGATATTTTTAGAACAATTGAAAAAAAGAAAAAAACATAAGGGAATTCTAGATAAAGTTCTACCATGTAGTAACAATACTTTGAAACCACATATGTCAAAATCAATCATTATATGCCCTAAAACTCTTAAACGTTCTTTCTTAAACAGTTTCTAAATTTCCTAGAGCTAAGAACATTCTAAGAGTTTATTTATATTTT
Source organism: Dimorphilus gyrociliatus (assembly GCA_904063045.1). Classification (NCBI taxonomy): domain Eukaryota; kingdom Metazoa; phylum Annelida; class Polychaeta; family Dinophilidae; genus Dimorphilus; species Dimorphilus gyrociliatus. The sequence goes on from CAJFCJ010000018.1 coordinate 570,366, forward strand.
AAAATTACGTAAAACGACAGAATGGCTCGTTAGAAACCTATAAAATCATGTGTGGTCTTTGTTGAGTCCGTGTTAACACTGCATAATAAAAATCGCAGATAAATATTCTTAAATGATAAATTGTGTTAAATTTTTTAATATTATCAAATTTTATTAAATTTTTATTACTATTAGTTACATTCTATCATGAACTTCTTGAAAGGATTCTCTTTCAAGTCGTTAATTTATATTCATTGCATATAGTATTCTGTAGAAAAGAACTTACAGCACATGTGGAACTTCGAAAGTAGTCCCAAAAAGAGTTAGTAATAAATTTTCTTAGCAACAGCAACTACTGATTGGCTACTGAAAAAAATGATTTGCATAAGATTCACCGATAGATGGCATAATAGTTGCTCTCCCCTAACATGCTACCCTGCTGTGAACGAGTGATGTATATTCATGTTTTTATGGTTCACTACTTTATTTAACACTTTGTTTTTTAACTAATACAAAATAATGAACTATTTTCATAATTCTCTCATGCCTGGATTATCCACTGTAGAGAGTGGTTTTTCAATGAGATATGACTATAATCAATATTCACACGAGCAAGCTATTCGAGATCAGCAATTTGTTCATATTGACGGTCAACTTCATCACAATCTGTCTCCTTGGAATGAACTGCAATCCGCCAATATTTCTCATTCAAGTTTCAACGGCGAAATTCACAACACTGAGCAAACCCATAACGGAATTTGTTCAAACACAGTTTTTCAAGCCCCTGCTCCCTATTATCCGTGGATGGGAGTAGTTGGTAAGACATTTTTCCCTTAAAAAACGACTAGCTATAATTAATTAGTCAATCGAGATTTATTCCCCAAGATATGATAACATTTCTTGGCTTCTTTATGTAAAAACGATTTGATATATGTTCCACAATAAATGTTAGTAATTTTATTGTTTATTTATAATACCATCTGCTGTCAATAATTTATAAAGTATACTTTATTAAGTATTATGATGTTGTAAAAGGGATCTTTAGTAATGAGGAAGAGTAAATATGGTATCTTTGTACAAATGTTACTTTGAGGAGTAAAACTAAAAGAAGTTCATCCTAGCATAGAGTATGTTGAGAAATAATTAGCTATTTGTAACAGATGGTTTATATTCATACCTTTTTTTATAATTATGTATATAATTGGCCTCAATTGTATGTTTGGCATAAGCGGTTTTTAATGAGATTTAATCTAAATTATATTTAATATACTTTCTACATAACTGCTTCAAGAGAAATTTAGAAATTCATTTTATCCTGACATTTGATAAATTTTAAGACGACTTTCCATCTCTTTTCTTACTTTGATGTCTATTGACTTTCCTCAGGTCCTAATTCAACACAGAGGAGAAGGGGAAGACAAACTTATAGCCGTTTTCAGACATTAGAACTAGAAAAGGAATTTCAATTTAACCATTATTTAACAAGGAAGCGACGCATTGAAATTGCTCATAACTTGTGTTTAACGGAAAGACAAATAAAAATTTGGTTCCAGAATAGAAGAATGAAATTGAAAAAAGAGAGACAGCAAATTAAGGATATGAATAGTGTAAAGAATGATGGCAAAAAGAAAAATGAAAAGGAGAAAGTGATCACAACATAAAACATTGTTAGAGACTCTTCCATTGTCATTTATATAAATAAAGAGAATACTCTATGTGTAAAAGTTTTACTAACATATTAACGAAAACTTATTGCTGTGTGAAGATATAAATTGAAATATAATTAACGAATCTTATTGTGAACTTTGGTTTTTTAGTCAGAAATTTCAGTAAAATAAAAGGCATGTCTTAAGTGTTATATATCTAGTATGCTGTTAAAAATTTTACATGGTAAACTACAATTTCTATACTAGTTTTCAAATTAAGATAATACAGAGCATGTGGGTTTAATCAAAAACGAGCTGTTGAAATTTTTCCAATATAAAAATTAAAAAATTTTATTTTAGGGCTAAAAAAGTGAATTTGATATCATATGAAGATAGGAAACAAACTTTCTTGGATTGTACAGGATTGATTGTATCTAATCAAAACGAACTAAGGGCCTGACAAAGGCATCTTAAGTTTGTGAGATAAACTGCTAATCGGTTTCCTCAAATTCAGGGGCAGAGATTAAAGCTTAGTTGTACAGGGTTGTCTGGTAACCTACTTTTTGCATCACGTGATTGATTATCATAGCGTCGGCATTCACTTAACTAATCTTATATACAAAAGCTGCAGGGCCTTCTCAAGATAACTCGTCATATTTTATGTCAAATGTCTGTCACAGGATTTGAATTTTATGCTGGTTCCCTTATAGCAATGTCAAAAGCCACAGGTGAATCATAACTTATCCCTCAGACCTGCTAGTGAGACTTCTAAGCAATTCTTCAATAGGCCCTTTTTGCTTTCGGTATTAATATTCATCGCGCATTCAAACTAACTAAACTTAAAGCTTTCAGTCCGAACGTATTATTAAAGAGATAGGTGTTATCAATTGCTTTATTAATTCAGCTATTATAATGCTAATAAATGTTATTTGGAGCTTAGAAATGGACATTTTTAAATACAAAATGTCAGTTTCTACCCTCCTACCCTCGACATTTTTTTCCTTAAAAAAAGATTAGAATTATGTAGTTAAAAGTTATCAATATATAATTTTCGAGATTATATATTTAAATAATCTCTTCTTTCTTTATGTTAATGATTCATATTCCTGAGCTAACATTAACTAGTACTAAAAATATTATGTAGTAAGAGATAAAATTCCATTCTACAACCCAACACCCTGAGGAGCCTTTCGGGATTTGCATAACAAAAGAATATAAAATCACGTGATATCTTTTGGAAGTAGTGATTGGTGGTTATATTTACTTTTTAAACCGTAATTTTTTGTACCTTTCATCTTTTAGGGCATTTTCACTCTTAAACAGTTTTACTTGAAGACGTGAGCTGTAAATATTAGTAGCTCAGCCAGGTACGTAATAAAAATAAAACATTTCAAATTTAATAAATTTTATGGCATAAGTATTATCCTAATGAAAATATATATTTGGAATGGTATTAATAAATGACAAAGAGGTTCCCTATAAAAGAAAATTTGAATGATATTCCCTACGGCTCAGAAATTATTGTTTTTAAATCGAGCTTTCGGAAATTATTATTGATTGCTGGAGGTGCTTGAATCTACATAAAAATCGCATATGTTAGAGTTCCTACCAAGTCTGTATAATTTATAGTTTAGTAAATGTTTTTATTCTAAATAATGCCCATTGGATAAAAAATTTGAAATGATCAAAATAGGTAAAGGCCTGCTAATCAACTGTTCTTTAGCGAATAGCACTAAATTTATAATTGTAAAGTAAAAAATATTGACAATTTGTATCTATCTATAAATTGGCAAAGTTAAAGTTATTTGTATGACTGTGAGCTTATTTATTTGATAGCTATTTCACATTAGAATGAATGAAATATAGTAATAAAAACTGTAAATTTCTCTCCAAGGCCTCAAAATAATTATATACTTTTCTATGTTCAGTAATTTAAAGTTAACTAAAACAAGCAACAACAAGCAATAAAGATTTCTTGTGTCTAGCTATAACATTTGTTTCTTCCTCCCATTTAAGACTTTTTGCATGGCATTTTCACTAAAATTTGTCATTAGTTTTGTCAGCCAACAACAATTACAGCTCTCTTACAAAAAGAAATAGAAAATATTGAGGGAATTGCGCTTAATTTAGGGAAATTTTCTTACAGTATTAAAGCGATCATTGCATACTAATAAATGTGAATTTGATCCAGAATGAAATGAACAACTTATGTCATTTTACTAACAAAAGATAGATACTTGAACCTATAAGAGTAGGAATCTAATAATACTTAATGATAAACCTAAATTCTTTCCTCATAGAAAATTCTTCCAGCATTTTCCAAAATAAATAGGTCAACATGGCGTCAGCAGACTTCTTCCAAGGCAATTGGGTTGCAAGCAGCTTATATACCTGATACCCAAGCTATTTTAAATAGAGCATCGTAAATAAATAATGAAAAGCCATTTAAGTTATATCATCAGCAGGCTTAACAACTATAAGCTATATATAATATTAAAAATATGCATTCCATACATCGAACGTCTATTTCATCTTCTATTTCCCTCTTTAGACCAGTTAAGGAAAAGAAAAAAGTCAATTTGCATTACTATTTGGGTCAACGCGCAGATTTTTAACTGCTCTTAGAAAAGAGCAATTTGTTATTCCCTCGCCCACGATGCTAGACAGATACAGGATTCTGATAATAAAATCAAAAGTGGGGAATTCGTGAATAACAACCGTTTCCTAGGAACTATTTCCAGTACAGGATTTATAAATTACGTTGAGGTCTTTTAACAATAGAAAAGACTTTTATTAAATTATAAAAAGCTAATGAATATTAGATATTTAAAAAATTAATTAGATAATTATTACATATAATAATTAGGCCTATTATTGAATTACTTTTGTATTCGGTATCTTGATTCTAGTCAGTTAAGAACTATTAATTATATTTTCAATACTTTGGCTTTAATATGAAAAATTTTCTCATCGGCAACGTTAGAGAGCTTGTACAGTAACTAGGTCATGTAAATTTTTATAGTGTACTTCAGTTAGATAACTAAAATTCGAGTGTCTGTTTTTTAATACAGACATATTTAATTGTTAATTTTTTTAATTCAACACCTTTAAAAATATTTTAAAGTATTCTTTGCTACATTTACTCAACAAAGATATAATACTTCTAACCCTTAAGGATAGAAATAAGCAGGAACTATTTTGTCCAAAAAAAATTCGACCTACTTTTTTGCCCATTTATAATTCCTTGTCTTCGCCTTTTCAATACGTATTTCCGTTAAAATATTCATTATGCTCTGCGTTCTGTTTTTTGCTTTTTGGTATATGTACATAAATTAATGCAAGTTTAGATTTTTGTACTGAAATTGGTTTAAAAAAGTAACTATTCTGGAATTTTGTTGTGCACCATATGTAAAACAAAGATTCGCCATCTGACTCATTATTCGATAGTTTTTCAGCGTAAAAATTGTTGTATAAACCGATAAATATCTACAATGACTTTACATTAATCAAATATTTATTTTTGTAATGAATCCGTTGAATTTTCACCTAAAAACTAAGAAATTCTTCGTTTGCAGCTGTAATATTATTTATCATAAGTATTGCCAAAACGAACGTGTTGACAGAATTATTGATTGATAAAAACTAAGACAAACTGCAAGTGCAGTTCTGATCGGCATCACATTGTTTTCAACGTTTTCCCAGAACACATCTTGTTTATAAAACTTGGAGTTTAACTTTTAGAAATTTTTATCTGCGAATCTAAAAAATATTTAGCTTTTGTGCATAAAAAATTAATATCTATAGTTAGGAGAAACTGTGCAAAAGTAACCGTCAATTATTGACTAAATTTGGACTGTGTACAATTGATGAAAGAATATTTTAACAGGATGAGCGCTTTCTTCACTCCTTATCAAGAATACAATAGTGAACTCTCTTTTCATCCAAATGAATACTCTTATCAACAAAATTATCCTCAAACTTATGAACGCCCTTACCAAGAACACGAGCAGCCATCTTACTACGAAACAAATAAACTTCGAATGGAAAATATTCAGCAATTTCAGAACCCAGTTCAACCACCTGTTTTCTCTAATTTTAAAATATCATCAAATTTAGCCTCTCCTTCATCTTCAGATGTTAAAAATTCTTTAAGCGTAAAGTATGAAAGTAACGAACAAATTAAAACTGAAAGACAAACCGAGCCGACGAAAAATCGCACTCAAAGTCCACATGAGGACACCCAATCAGATGATCAAGGAGACAAAAAGGCAATTTTCCCTTGGATGAAATCTCAATTCGGTTAGTAAACTCTTATAATGTTCACCAGTGTATTCGACTCTTTTTTTGCTTCTTAAAACTCTTAACACTAACTAATTAAACACTTTTTTTCTACTAAATGTAAAAGTTATGGCTTTCTTTAGTTTTTAAACAACTAAGCGAAGCTTTAATGAACAACTTGAAAAGACATAAAGAATAAGGTATCTTTTAGAATTCAAATTGGCCAACCAATGAGCGCCTTTTGCATAAAAATTAACAACGATTTGACCAATTATTCTCTTGAAAACAAACCACTCTCATTTGTCTTTAAACTCTACTATCGCCTACATTACGTGAAGTAAGATTTTCATATATATATAAATTACACCATTAAAATAGCAAATATAAATGTTAGTTATTTTCTCCACGCTTCTCCACACTTGAATGCGAAGACCAATTTAGGATTTAAAATATTCGCCTTTGTCTTTCTTTTCTTTTATCAAATGTAAATCTTAAGTTGCCGTCTAACCGATACACCAGAAAAATGTTCTGATTGTACAAGTTAATCTATTTCCATTTTAACAACAGTACTTGTGTAATTTCCTGTTTAAACCATGATTGATTAACAAGCTAAATTTTAAGATGATTAACTTCCCAGAAAGGGAGATTGTACATTTATTATTACACTTTTGGAATCATAAAAGTTCACATAATAAGAATCTGTAATGTTATACCCAAGATTCTTTTTCAGTTATAAAAAACATTCTCTAAACAAATCAAAGTACGTTTAAATATTTTTAAACAACCAGTAAATAGCATATTGATCAATTGAACGTTCACAGAAACAGCTTAAGCCATAATTTATGGAGGTTTATTTAACCTCTAATTATTGATTAACCTTTCTGAAGAACAAGCCAAGGTAGTTTTGTGATATCTACATCGCTAATTGATCATTTTTAAAACTGTAGAAAGTACCATATGAAGGTTTATTTGCTTAAATTACGATAATATCCTAGATTATTATGATTTATAGCTTGCTTGAATAGGAACTGTATAAATATATTATCAATAGAAAATTCGTACGCCAAATACGGAATGAATAAAAGCTTTGGCGGCTTAATGAACTAATAATGGCTTCGACCTCCCACTCAGTCAGTATTTTTCCTGAGCACCTGTTCATGTAAAGAAAAGAACGTTAGCAACACATTTTGGTGTAATAGGTCGTTGTCCACAAAAATGTACCTTCTAAATTACGTATAATAAAGTAATATAAATTTTAAAGATCTTTTTCTGCCGTTAAACTATGACACGGTGTCCTTTCATTTGCGATCGTAGCGCCATCTGCAGGATACACATCTTTTAACAGTTTAACTTCCCCGCGCACATTTTGCAGATTGCATCAACTATCCTTGAGATATCTGTGGTCTATCTATTCAACTTACAGATCTAAATTGAATTAACCTAAACCAAAAAGATTACGATAAGGGCGAAAATTTTTTTGCAAAATGAAAATTATTATAGTTATGTGGAGAAATTGAAAAAGATTATTAACTATTCTATCAAGATTAATCATTTATATGGTCAACGTTGACAACAAAGTGACTTCAAAGGAAAACTTGAGTACCGCGCATTTTAGGCCATTGAATATTTTAAAACTATATTTCTCTTTTGCAAATATTATATGATTTATATTATTCCTTCGTGGTCGTCTCCTTTGACTTTTTTCATGAGGTATATTTTTATAAGTCTAAATAAGAGTCATAAGTGTGAGAAAAATATTTACTAACTTTTGTTCGCCTTTCTCTTCATTCGATTCAACTACGTAAGATTCCCGTGTTATGAATAAGTGCGATTCATTAAACATTAGATAAGCTTATCTTTTGATGCAAATGTATCTGACGCGTATGCGCATGCATATAAATTCCCAATGAAATATAACTGGTCGTTATTTACAACATTTTTTAATTTATGGTGGGCGATTGTTATAAATGATCTTCATGCATTTAACAGCTAAATCTACGAATCTTCTTCAACCTAACTTATGTAGGTTATGTTTCTAGAATATTCATCACTTTTTTCACTGTGTGTGAGTTTCAAAGGTTAGATTTATTTGAAAAAAAATTGCCGTAGTGGCTTTTCAATTGAACATTACAATTCGTTAAAGTATAAATCATTGTAGTAAAAAATTTTTAAACTTGGAAGTCTTTTTTATGATAATAATTAGGAGTTATCATTTGTATAACAATAGTCCTGGTCAATCCCAGTGCGTGACAACGCTGGCGGTAACTGTGTAAATGTTCGATTTATCGAAATTCTTGTTCCATATTTTTAAGCTTCAGTCTAAAATTTAGCTTATCTTCTTTTTACTATAATTTCACATAAGAAAATATGAATACATGCTTCTAAAATTTTCTATATTTTCAGTAAATTATCAAACCAGTAAAAGCGTATTTAATTAGTAATAAACATCCTATAAAGTACAATAATTATGTTGTATTGATTGGTATAATAGAAAGAAAGAAAGATCCTGGATAAACAATTAAATGTCGAATAGTTTGCCTGCACGGTTACATGGTGATCAGCCCAGTCGTGTTTCAATGTCTGATTCTCGTTTATTTTCATTACATCAGCTTGAGGTTTTCTATAAAATAATCCTCAGGGGAGGATATTCGAATCTTTTCATTACCTAAAAGGATAAAGAAAAAACTTTTACCTAACAAAAGTATAATTTACATTATAGCAAAAAAAACATTCAATATTTTACGTACAGGTTCTGAAAGAAAGCGTGGACGACAAACATATACCCGCCACCAAACATTAGAGCTAGAGAAAGAATTTCATTTCAATCGATACTTGACAAGAAGACGACGAGTAGAAATTGCTCACTCACTTGGACTCAGTGAGCGTCAAATAAAGATTTGGTTCCAAAATAGGAGAATGAAATTGAAAAAAGAAAATCGACAAATAGAATCCTTAAAATCAGATGAATTCGAGTAAAATGTTGCAGTTGATATTGTATTCTCTTTCACTAAGTTTTTTTTCTATGAGGGTTTGTGTCTTATTACTGTCTTGTATTTGATTAGATTTTGTTTAGTTTCACCTCAAACCTTAAAAGTTAAGATATGTATCTAAACTATTTTTTAATACTAAAAAGTTCTTGTTTATACTTTTAAAAAAGCCAGGTGAATACTTCTATTGAAGAATTGTAGCGTATGCGATCTGGCTAAAAGTGAAGTACAGATGTAGTCTGAATTATGTTCTAAGGTTCGTTATAAATAAAAATAACAAGTGATAAATATATGTAGCGGCTGTCTAAAGCGCAACTCTGTCTAAATGAGACTGCAGCTTAAGATTAAGATCTTGAATATATTATTAAAATTGATCAGAGCATGAAAGTCGAATATGTACGGCATTCACAACTGACTATGTACCCTGTAGAACCGAACTTGTGAAATAAATTTAACCACAAGTTAGATTTTCAGGGTTCATAGACAGTTGTATAATTCTATCCTTCTCAAAATCAAATACTGTAATGTATGATGACAGTTTCGGAGAAAATAGACGCTATCTTTCTTAAAGTGGACATTATTTTGGAGATATTATGACATAACAATAATAGTACCTTGCTTTCTGTATTAGAAAAGTTTTAGCGAGTATATTTGGGAATAAGTTCCTCTTTAATTTAGGCTAAAATAAATGTAAAAAAATGTATTTATGTGGAAAGAATCAAAACGATGCTTAGCCTTTAATTATATGAAAATTATACTTTATTTTGTAAGTCTTTGAGGGTAGTGTGTTCAAAAGTGCAGAAAAAGCTAAATTCTAATTAGAAAATAGATAACACCCAAACTCCAACTCCATTTTGAAACGTCACGCATATATTATGAACAAAATCACATGATACAGCATCTTACCACAATGGTATGTTGATTTTTGGCTCCCTCTGTGCATATAAGCTTCTCGAATTTTGTAGTCTTGATCATGTAAATGGGTCAATTTGCCAAGTTTTATCATTTAAATTAGTATCTGTGCTTTAGTGTATCCACAGTTATCATGGACATCTTACAGTCTGTTTATCAAAATAATATCTGGGTCAAAAGAGTAGCTAAAGCAAATTCCTGTATAAACGGACAGCCTGAAGAAAAATATTTTTCAAATATAAAGTCTTTTTAATTGCTTGTATAAAGTAATTTTAGCTCATTTGAAATGGTCAAGCATAGCAGGATATGTTAATGTTGGCTAGTAACGATCTAAATTACAAAAGTCCTTACTATATGCACATCTTTTTAGATCAAATAAATGAATAATTACGATTAAATTTAACTAGAAACCAAGAGAAGACAGAGAAAATAAACGAGTTCGTGATTCATTGCTGCTTCCAAAATTTGGGTCAACGGTAAATGTGCCGAATGTTTGGAGGTCAAGCTATGAATCCAAAGAAGCAATTATGCTCTTGAGGAATGACTCTATCTATTGAAGTTAATTATTTATAGACTGTCTTTTATTAAGATAAACGTTGACCTACATTACGTTCGAATGTAATGGTGAAGGAGCGCATTTTATCCTTAGGAAAAATAAACAGAGCGGGCAAATCAAATTTAGGTTAGTTAGGTCACGTATATCCTAAAAATTACTGTGTAAAGCACATTTTCTGATTTGTCAAACCATGATTTAATATTTTAATTCGTAATTTATAAATATACACTGCACGTGATAGGAGTTCTGATTTCCTAATGCTCCTGGTATACAAGTTTGCGCAGGGCTTGACCTACTTTTCTACTCAGTAAAATTACGATTTAAAAAATAAGCAGACCACGAGAGATATTTAATAGGAAGAATTAGAGATAAATAAATGACAAGACAAGTAATTTTTAAGGACATGGTAAATTTCAATAAAAGAATTTCTAGAGCATCATGTAAATTTTTAGAGAAATATTCATTTCTTTGTGCATATATGAAAACGTTTCAATCATAAAAGTTCTTTCAGTTACCTTTTAGAATTAGCTTAAAATAACCAAACACTCCCAAGGTAATTCTCAATTTTCCCTATTGACTTCCGTTTTTTTTCGATCAATTGTAATTAGAAATTATTTAGTCTACAATAAGCTAAGTATTTTTAAGCCATTTCCATTCGCTGACAAACGAAATTTGTAAAAACAAAGGTGTCATCTTATTCCCTAATACTTGCAGCGATTCATAGCTTTTTATTAATGGTAAACAGTCCGAATTCTTTACAGAAAGTACGAAAATTATGAGTTGCAAGGCTCTAGAAACAAATAATATCTTTTTAGCGATAATGTGATTTTATAGGTTTAGTTAGCTTCATTAAGAGAACTACATTATTAGTTGAGAGCCTAATTAAACATCCTCATTTTATCTAACTATACTTTGATTACAACTTATTAGACTTGTATTCAGCATACAAAAATTTTTTTAAATATATATATACACAGTATATATATATATATATATATATCACCAAACAAGTCGCATTTTTTCATTGACCTAATTACCTTCATAACTATTTCACGAACAAAGGATTAGAGAGAGAATGCTAAATAAGTTAATATCTAAATATTTTAAAGGTGGATCACAGGAATATTATAATAATGATATTGAAATAAAAATATTTTACCCTTAATTCGAGTGGATATTTGAACAAATTAGCTGCAAATTGTTAATTCTCTTCGCTTGAGAAGGATTTTTATGTTGAATCATAGTTATATCCGTAAAATGAAATGGAACACAAAGAAAACATGGCGTCGTTTGAAAGTAGGTCAATAGCAACGCTCAGGTTTTATGACCTTCTTAAACTGTGAAATTCGTCTCTAAGGCTGTAAGATGTCGTGTGCATGTTTTTGAAAGAGAGAGTATTTTAACTAATTAATTATAGTGATTCAGTATGCCAGAGGATGTAACAATTGTCTTTTTCCCGGCAAACGAAGACGGCAGTTTGTATATTGTATAATAACCAAGTAGTAGATACTTATTTTTTTCGGCAAGAAAAAAATGAATAAAAGTATTGAATTCTAATCAATAGCACAAACACGATGCAAATTTAAATTTATTTTAGCAGTTACTAATGAAAGATTATCATGGTTCAGAAATTCTCTTAAAGAAAAAGCAATTGGAGATGATTACCAGCAGTTCGTTGGGGGTCTGCTAGAAGTTAGTGCATGTTTTCTTTGACATCAAAATGAAAAAAAGCGAACGAAACCTTTCGAGGTCACGTTTTACGTTGGTTAAGCTCAAGGAATACCAGAAATTACTATAAATTTACAATAAATTACATAAATATAATATATATTATAAATAACCTATCGAGATACTTATGAATTTATTTTCATTTGTCTTCCAAAATAAAATTTAACAAAATATATCGCTCATAAATTGACTAAGAAATAATAGAACAGCAACGGGAGAAAGTACATTTGTGTCGTTTTTTTGGCCAAAAGCTTCTCGAGTAAAATTCTATAAACGTAAATTATTGCTATTACGTGTGTTTGTTCTAGCGAATGAAGAAATTCTTAGTAAATTGATATAGATCATGGCTATTCTTGAAGTAGCAAGTTTGACCAGAAGTCGAAATTCTAGCTTGTCTGAAAAATAATTTGTATTTACAATCATCACCTTGCCCCAAATAGTTTAACATCTTTTATGTTTGAATGTTGAAAGATTGTTTGCTAAAATTGACGACTGCTTAATCATTCGATATTTTCGTTTAAGACCCATGCCTATGAAACTAGTAAAATTTATCTCAATAATACTTTGGACAAATGGTACCAAAAGAACGCTTAAGCCGTCTCTATGGAGAAAGCTTATGCAAATTTCCCGCAAAGAAATTGAGCTACAATGCGTGAAATCCACGAAAGATAATCTATAACAGGCAATTTTCATTTTATTTGTTTCAAATACGAAAATGAGCAACATTACAACGTAAAAAAACTGATTGTTGTTTTATTTATTTAAGCTAAAATCGGGATGCTGTTCGAAATTTATGTTTCTTTATGTTTTTTAAATGAAATTTCTACTTTTGATGGGAGATTTCTTTTTTTTTTAATTCGATTACTTGACTTTTAATGTCAGTTTAAAATAATTAGTAATTTTTACTATTTGACATTAATGTGAATTATTATGTTAAAAGTTGATTCTTTAACAAACGAAAACAATCTATTTTCAATGAATTGTCATACCACAGTTAATTGATTAATGCCTAATACACACGCCTTACTAACAAAAATATCACATAAAACTGTAAAAAACTACCACATTGTTCTTCAATCAGTCGATATTATAATAAAGAAAATCGTCCTAATAGTGTTAATTGAAAAGCAATACTAACACTTTCGATTTTAAATTGCAAAGTACAACTGAATATCTGTATTTAGAAAAAAGATGAAAAAGCTCATTCCAATTTTGACTGCTTAAGATTGTTTTCATAAATTTTGCTATGCTTATCGAGTGGACGAAGCGGTGCGAAAGTGTTAAAATTGGGGAAGAGAGAGCTAACGTACACTCTTTTCGTATATGGATTAGTTCATTTTACTGCGCTCAAAGTTTTAGATATGCGCACTAGTTGACCTTGGAAAAAGCTTACAGTCGAAAGCGGAACGATCCGATTTTAAAGTGTCCCATGGAAATTTGTACTATAGAAGTAAAATATTAAACTATTCTACTAAATAGCTTGAACGTCGAAATTTAACTTGCTTTAAGAAGAAACCAATAAACTCTCGCGCACATTTTAAAATAACGCCTACTTTTCAGTTTGCTAAAAATGTATTTCAATTAAATTATTAAGCAAAAATCAAAAAACACCAATATTTCTATCACAAAACGCTCATATGAATTACCCTTTTGTGGTACGAAAGAAAGCGGGATAGATTAAATGGAAAGGAACGTAGAGAATAAAGAAGGCCTATAGTATCCAATCCAATATAACTTTACAACATTATAAAATCGGCCGCAAAATGTCTTGGCATGCCATTTTGAAATACTAATTTCTTTATAAATGCGATCTTTTCGTAGATAACTCCGGACCAAACAACTAAGGAAGAAAGAGTATTTTTTGCCCTGATTTTTCACTTTTTCAACAGGTGGAAGTTATAGAAATTAAGAGCATTTCAACTTTTGATCTCGTCCGCTGTATACAAGAAAAGACGATAACCTAAATAGTCGGCAGAAAAAGGATACATTCATAGTTAAAAGCTTGTTGGTACTTATTCATTTGTCGATTCACAACCCGCATGAAATAATCCATTTGGGCTTTTAATAAGATAAAAAAATATATGGTTCAATAAGGGCACAGTTTCAATACCGCTTGATTTCATAGACAGCGATTGCGCCCAGCATTATGATTTAAAAATTTTCTATTTATTTCAAATTTCCTTTATTGATGCAAAACATCACAAATCATCTAAAAAATGTTTCATAACCTTGAACCACAATTATCCTCATTAACGAGTTGTACTTAATAAATTACAGAATGTTTTCAGCACATTATTTTTCTATCAATAACTCTATAATCAAAAGCTAAACTTCGTATAGAAATATAAAACATATTTCATAGCGCTGTCGTTAAATAATTATCGGTAAAAAGACCAATTCAGGCCACTGATATGCATGAATGTTTATTAATTGAATACAAATTCAACATTAATACATGGACACATGAAACGGTAAGTCAGTTCAATATCTACAATATATAATTTCTCTTGGCAATCAATATACGCTCGGCTATATGTCCGTGGCTTAAATCATAAAATTGATATTTCGAATCGCTTGTAATAAAATTATAACTCGACCTTTGCAGGAAATGATTGAAGGTGTTACGAATGAGATATTTCCAACAAGTGTTTAAGTAATAATACTATTAGTAAAATTCTGACCGAAAATATACTTTATTTGTTTCTAATGACAAAACAACAGTTATATCTTGTTTTATGACAAATACGCACCACACAACCTTCTCGGAACTTCCGGTAATATGTTATATTAAAGAGTTACGGAGTAGAGGAAGCGACTCGATACAAAAATAGTCACATTTTAAAAGGTAAAGTTAAAGCTTTCTAAAGATGAAGCTGGTTTAGAAAATATGCATAAAACGCTGTAGGATAAAAGTTATTTTAGGGTATAAAAAAATAAATAGAGGCAGTCGACCGAATGCATACGTGTTGAATATAGAGAAAAATCAATGACACTATTTCTCCTTGGGTATATGTGATTGTCTTTGTTGAATAAAATTTACTTCACTTTCTTTTAATCCAGTGAGATTCGTAGTTGAAACTGTTCACCTTATTCAACAAAATGTCTGAAGTGTACTGTGTATCCATACAAAGAACAAAAAGCCTCCGCTATAAACTCACACAAACTAGTCGTATAAATTTTCAAAATGGTTTATTTTTATCGTTATATTATAACGCCAAAGAATATCGCTTTGTTTGGTTACACGTGTGTGTCCAACCAACGATCGTAAAAGAAAGTCAGCGTCTATTAAATTCGTCTATTTACTAATAATAGTGATATTATAGAAGTTAGTATTGAAGAAGTCATTAAGTATCTGAAAACTAACAACTGCTATTGAAATTTGCTTTGATTGATGAAAACGTATTCAGTCATATGTATTATAAATGTAAATGGATTGATTCGAAAATGTTGGTCTATGTTAAATGGTGATTTCATGGGCCAATATTGATATATCAAAAAAATACAAAGTAAAACCCGCATAGAGAAAAAAGCTAAAAATCAAGTGAATCAAGCAAGCGACGGAAAGGTAATGACAGAATTGCCAGAAGATGGCGCCTGCACTATACAGCGGACAGCGGTCAGGATTAATTAGGATCGTAGTAGTCACGTGACAACCCGCTTCTCGCTGATAGGCTGGTTAGCTTATTGACCCTGGGTCATTGCATAATGAGCTAATGGCGGCTGTTGAGATACTTCTAGGCTACGAGCTCGCAAATCATTCTCTGCTCGGACATGAGCGCAAACGCATACTACACGACGGGAATGCTGTCGTCTTCTCAGGACGTTTCAGCGGCGTCATTTCCGGCTGATTCGACGCCTTTTTATTCGGCGCCGAATTTTGACGCTACTTTCTATCCGCGTTACTATGATCGTCAAGACTCGAAAGTGACGTCCGCTTATCAAAGTTTGGCGTCTTTCGCAACTAGTCATCCAAACGGTCAATTTTCGGGCCAACCTGATATGCAAGCTGACGTTATACAGGCTTCGTGTCCACAATCGACGCTTCCGTATTTAAGTAATGGAATGCCTACTTCTGCTGCTCATCCCACGCCAAACGGAATGCAGTCAAATATACCGATCTACAATTGGATGAAAGGTAAGAAGTTTTTTAACGATTTTAACGACCGCTGTGTTTTATCTTATCTATAATCACCCCAGTTGCATGTTTTGCATATTTCTGCTGACGTCACCAGCCGCACGTGTTTTGCGTGTTAAAAATTGGAAGCTTTGCCGCGCAATTAACTTTACGCTTCTTTTATTACCGAGTTTACATATTACCATAAGAAGGAAAAGAAGCAGTTGCTGGGTACATTTTTACTTGTAAGAAACAAGTGATATCTTAAACATGTTCCAAATGTTAAACGCCGTTTGTTATTTTTAAGCAAAAACATGTATAAACATGCGAGAAACGTGGTACACAATTTAGAATGTAAAAATCATAACTCAAGATGAAAACATGTTTTTTATTGTAAATTTAATTCAAACCAGACTTTTTTACTGACCCGAGAATTAACCCGTCGATAATCGAAATGGTGAGTCACGTGACTGCGGTCATATTTTACGGCGTTATATCTCCGGGGAAGACTTCCACAAGAGCGGCCATTTTTTGTGATTAAAACGTAACGCCTCGTATTTAGCGCATGTTTAATTTATGTATAAGAAGCGTGTAAAAAGTGCCCTTCTAACCAATCAGTTCTTGCTTTAAAATAAATTGATCATTTGCGTAGACTACTTATAAATGATAAATAAAATTACGTATTTCCTTTATACGAATCTATAAATGCGAATAGACAAAGCATCTTGATAAATAGTAGAATATAATGGTGAAATCTATATCTAGATATTAGACTGTACAAAAAAAACTCTAGGAAACACTAACCAAATACAAAGCCCAGCGCAGAAAGCCAAATTAGAAAAAAAGGTTTAAAGATGTTTAATATAAACGTATACAAAGTAAAAGATATTGAATAGGGAAATTGTATTGCTACACACCTCAAAAAAAAAACATTTGAAAAAATTTAACGTTATTATTTACAGATAAGAAAATTTAGATTTTTTATTTTGAGTGTGTACTTATAAACATGTAAAACCAGAATGTAATTATTTTTAATCGATTAAAGTACAAAAAAATACTACAGCGCACTAATAATCCTTTATAATGAAATTGAACTGAATCCACCCATACTATTCTATATTTTTATCCCATTTTGTTGATTTTTTGTTTCCGTGCTTTGGCGCCCTCTCGCGTCGAATATTACTCACCCTTTGTTTCTTCAAATTCCATGTATATAGCTATAAAAATAACACTCTCTTAAACATTTAATCAGTAAGGAATCTAATAAAAGTTTATAAAAGACTAATAATTCTATGAATTTAACGTATATAAGATTGGATAATAATTACAGTGCATGGCAAGCGCGTTTCGTTTAATGACGCATACAAATGCGAAAAAATGAGGCCAGGAAGTGCATATATTTTTTAAGAATATATGTCGATTGCGTTGTTTTGGTATCAGAGCTGACCACAAGTCATCTTCTACTTTGATGAGTGGGCGGGGTTGGTGGTGAATGCTGGTCGGCGCCGGTTTCTTATTGTCTGTTGATAAGAAATTTGTACATTTAAAAAAAAACGTAATAATACTTAGCAAACAGATAGTATTACTCTTTGCCTATTATGCATATGATATAGAAGTACAGTTGTAGGACAATGTATAAATGTCCATTTAAACCGGAACTGCTAGTTACAAAAAAATAGATAAAATTAAGAAGCGTACTCTAGTGTAATAAATCAATTGATGGCTATGGAACAAAACAACCCATAGAGTAATCAAATCATCAAAGCCAGGTGTGTCAGCAGGTGTGAATTCGACAGCTAAGAGTCATTTTCGTCTCACCCACAACTATATGACTCGTCATCTTCACTACGCCACGGGGTGCATCTCTTAAACCCATAAACTTATAGAGCTTTTTTTTTTGCCAGCAGATTACGGTATGGAACAGAAAAGAACGCGGCAAACTTACACTCGATATCAAACATTAGAACTGGAAAAAGAGTTTCACTTTAATAGATACTTAACAAGAAGACGTCGCATCGAAATTGCCCACGCCTTAGGTTTAACCGAACGCCAAATCAAAATTTGGTTTCAGAATAGAAGAATGAAATGGAAGAAAGAAAATAAATTAGCCAAGTTAACTGGTCCTAACGGTGAATTGAAATATGAAGACAAAAAGGATCAGGAACAGAATTCAACTACTCCTAATAGTTCATTCACTCATGTTTCTTCCCCGGCGACTAGTAATTCTCCCGAATGAGTATTCATCATAGCAAAACATAAACTGTTAAGCTTCTCTCTGAAGCGATTAGATATGTAAAATTGTATTGTTGCTGAATTTTGCTTTGGTATTGTGAGAAAAGTATTGAAACGAAAGGGTAAACTTAAAATCAAAGCAAACGGTTGCGACATTTAACTGTTATTGCCTTTCCCTCTCTTAATAACACACATGACAATTCTTCCGAATTCTCAGGGAAACAGAATAAATTCCTTATATTAAAATATATTATATCAGTAATATATATGCATAATTACAGTATATATATATATATATATATATTCACTGTAAGTATGAATATACTAAGTTTATAATAAGACAATATATGGATCATATATAATTCTATCTTTCTCATAAAAACGTCGTTGGCCGTAGAATTTGAGCGTTAAACTTCCTTATTGTTCATTCTAGTCGGCGCTTGAGAATATTATGTACAAAATGCTTATTAATCGTTATCATCATTTTTTCAGACACTCATAGAAATACATTAATATATATATATATATATATATATATATATATATATATATACAATCCCCTTAACTTAAATAAATACTTAGTAAACGTATAAAGAAGATTATGTATAAAGTATCTGAAAGCGTTTTCTTAGCGAAATAACTACCTCATTTGCTTTTGGAAGCTGTAGCAGTTATTGCTGTATCTAAGAGAATTTGGTCGTACACTAATAAATCAAGAATTTTATTATTTTTTGTTACATTGCTGTTTAGCTATTTTTGACAGACTTGTACAAAATATAAACACAACAAAAACCCATAGCTTTTGATGTAAGTACAATACCCGAACCTATACAGTCAGGGTTTTTGTTGCTCATATGTATATACGGCATGGATAATGTAAAAATAAAAATAATAATACATGTATATATGTTCAAATATCATACATTTCTGTACATAACTATAACTACAATTAATTTTTATTTTGTATATTGTAGCATGTGTGATGCTTTGCATGTTGAGTTTGTATTCAGAATCATTATTGAAATACATGCATATTTTCCATTAATTTTTTAAAAGCCAAATTACTGTAGAGAAAACAATATTATCCAAAAAAAAGTTTTTACTTCTTTCAAATGGCCATTCAAGTATTTTCTTTGCAATGATCCTCTTCACTTTTCCCTATCAAAAGGGAAAAGAATGTTTTTGTATCATCTTATTTAAATATTGCGCCAAAATTTATCATTAGCATGGTTTCCAGTTCAATCCCATTGGAGAAAGCGTCAGTGAAACATAGTACAGCACAAGGCATCTGCCAGTTGGTTCCATTCTGAAACAAAAATATACATTCACTCATTAAGCAAATACCATTCTTGAAAGTAAAATGTTTATTTTATGCTTCGTAACCTTCGTAAAAGTCAGTGTGTCTAATATATAAATATAGCTACGAAAATTACTAGAAATCATTTAGGATGCTAATTTGAAAAAGCCCAGGGTTTTGCGCAAAAATAACTGATATGCGGCAACCTATCACAATAACATACGTTATTGTTATTTAAAAGAAAAAAACGTGTTTAATGCTGTATAAATGAATATCTTGGATTTACGTTTTATGAGCCTCTCTTTGTCGTACCCGGTTGTATAGTTACAACTTGGTGCACAACTTTGATAAAGGGTATTCAATGTATTTCGATCATACAAGTTTGGTGACTATAAACTACGAAAACGTATTATGGACGAGTTATATTCTACGTTACTGCTAAGAATTTTAAGGACGCTTGTAGACCAAAATTATATAAAATACAAGACAACTCTGATAGGCCAAAAATCAATAGGTAATTTATCTATGAGATTTTGGATGTGGCTATTTGATCACTAAAAATAATCAGCCTCATATAATGAAGTTTGATGAAAATTGCTATCAAATTATTTAGCGATCTAATTAAAATGTCTTTCCCATAACCGGCCAATTTAAAAAGCGTTGTAAATAACTTTGAACTAAGGGATTAACTAATAGCAAATATTGTGAACTAAAATTAATGGGAAAATTTTGTGTTAGCCCTGATACAGTGAAATTAAATCTAACAGTATTTACTTAATAATGTCACGTAGCAAGTATAAAATGGAATGGAAAGTGCGTTAAGTACGGTTTTGTGAGTATTTTTTTGGTTTATATAATTGAGACGATATGCATTTAGGCTCTCTGAACATACTTCAAAGTCAAAGAAGTGTTTCATTAATCTCTTTCAAGTCTACAATATATGCAAAACAGCCGGGCCACCAGGGTGGCTTATTAAGTAGGCTGCCACGCATGCGCAAAGCATATTATTGGCCTATCACGCTCTACGATCGGCGCGCAAAATAAAACAACAAAAGACTTTCTACTTGTACATTTTCATCGTAAGACATTATACACTAAACAGCATAGATATAGAAGTATCTACATTTTTTTATGATATCGGTGTTATTATAAAAGTACATATTAAAAAATGAGAAAGTTCTTAGTGAGTTCCTTAGCTGCTTAGATAAATTTTTAAAAAATTAAAAGTTAGGGGATTCTTTTTATCAAAAATGTGGCAGTTTTTTTATAAACATCTAAATAAAGGCGTCACATCTCCTGCAGAGTAAGACGTCTATTTGATGACAAGCAATCATTTTGAGAGGAGGATAGAAAATTTAACAATTTATGTTTGACCTGAATTTGTCCCACTCAACCTCCGACCCTTTCATAATAAACGTTCCCAAATGTCACAAACTAAAAAGAAAGATTTAGTGTCTTCAAACCAATAATTTAAGCTCATCAGCATTGAAAATCCTTCTAAGTGTTATTACAAAGCCCCTTCGTTAGGTTAGGCCTCAGAGATGAATAATTTAGCCGTTGTACATGTATTCATTTTTTATGAGAAATGAAAACAAGTTTGGGGTGAATAATGAGCCGAAATAGAATTTGTATGCGGTCTTTTTCTATCTACGAAAAGGAATTATTCATAGGTAATACAATTAACAGTTATATATTAGTTAATTGTCTTCCATGTTATCTCTTACGAATACTCTTTCTTAATTCTTTATTCGTACACTTTTCTTTAAAGGGCCTAGAACTAAGCTTATATATGGGTCTTTTGTTATCAATTTTCGAAGCACGTTTCTTAATTACGGTTATTACATGAGAAAATTCTCTCCTGAATTATTCTAATTGTGATTTATATACCATTTTTGAAAGAAACTGTTGGCAAATTCTTCTCACAACAATGTAACTCAGTAACAACCGCCATTTCTTTCTGCCTATTGGTGAGAAAGTGTCACGTGACACAACAGCTTTAGAATAATTAGATGCTGTTCTAGCTAAGAAAAATCACTGTCTCTCATTTCGGTCATCCATCATTCTATTTAAATGGATTTTTGGTAATTAATTATTAATGTGCGTGTTAAAATTAAAAGTTGGTAAACCATGAGTTCATACTTGGTCAACAATTACACTTTCGATTATGGTAATAGAAACGAATTTGGAGATTTGCAGATCCCAAGAAACTATCCTAATGGACAGTTTACTAATGACACATTATTCCCAACAAATTTTTTTTCGGAACAACAGATTCCTGCTCCTACTGAAAAGATACAGACATTTGAAAATTTCAGACAATATTCAACAGAAAAAATTTTGAATCCAGGGGTTCCGAAAATGAATGTCGAGACATATGATGATAAGAATAACCTTCCAATCCCTGTTTATCCATGGATGAAAAGAATTCATTCTCTACCTGGTTCGTTTAGCATTGTAACAAATCTTGTGAAGAAAATCAATTAACTAGCCTTATCTTCAAGTACTAGTACGCTCTTAATTTGTAGATTAGATAGCATAGACATACTTCCTTTAAGGCACGACTATTTATATTTTGTTCAATATATATTTACGCTTCTAAAAATTAAATATCGGTTGTATAAAATATATAATATTATGGACGTTAAAATATTTAAAAAATGCCTTTAAAAGAAAAATTTTGCACAAATGACAATTCGCAATGAAGTAACAATAAAAAGCTGTAATCTCATATAGGTAAATGAAGAGTTTGATTGAAAATTCTTATCGAACACTTTATCGTTAATGCAAGTTCCTCAGTATGATGGCCAAAAATAGATTGTAAAAAATTGGCTGTTTCTATGTAAATATTTAAGTAAAATCCAAACTGAGCAATGTGAATTTGCCTCTTTTTTCAAAAATATTATGTAATAGTTTATATTATTAGCCAAAAATGCTATTTAATTTATTATTTACTGTTTTCATAGAAGTCCGTATAATATTTCCTAGATCCTAAGAACGATTTGAAAAGGAATAGAACGTCTTACACTCGACACCAAACTCTTGAGCTAGAAAAAGAGTTTCATTTTAACCGTTATTTAACTAGACGTCGACGTATCGAAATCGCTCACACTCTTAATTTAACAGAGAGGCAGATAAAAATATGGTTTCAGGTAAAAAACTGTTACTTATAGCATAATTTGCTACATTGTAGTGTTAGACTAAATTTTAATTATTTAGTCAAGGAATGTTTTCGATTTCAAACCCTTAAAATTTAACAGAGCCTCCTATAAATTATACTCTGTTTTGCATATATAATCTTACAAGTATAATTTAAACAATCGCATTTGTTGTGAAAAACATGCAATAATTGTAAAAGAAAATATGTAAAACTTGATGGGAAGTGTTTATAATCTACAACAAAATTTGCTTGCAGAATAGGAGAATGAAATGGAAACGCGAGCAGAAAGTGGGTCAAGAAGAAAAGCTCACTACTAATATAGCCCAACCACTACAGACAACGGCGTTTTAAATATGTGTACATTTTTTGTAATAAAGATGATTATCATTAATGTATTGTATGCTATTGATAATTTTTGACTAAAATATAACGTTTAAGCTGAAAAAAAAATTGATTCTTAAATGTGCCATTCCAATTATTTTTAAGGCTTTTGAGCTGCAATGCGGAATAAATCGATCGACAATTCGACAATAAACAAATTATGAATACTACGAATGCAGCAATTTTGTTAAAACGCCGAAAAAGAAAGATGTGCTGTCTCAGGCGACCTCGTGGCCATGATGGCATTGGTTAGCTGCGTCTGATTCTTTATAGGACATTCATTAAGATAAATTTCTTAAAAGTCTTCCCCACGCTTGGGTTCCGATTCATTTCGAGAAAATTACTAATAGAAACGAGATACAAAGATAGCCTAAAATTACATAATCAACATGACTCCAATCTGATGCAAAATTTTATTAAAATTGTTATTCAATTCGTTAATATGTTGTATATCTCAAAAGAAACTTGATGATTTATAAGTTTTTAAAAAAACATGTTATGTGTTGGCTTCTAGGAATTATGGATTCTATCTATAAAAAAGACACTATCTAATTCCATAGACAGACGAAAATAACTTTGGCTTAAAATCTATTTTTACGGATGATATATATCTATCGTAAGCGAATTATAAAACCTCTTTGTGAACAAACAGATGAATTATTATAAATTTTCCTAACCAGTTTCGTTTATTTGATTATCTACTCTTCTACGGTACACTATTTGAATACAGAACTTGTTATTAAGCTTTCACGGGCTCAGCGTCAAAGGAATTTCTGACCTCTTTGTCAGATCACCAAGGGCTTTCTTTGCCGATACACAAAGCATGAATAAGCCGAGAATAAATCTACATATTATTTAATAAACACATATTTTTATTCAATGCAAAGGCAAACATACAAGATAAAGAGATAGAATGACTTTCCTTATCTCAGGTTATATTCAACTTAATATTAATTGAAAGAAAGCACTGTCGTTTATTAGGGCAGACTCATAAATTTTTGTAAACAAATGTCAATTAAGAAGATTGTGCACACGATTGTGTTATTTTATACTTTCATATTCTTTCAGACAACATCGTTGTTAATGCATGCCCTATATTATGTAGGGATTTAAACCGTATTATAAAAAAACTGGGGCGTAGTAACAGCCACTCGCTAAAGGATCAGTGTAAATAAGGAGATAATAAGAGTTGGGTCACAGGAAGATGAAAATGGGCGGTCATTCGAATGATCCGAAGATAAATGAAGCTTGACGAATGATACACATGCATTATCCCTCATCTTCCCTCATTTTAACACGTCTTTCTTCATTATCTTCTCATTCAGCTCGCTTTCACTCATTTAGGACAAGTAAAATGAGGTCAACGTTGCTGTTAAAAGAATATTGCTATTCCAAATATACTCTGATTTTTCCCTCCAGATGTGTTTGTTTTGTACATATCTTGCTTTTTTTTAATCTTACTTTGTTATTTTACATGAATATCTAATTTGTCAGAGCGAGCTGCACTCTGCTTGTACTCTTCCCTTACAACAGACCGCTAATATTTGAATGTATATTAGATTTCTCTGACCTACTTTCTCGAATTTTATGTAGAGGGGCATGTGTGCAAACGTCAGTGTCAAGGAACGCATATATGCGTTGGTTGTTTAGCAAACTGTTGTTGATAAAAAAAATTAGGTATTAAACTGATATGTTTAAAAAAAAGAAAAATAGGTCACATCTTATTTGTGATCTCTAGGTTCTAAAATATTTTAGAGTATAAAATAGTCTTGAAGCAGTTAGGATATACACACTATGGTGGAATGGTTAAGTAGGTCATTGAAAAATAATGAATTCTAACAAAGCGTAGCTGTCGACGCTTTTTTATCGATTACAAACCAACCGAGATATCGCCTAAGTCACTTGTCAGTATAACAAATTTGAGAAGGGAAAACAAAATATTGAGAAGATATGTAAAAATAGGTCAACAAAAAAAGAAATCAATAGCACGTTTGCGGAGGGATCATTGTAGATAGAAACCACTATTCTGATAGATTGTTTACCATAATATGAATAATATTCATGGAAAATTCCAATTTTTCCCTCAGTAAATACCCCTAAAACAACCTGTCAATTACCAGGTCATGATCAACTAGGTCGATATATGTAAACATTTACAAAATTTATCAAACACTAAAATATAACACTGAATTTACCTTTTGTTTAAAATGGCATATCCATAATTCACGACATTTAAGACACGCTCATCACATAGACGTCGATGTGAAAATAAACTTGGAAAAGGCTACGTTAGGTCAAACTGCCCATTGACACAGTTTAACCGTAGCCGTTACAAAATTTGCATATTTTCAAATTTATAGAGTGCGCTTGGGAATTTACGATCAGATATACTAGTAGAAGAAATAAATAAGTTAAATAAAGGTAATAAAATTGGCTCTAAATGTTTTATTAAAACTAAGGATAAAAAAGTTTAAGAGGATTAATTGTTAATATTTATTTTGATTAAAGAACATTGAATCGAAAACAAGATAACTGAAAGTTTAAAGTGTTTTCCAGATCTTCCTGAAGACAATTTAGAAAATGTTAGTTTTCTTATAAATCGAAACACATCTTAATACTCTTTAACTGGTACAAGAATCTATATATTTTTTTGACGTATTTTAATATCCAGTAATGAATAACCGTGTGCACCAATTTATCATTCACAAAGCGTACTTTAGAAATTGCGTTAGGCAACCTATGGAAAGATTTCTTCGATTGTAAAGCCTTTGCAGAGCTGACCTAGTTTGCAGCAAGCCTCAATCATCAATTTCTCACCGGAAATCAACTTCCGACGCAAAAATCCCTAAGGGTAGACGTCGGATTCAATCCGAAATTCTCGCACTGTTGTTTGGCAGAGACGCCTGGAAAATTGGACACTGAGGCAAATAATAAGGTTTGATTAAGGCCTATTGGTTTAAACGAGATTCTTCTATAAATTTATTTTGAAGCACGAAAAAGTTATATACTTAGAAAATGAAAATATCATGACATCGGTTAGAAGGGATGACCTATAAAAATTCAAAATCCCTCTTCGAAATTGTATCCTAAAATGTTTTGCAAACGTTTAAAAGTTTATTCTTCAAAGTTTGGTGCCAGACCAAGCCTGAATATAACAGCTGCAGTTTTATCTATGAAATCGATTTGGATCGATCGTAAAGTTAAAATAGGCCATCTCTAGCGTGAAAACATTGTCCACCGTTCTTTCATAATAGGCAGGTGATTGGCGGAAAGGAGTCACGTGATGCACGCTAAAAGTAAAAAATTACCACTTTTAGTTGACATTATTACCATGTAAATCATGAAATAATTGCTTTTTTCATTGCCGACTTCTCTATTCAATAGCGTCAGTGTTATTTTGCGTTTGCTAGCGAGCGGATCTGCTTAAATTAGTCTATCGAACTTTAGAAAAAACCTACTCTTTGTTTACAGCGTCAATTTCCGGTAAGTTTCTCCATGTGATGGACTCTCAATTAATTCTTTAATTTATGTAGAAACTCTGACCTGAATACTTTACTTAAGCTAATCTTGATCAAGTATTCTTACTCGTTAGTTAAAACCAGGTTTTATCAATGTAAATTTAGGAAACAATAATGTATTGCTTTTTCACAAGGATTTTTCTCTGGGTGCTTAAACGCTTACACTTGTTGAAATAAAATATGCAGCTGTAGCTTCATTTAAGTTAGTTCAATCATTTACAAAACTATTTACTCTTAAAAATTTAACATACCTTCTGACTTACTGATTTGAAATGCACACATATAATATTTTCAAGTTAAAACAACAAACGCAGCTATTCCTTTCTAAAATGCATATTCTGAATGGGGTCTTGTGTAGAATGAAACAAAATCATGGAGGTCTATAGACTTGCGAAAATGTTTTATTGTACTGGCTATAAAACGTATCTTAAAGCCCTCGCCGTCGTTTGAAATAAAGGAAGATAACATATAATAGGTCCTGGTAAATTTACAAGATACAATTAAATTGTAATAGGGCACTAAAGTTTTGTAGTTGTCGAATCTCTACGTTCAATCATATTGTATCTTTAGAGTTGAAAACAGAAATATCTTTAATATTTGTTTATCATTGGTTTGTTTATATAACATTTGAGAATGTTCCACACCACCTTGTCGCTATTCGTTTTAGTCTATTTAACTTCACAATTTATAAAAATAAATACATTAATTAATGCACAATCTGAGAAACAGGAACGTGAATTGGGTTCCAGTATGGATCGTTGATTATTTTAACTTTTAATAACATTATAACACTAAATTTTTGTCAGCAAAATAATCAGCGGAAAAAACACAGCTACAAACACACGCTAGACGATCATTAATCATTCCTATCTTTTGTAGGAAGCGTATTGATTACGACTGAAATACTTTCAAGATATCTGTTAAAATGTTAATTGTAGGCCTATTTGATACATCTTACAATATATAAAATATTACATTTTAATAAGAACAGTCTTATATTCCAGAAAGTATGTATGAAGGTTTGTGTTGGCATTATAAACTGCTGTTAGCTGATTGTTGTAGTAAATTAAAATGCAATTGTTTTCAGCAACAGCACTAAGTCGAATTCGCTTGAATTTTTATTACACAGTGGTAGCATTCATAGTTTCTGAAAAAATACCTATTTATGCTATTACGTACTGGTATATCCTCCATATATGTATAACCCGCAGTAATGGCTTTTGAAAGGTTTACCCGCACTATGTTCAGCCTTCTTACCCAGACAATTATGCAAATTTCTTTTTTTTAACTGTATAACGCATGAAAAATTTATAAAGCTTCTGTACTGCCCTAGGTTTTGCGCCATGTGTGTTCCTAACAGGTGTTTCCGCTGTACTGAATACCCTAAAAATATTTTTCTATATTCCGATACATAAATTCTTTTAAGTAGGTTTTATAAATAAATTTGTATATTCAAAAATATTTATAAATAACAATTTCCATTAGAGAAATTATCTAACACAAAGATCATCAGTGAAAATTGCTTGAGAAATAAATTGCCGAAACGAATTTTGAATAAAAAAGAGATTTAAAAAAAGAAGCGATGTCCAGTTAACATCCAGCAGTCGCAGCTGCCACGCAATTTTCATCTCCTCCAATCATTTATCACTCGTTGTTTTTTCCATTTATATTCAATCGTCCTTTATTCTGGTTTAAGAAAACGTTTAATTCACTTTTGAGTATAAAATTTCACTTGGTATTTAGTTTATCTGCAAGGAAAATCTAATGAAATAGTTATTATTAGGAACATTATATTTATTTTCACAGAAGAGCGAAATTTCAAGTTTGCTATATATATATAAATAAGATATGAAAGGGTGTGATCAGCGAAATAGCTCAATATGCTATAATTAACATTCAAATGTAATTATTTATTATATTTCAAACACAAAAATAGCTCAGAACATTCAGATTTTACAATATAATTCTTTCTTTTTGTAAAGGATCAAGTTTCAGGATTGATCTCTCTTATAGGCCTTCAAATTCGTAATACGAAATTTATTTATGTGCTCTACACGTCAATATATTTCATTAATCTATCAATAAAACACATTAACTAAAAATTTAACTTTAAAAATGCTGCGGACATTTCTGAGGACGCGTGAGGACAACAAATCTGACCTAGTTTCTATAACGCCGAAATAAGAAAAATGGCGTTCTTTGTGCAACGGAAAATATAAACATTTGTATTTTCTTCTCTAAGAAGGCAATCAAAGCTTCTAAATTGTATCTAGATTGTTACTGAAAAAAATTATTTATATGAAGAGGTTAAAAATTATGGATAAATAGCTATATTTCGTTTAAAATCAAAACTTCTGCAGTCCTTATTCAAAAACAGAACATGGCGTTCTTACCTGATGAGGAAAGTAGGACAAGGAAGAAATAAGGTAAGTATAGAAAAGAAATAGTTTCTACTTTACATTTAGAAATGTAGCCAACTTGTCCTTAGTATCAGGTCAAGTCGTAAAATTTGCAATTTCAATAGACTTTATTGCTTTATTACCGATTGCCCGTTGAGCAGTGGAACACCAACAGAACGTTCTTTTGTAAAAGCTAAACATTCAATGGCTGTCTTCAAACAAGTAATTCGTCGAGAATATCTTATAAGCCTGCATTTATTGCTGGCCTTTTTTATAGAAAGTGATAAGTCTGAACATTTACGACGTTTCTTTTTTGAATTTAGTTATAAATTTAGACAAGATATTGTAAAAGAGAGTTGGAACCACTTCGCTTTCAAAATACCCCATGTTAGTATCTAGATATTTCATTAAGTTTTCTATTCAGGCTAGTAACTTATAAAAAAAAGATCTT